>CM051261.1:48820879-48835879 GCA_027921565.1 Artemia sinica | reverse complement strand
AAGACGCTTACAATAATGATGAGGGGTGTCATAGGGGAGCTAGAGAGTATTTATAGTGTGGTACTGTGGCGCGAATTGCTTGCAAAATCCGAATGAATGAATCGAAGTAAAACTTTTATAACAAGAAATATCTGACAAGTGTTTTAGGGGATATGGGGCGATGACAGAGGTGTGTCACAGGGGCAGCAATAGTCTGGCATTATGAGTTGAAATGCTTAGAGTGTCAAACAGTAGCTAGGAAAGGGGGTTGACTTCTCTGTTTTCAAAAATATGTTGTTTAATGTGATTCTTTAGCTTATTTTCGTGGAGAAAAAGGTTGAAAAGGTCCTAGGGGCCGAGGAATGTTACCACATGGGTGATGGGGGGAGGGTTATTAGGGCTGGTTTCAGTGAGAACAGTGCGTCAGTCATATTCCGCTCTGGCCCATAAGTATACTTTTAATGGTTTGGGTATCTATCCTTCTCGCAACATTATCATCCAACCTCTCCCATTAGGTGTCATTGTTTAAGATATGCACCGCCGTTATTAAGCAGCACCCGCATGTGTGTCTTGGTCGGGGGGATTCTCGCATGGGGTCTTGGGGTCTAGTTGTAAGATACAATGGCTTCATCCATATTAGACCTGGTCACGGAAATTCTGGGGATCTTCCAGAAAAACAATATGCCAAAAATGGCTGGGAATCTTGGCAATACAGAAGAAATTTTAGAACACCTGGAATCCCGGGGGGTCTGTCAGAGGTGAAAATCTTGCCAGCTGAGCGTTGAAATTCTCTGATAATTTCATTATTATTACTACTTTTTAAATTATCTCGAACGAGACCATTTTTAACCTCCTTTATCGCCTAGCCAAAATTCGGATTTCGTCCCCGGAATGAATAAACAGTGACCATACTCCCCCGCAGTGCGAGGGATGGGCGGGAGCAAGAATTTCTCGAAATAGAATTTTCCCCTTTGCGTGTTTTGATATTTTTGCTGAAAAATGTGTTCTGGGTTGAGTAAGGACTGAGACAAACCGCTCGGTGGACTGGACACTCCCTCGGAGGTGGCAAGCGACCGGGCCAAAACTCAAATCGAGGGAGGGCCGCTGAGGGCTAACAAAAAATAAGAAAACATTTAAAAATTAAACACTTGAAAATTACCACTTTGCGCAACGAAAAAAAAACATAAACATAAATGACTAGATAAAAATGGGCAGTGCTGAGCTGGCGACGGAAAAAACGGGCTCCCTCCCCCCACAGAAGCATCCCTCTCCTTGATTCCTCTCCCTTCGTCTTTCCTTAGATTACGGATGTTATCGTGTATATTTTATCCTTTTATAAGGCATAATAATAGCTAAAAATTTCATCTATTATAAAGGTGCTCTCTGAAAATGAATGCTAGGTGTAGGGTGGAACCTATTGTCAGGATATTGTGAAATATTCATAAATTTATCTCAATGAAAAAGGGGTATTTCCTTAAAAGCTTTTAAAATTTTTTAAATGTATCTGTAATATCACTCCCCCCTACCTACTCTCCCTGGGTTACATGCTAGGACCCCCAATTTTCTATAATACTAGTTTTTTTTGCGTATATTATGATATGGATTTTTTCACCTTTTATTTTTGTCCTGATTTTTAACTGTCTTTTTCTATGTTTTTAAAATTGCTTGTCAATTTTTTTGAAATAATAAAACCTTTTATTTACAAAGTCTCTGTTTTTAAGATGTATTGTTTTGGACGATTAAGGAGATTACTTAATTAAGCCACTCCTTAGTCTGTATTGCTATTAATGAATGAATGAATGAATGAATTTTATTAATAACCTGTCTTACAATCAACAGAAAAAGACAGAGCACGAACAAAAAAAGAAAGAAAAAGCAAAAACTGGCAAGAAAAACAAATACAAACAGAAAGAACTACATAATAACATAACTATTTGAGAAGGTGGGCCCACTCGTGATCCAGAAGCTCTAATTTTTTCACGTAATTCTTAATTACCTCCTCCACGGCACTCAGAGGCTCAACAATTCCATATTTCGCAGCAATATGGCGGTTTCTAACAAAAGGCGGCACTTGAAGAAGATATCGGGCATACTTGAAAAATACCAACCTTATGTCTTTCTTGTTTCGTGCACTCAGGAGCTCCCAAATAGGAGACAGGTACAAGGCATTAAGCAAAGCTACTGCATTATAAAGACGAGCCAAGTATTTACGGCTTGAATTACGATGGCTAGTGACAACACCCGCATAGGCAATGCGGACTTTTTTAGAAAGGTGTTCAATTTGCAAAGACTGGGTCTCTCGAAGATTGCGACCAATCGGCAGGCCAAGGTACGTAATGCTACTCGACGGTGTTACGGTAATTCCACCAAGCCTGACTGTAGCATTATCTTCAGGGCAATTAAAAAAAAACGCAGACTTTTCTACATTAAACTGCAAACCAATATCAGCATAACTTTTTTCAAGACGTGAGAAATTATTTTCTAATGACGAAAGCAACCAAGACAGATTTAAAAGATCTTCTGCAAAATCTAGAAGTGACAAGTCAATATGCTTGTAAACATAACCTGGGGAGATAACCTGTTGTGCATCATTAACACTGTTATTATACAAAGTAGGAGACGTTATAGCCCCTTGCTTAATTCCCTTATGTACGGATATCTCCCCACTAAGCTCACCATCTTGCAAACGAACACGAAGCTTGAGGTTCCTATACATATCACGTAGTGACCTTACAATAGACGAACGCACGTCTCGCTTACACAGCTCAACCAAAATCTGGGCATGAATCCCAGAGTCAAAAGCTCTCCTGACATCATACTGACCTAAGATCAAAGTTTCTCGCGAGAGATCAGCATCAAGTAATGTGTTAGCAAGAAGATAAAGTACATGGTTGCACCCGAGGCCTTTTCGAAAACCAAACTGGTGTGGAGGCATCTCACACTTATCATAAATTTCATCAAACAAAACAATCTCGAATAGTATACAAAATACTGAAGATATCGTTACTGGCCGATACGAAGAAGGCTGTTCGGCTGGCTTCCCCTTCTTTAATATCGGGATAACCATACCCAGACTATAGCATTTCGGGACTATCCCTTGTGTCAAAATCGTCTGAAATAGAAGGGCAATGTGATGGTAAAGAACATAACCTCCTAAAGAAATATGTAGAGCACAAATACTATCACAGCCTTTTGAGTATACCTTTTTCAGCTTTTTAACGGCCTGGCAAATTAAGACCGGTGACACTGAAAAATCGTCGAAGGTGTCGGTAAGCATAGAAGCCAGTTCATTATCGTAATTAGACTACAGAACTGGATCAGGTGCTTCGAACTCGGACTCAAAGTAAGCACTCCACTGATTAGCAGAAATATTAGACGTAGGCTTAGCTTCTTCAGGCTTAGACCGAAGCGACCAAATAGTGTTAAGATTCTTACTGAGCTTTTGAACAAAATATTCTTTGAGGGTTTCACGGTGGGCATCTAACGCTTTATTGAACTTTTGTTTAGTATGGATTCGAATATCGTTCACAATTCAACTTCGTGGCTTCCCGCTATCATACCAAACTTTCAGCCATAGCTTCGCTGACGCACAAGCCGCCGCTAGCTCGGATTTCTAGGCCACCCTTTCACCTACGATCTGTTACGGATACGCTTCACAGGAACTGCTACACTTTCCGTGTTACTCAGAGCATGTGATATTTCTGCACAGTACATGTTTATCTGCAGACGTATTTCACTTTCACTGCAATACGAGTTTGCCTTTCTCTGCAGCAGATGGAAGAGAACTTTTATTTTACTCAGGAGATCCCCAGAAGTAGCCACAAAGATATCATTCGACACCTGTTTCCAGTCATTGTATACTCTCCATTGGGATTTGCACGGACCCAACAACTTTGGACAGTCCAGTGTTATTGACAATGACAAAGGCAAATGATCAGAATGTGAACCATCAGCTGCAACTTTTACTTCGTCACTCACCGGGAAGTTCGGTAACACATGGTCAAGATTTGAGACGGTGTTGGCAACACTGATAAATGTGTAAGCTTTGTCCTTATCAACGACATTTAACTGATCAGGAAGGGAACCTATAACGATTTGAATCCTTTCAGATTCAGTATTAAGTAGGTCACAGTTGAAGTCCCCTATTAATAGAACTTTTGTATTCCCAGGAATTTGAACCTTCACGAAACGGCTTAACTGACTACATGCAGCCGTGAACTTGCTGTCCGAGAGGGTAGATCTATAATTAGTAGGAAGATAGACGTTTATGATCACGTTATCGCGAACTTTAACAGCGAGGAAGTGTTTACTTGATGCTAAAAGTTCAGCCTGAAGAGACTTTCTCACCAAAGTGGCTAAGCCACCAGATGGCCGACCTCTGGATTTCACACGTTCAGCTGGCCAAATAAAATACTGGAATGAACTTGAGAACTTGAGCAGGTTCGTATTGTCCTCGGAAAGCAGGTGCTCTTGTATACAAATTACTTCATTTGTTAGGCTCATAGTATCAAGCAGAATTGTTTTCTCAAGTGCTTTCCCATTTATATTCCAAGACAGAATACTACACATTTTGGGAGCATGATCCATCTTTCAAGTTTTTTCTGTTATCAGGACAGGCATAGTAATAACATGTGTGCCTAGTCGAATTGCAATTCAGGCACCGAGTAGGATTTTGACAAGGGTTCTCAGGGGAGCTTGTGTGGCCAGTTTCTCCACAGCGGCTACAAGTTTCAGCTTCCTTACAGTCCGCCGCTATGTGCCCCACATGATGAAACCGATAACACCTTCGAGGCAAAAAGCAAAATTCTTCTAGACGAAATAGTTCGAAACCAATTTTAATCCGGTTCGTTAAGACAGCGGACAATGCACTTTTAGAGGGGTAATACATTTTAAACCCTTGCGAATTGCCGCACTTGATTGCTTTTTCACAGTCTTTTGACAGACTTTCCAGAAGGTCCTCCGTCACATTGCTGAGGAGACGTTTCACTATACCGATGAACTGGGAATTAACAAGTCGATTGTCAATTTTATGGTTACTTTTGAGGGCAGCCGAGACTTTTTCTGCGGCCTGCTTCGAAGAGACTGACAGTTGCCATTCCGTATTTCTCCGCCTGAGCACTGCATCCACTAATGTTGCATCACCCGGTGCCAAGCTTGTTATAAACTTCTTACGCTTTCCTGGATTGTCTAACTAAGGAGGCATATTCTTCACAACAACCGAGAATAGCTGTTTTTCCACATTTGGCGTTTTAGATACTGACGAGGAGGCTGTAGGCTGATTCTTGGAATCAGAAATAACTTTCAAACCATTGCTCAGAGTTTCTAACTTGCGGAAAAACTGTTGCAGCTCACTGTCCATTTTTCTCGTCATTTCGTTCACTTTGGTAGTAATACAAACTGCAATTCCGTCACCACACGTGGGAACAGACTCCGGTTCGAGAATAACGAAAGTCGGAAGCTCTTAACCGTCCTTAGCACAGCGCCATATGGCTTTCGCAATATCCGTCAAGTTATCACAGTCTTTTTTGCATTCGCGTAATCGTTCTTCATACCCGAGTTCAACCTCATAGTAAGTCCACAGCAGTTTTTTGGCTTCCATAATACTGGCATGATCAAAAAACTCTATTCCTTTGCTAACGAACATATCAGTCTTAATACCTTTTGTCATGCATCTAGATACAAAGTTTGAAACTGGATTCAATGCCAGCACAGTTTCCATTTCATTAATCTGGATTAAGTCCAAAAATACATTCACCAATTTCTTTGATAATTAATAATATCGAATTCTAGGCAGATATTTATGGGTTGAACTATATATTCAATATTTTTCTGGTGGTTACTTTGCGAGAAAAGTAAGTGAAGGGTTGAAGGCTGTCTACCTTGTCCCCGCAATTTAAGGGGCAAGCCCAGCGGGTACCACGGCTCTTGCTAACAACTCTCCCCCCCCTCTGCTTACTTTTCTTTCCCCACCTCAATTGTAGCGTAAATGCCTCTAAATATCAGATGTCCTATTTATTTAAAATCGCACTGCTTGATGCCTGATCTCCAATATTATCAGTGAAAAAATTTCAAATTCAGACCACCTTTTTTTAATACCTTGAGAGCAAATGTCTCCGGGAGTGTTTCATATTTGGGACAGTAACACATCATTCTAGTGTTTGCCAAAACTAAAGAGTCTTAGGTGTCACGCATCAGGTTAATTGTAGAATATTAAGAGTAGGACAAAATACTGGGAATTCCCCTTGTAAGAAAATTGACCGTTCGAGTCCTGGTGGGGTCAAGAACTAAGGAATAAAAAATAAAAAAGCATTGTATGTTTCGGGCGAAAAAATAAAATGTCAAAAAAAACATTAAGTGACAGTGATATGCAGTCATTATGTAAGGTGATAGGTGTCGTTAAGTTATAAGCGGGGATTCCCCCATGGGTTCCTGACACATGGTTACATAAAATTGCGGCATGCATATTAGACCTGACTGTTTGAAACGGGGTAAGTCCAGTGACGTCATTGGAGTCTAGGGGGATGTGCCGTAACCGCATTGCGTAGGTGTGATGGCTTGAGGGGCTGGTAGCTCCACGTATCTAATGTGCTATAAAATGGCTTCTACCACCTGGGGAGGCAGTTTGGACATGTATAAGCGTCTAAACATGGAGAATTTCGCCTAGAAACAAGGGGTGGCATTGGCTAGTAACTCCATTTATTTTCAAATATATCCAACGCAACATCCAACAACCATCATAACCATCAACCAATACACATAACCATCAAGAAACATATCCAACAAACATAACCAACATAACCAACAAACAACAAGCATAACCAACAAACCACATAACCATCAACCATAAACATCAAGAAACATAACCGACAAACATAACCAACTTAACCAACAAACATAACCAACAAAACACAACCATCAAACATAACCATCAACAAACAACCAACAAAGTATTAACATCAAACCAAAAATCATTAGTCATTAACCATATAACCAACAAACATTAATCATAACCGAGAAACAACATAACCAACAAACAACATAACCAACGTCAAACATAACCCTCAACAATCATAACCATCAAACCACATAACCAACAATCAACAAACTTAACCATCAACAAACAACAAACATTATCAACAACAAGCATAACCAACAACAAATATATCCATCAACAAACAACAAACATTATCAACGAAAAACATAACCAACATCAAACATAACCAACAACAACAAACATAACCAGCATAAAATAACCAACAAATATAACCAACATCAAACATAACCATCAAACCACATAACCAACAATCAACAAACATAACCAACAAACATCAAACAACAACAAACATAACCACAAAACAAAATAACCAACAACAATCAACAAACATAACAATCAAATATAACCAACAAACATAACCAACAACCAACATCCAACAAACATAACCAACATCCAATGTTAATTTACCTGTGTTAATCTGCTATTCGGCTCACAAAACCTGAAATACCCTCACTACTATAGTTATGCTTGTGGGGATGCCAAGCCCCCAAAACCCCAGGGACAAGGGTTATAAATTATGCATTTTCCCCATTATTTATATGCGAAATTCGTCACTAAGAACAGGGGAATAATTTATCCTGGGTATGTCTGAAAAGCTGAAGTTGTTAAGGTGAAACGTCTAGAAATGTTAAGGAGGATGCTGAAATAAACCCTAGGATCAAACTACAAGACATATTGTGGTCTTCTGTGGAGGGATTGCTTCCGATAGGTAGTCCAACGGGGCTAGATTATATGCTTGACATGATGTTGAGACTTCACTTTTGTTAATCTTTCTAAGCGTGATTTGCTCTACTATCTGACGCAGTCAATCTATCTTTTTATTTAGGTAGTTTTCGAATTTCGAACAGTCCACGAGTAATCAGCAATCCAATAACCAATTTTTGGCAGCATCATGCTAGATTCCCTGTTTTGTTTCTGTGGTGGGTCTACTTACTAAATTCTTTCCTGTATTTAGGAAGCGCTGAAGTGCTTGTTTTTAACTTCTAAAAATTGTATTTGCTCTCTGATAGCCAGTCCTATACTTTTCTTCAACTGAGAGACCCTCCTTACTTTCTCTTCTCACGGGTCACATAGAGGATTTGGCAGAGTGATTTTTTCTAAAATTAGCAAGCTTGCGGCCACTGTAGAGAAACTTATATAGTAAGATCATCCCTTATTCCCTTATCTCAACCATTAGACAAAGCCGGACCGGGATGCTGCTGCTCCGGAGAACATGTAAATAAGAAGAAACATAAGCGACACTGGATTTTTCATGGGTAGGCAGGTGTGTAGCATCGGTATTCGCAGCCTGTTGAACAGGAAAAGAAATAAGACTGATCGAGCGTCTAGGGGATAAGGAAGAGTGCAATATGTTGAAGAGATAAAAAAATGAAATGAAAATAATTAGTATGGCTGAAATAATGCAAAAGGTAAAGATAAAATTAGTTTAAGAATGGAAAGTAAAACAAAGAATAAATTTATAAGGATAATCAAGGTAAAAATTAGCTTTATTTGAACAATGCCATAACGTGATGACATTTGTAGATTCGTAGCTAAATAAAATTTAGTCACTTCCTTTTTTCACATACGTTTATTGAAATTGGTTTGATTTTTATTTTCTGTAGTACTGATGAGCTCACTAAGGAGATAATCAAATACTAGTGTTTAAAAATTTTGCCTCTTTGTTCAAAAAAGGACATAATCAAATATATAAACAACTAAAACTAAAATAATTACTTGCTAGTTTATTTTCCTTGGTTGGAATTTCTGTTGATTTCAAGATTCATAAATTTCTCTTCGTAATGTGCACGTGTGCGCAAAAAATATCGAATAATTGTTCAAGGGGGAAATCCTCGCAGCCAATTTCCTAGTTCAGGTCTTTTCACTCAAGCCAAAGTTGATGGATTAGTCTCGGATCCCAACAAGAATTTCTGTAATGTTTGAGGAAAATGGAGTCATAGTCTTGCAGAAACGAAACAACGCCTAGAGAAGGTGCCGTAAGCTTTGATAAATGCAGGTATGACTGCTTGTAGGCCTTTTCAACCTCAAAACTTTTCAACCTCAAAAACTTTTGCTATGTCATATTAAAGCTTAATGATTAATCTACAGCAAATTATGCAAACAAGGCCATTGGTGGATCTAGTGAGGGACCATACTCCCTCCCTCTGGCTGCAAATATGCCCTGGACCAAAAAAGTTTGATTTTTTGGTCCTTACCAAGTTTCCTGCCAAGTTTACTGGCGGTAAACTTGGTAACTAGAATGATTAAATAATTTTTAATAGTCTTAACACAATTGAAAAATTTCAAGTTTTATACTAAACTTGCACGTAACCCAAAACTGGAGAGATGATGAAATGAATCGTAAGGGTCAACTTAATGAGCCATAAAAAATGCTTTCTAATAAGAAGTTTTACTTAATTTGTAAGTTTGTGGCAGAATATTTACAACAATAATAAAAAGCATTACAATAATAAGCATTACTTTATGTTCTTCTTATAATACAATTAAATGAAAAAACAAGTTTTTTTTTTAACTGAAAGTAAGGTCGCTCTTTAAGCTAAAGTTAGAATCTTTCTCACAACGTGTTTTTTAAACAATAAAAAACTTTAGCGTAAAGAGTGGGGCGTTGAGGAGGGGACAGCCCCTGTCATAAACGGAATAATTTCTGTTCGTTTTAAGTTTTAATGTCGCTCCTTGCTTTCAGTTAAAAAAAAACTTGTTTTTTTTTTAATTTTTGAACGTTTTTGAATTAATGCAGGTTTTTATTTGGCTCACCGTACATGAATAATAAAAAAAAAGTTGCATATTCATTTTACTTTCATTTGGTTAAATGCCTTTCTCGAAAGTTGTTTAATTTTATTTACGAACGTTTTTATTAGTAATAAATAGACTTAACTGACGAATTAACATACGTAACGAACTTCTATATTCATATATTTTTAATACGGTATATTAAGGGGTTTGCCTCCTAGTCAATACCTCGCTCTTTACGCTAAAGTACGAATTTTGTTCCAATTCTTTAAAAATGGCCCCTTAATCACAAACGCCGTTAATTAGAATAAATAGCTCTTATGAAAGCACTAAAAAAATCTTTGGCTTAAAGAGCGAAGTATTGAGGGGCGGACCCAATCACCAGCGGATCCAGGGGGGGGGGGGGGCTGGGGGGGCGATGCCCCCCCTTTCTTGGGCAAAAAGTTCTATCATTAGATTTTCTGTGACTTTATTACGATATCAACGCTTGGATCAACTCATCTTTGAAAAGTATCGAACGACACTTTGTCTGTCTGCCTTAAGTCTTTAGGGAATTGTCTAGAGTGTTTGGTGTCACCCGAACTTACAAGGCATTTTGAAGCTTGTCATCTCATAAATCGTTGAAGCTTCAAAAAGTGTGCGCGTCAAAACTTGTTTCTTATTCAATAACTAAGCAAAAATCTTGAAATGACTCCGATAACACATACGCCTTAGGGTTAGTCGCGATTCTAAAAGTGTTTGAAAAGTATACAATTTTTGGATAATATTAACCAGTTATGATGTCGAAGCGAAAGCAGATAACTCTCGACAACTTTTTTGGTTCGGAAGCTAAAGCTAGGCGAGTGGACGCCGTAACTGAAGATAGAAATAATGAGAGTTACAGTGTTAGTAGTGATTCCAGCGCTTTGACTAATAGTGAGATAGTGCATGATTCGTTAGCATCAATCGAAGAGTGTAGCCCAAGCCTAACACAAACATAGAGAATATAAGCACTTTTTACGAAAATGATATCGGAAGCTATATCGATAGACTTGAAAAACTGGATGATCGTACGCGATATCAATTGCTTCAGAACCCGTGGATTCTGACGTCTAACTACAGCTTCCCCTATTCAGTTCACAAGAAGCGGGGCAGGGACGAAAAGAGATTTTTCAATCGTACTCGCTTGGAAGAATTTCATTGGCTAGTACTTTCAAATAAGATGAGGGGCTTATTCTGTAAATATTGTGTTTTGTTTAACGTTCGAGGGGTTGGAGGCTCCAATCAATTGCAAAAGTTGGTAAACAAGCCCCTCGTGACTTTTGCTAAGCTAACTGGAAAAGACGGTGACTTGGTGTCTCATGAAAATAATCAGTATCACCGCGATTCAGTTGACGCAGGCAAACATTTCCTTCCAAAATATGACAACCCTGAAACCAACATTTTAAGCCTTGTAAACGAACAACGTAGCCAACAAGTGCAGGAAAACAGAGCGAGATTGAAGCCAATTGTAGAATCAATTGTTTTCTTGGGTCGACAGAACATTGCTCTTTGTGGCCATAGAGATGGTGGAGAATTATTGGCAGAAAAGGACCCATTGACAAACGAAGGGAACTTTCGAGAACTTTTAAGGTACCGTGTAAATAGTGGCGATATCACTTTAAAACAACATTTGGAAAGCTCAGGTGCAAATGCTACTTATATAAGCAAAACAACACAGAATGAATTAACTGAATGTTGTGCCAAAGAGATTCTTAAAGAAATTCTTGCACGAGTTCATTCTGCCAAGTTCTACAGTGTGGTTGTTGATGAAACAACGGATGTGTCACACAAGTCACGACTGAGTATTGCCCTTTGCTACAATTACAATTGCAGAAGACGTGAAGATTTCGTTGGTTTTTTAGACCTACACGAAACATGTTACTCGGACAGCATTGGAAACTTCGAACCGACCATTAAAGGGGAAACGCTTGGAAATGTTGTGTTGGATTTTCTTCGATCTCTTGGGCTAGACTTGGAAAATTGTGTGGGCATAGGCACTGATGGATGTGCTATGATAGTTTCAGAACATTGTGGAGCTTAAAAGAAGTTCAAAAGGTAGCAAAGAATGCCCTGCGTTGCCCATGTTTCAACCATGCTCTAAATCTTTCCATGTCAAAAACTTCTTCTATCCAGAGTGTTAGAAACTCCATCGGAGTAATAAAAGAAATAGTTGCTTTTTTGGTGCTTCTACAAAGCGCAATTATGTTTTAACCAGAGTAATGAAAGCACAGCTAACTGGCATGTGTGAAACGCGCTGGATCGAAAGGCACGATTCCTTAATGCAGTTTGTGGTAGAGCTCCCTAATATAGTGGAAGCTCTTGAGATCATCAGCGGCTGGGCAGAGTGCACAACTGGAGCAAAAGCAAAATCCTTATTGACTGCTGTCACATCCTCCGACCTGATAGTAACCATTTACTCTCTTAGTAACATATCTGGACTAATTTAACCGCTCAGTCGGCTATTTCAGAAAAAGAGCTTAGACCTCCCGTCTGCAGCAAGCCATGTTAAGGACCTTCTTACCCAGCTGCAAGTCAAGCGTCGGGAGAGTGAAAGCGAGTTTAAAAACACATTTGACGAGGTAACTAAAGCGGCAACCGAGCTAGGTTTAGAAATAACAGTCCCAAGGATAGCGAAAAAGCAAACGAATCGGATTAATGTACCATTCAGTTCACACGAGGAATATTATAGACGGTCAGTTTTTATTCCCCTGTTGGACACAATCATTTCGGACTTAGAAAGCCGTTTTTCCGTTGAAACGCTGGACACTTTTAAGCTCAGTATTTTCTTGCCAATAAATTGTATGGAAACGAACACACTGGCCGGAGAAGCGACAATATGGAAAACTCGGTGGCTTCGTCTGAGAGAAAGCAATGCAGGCACAGGTAGAATACCTGAAACACTAGGGGAAACTTTACAGAAACAGAACTGCGATGCTGATATTTTCCCGAATATTTCAGCGCTCTTGCAGATTCTCATGACCCTACCTGTCAGTGTGGCATCTGTTGAACGAAGTTTTTCTACCTTGAGAAGATTGAAAACGTGGCTAAGAAATAAAATGACGGAGGAAAGACTCACCGGACTTGCCCTTCTTCATGTTCACCGTGATATTGACATAAGTGTAGAAAGTGTTATTGATAGATTTGCTAATAGTGGAAATAGGAGGCGAGAATTTGTTATATAATATTGATAGTGTTTCTATAAATGCATTTTTGTGGATAGCTTTACAGAACCGACAGCTAAATGACGGATAGAAGCAGAGGCATGCAACTTTCAATATCAGTAAGGTACGTTAAGCTTAATTTCGAATGGGAATTTTTCGCAACGGGTCGCCCCCCCCCTTCCTGAAATCCTGGATCCGCTACTGGACCCAATCATATTCGTAATAATTTCTGTTCTTTTTGAATTTTGACGTTGCTCCTTACTTTCAGTTGAAAAACTTTTTTTATTTAATTTCTGATCGTTTTTTCAATAGAGATGGGAAATCCGGCGCCCCCCTTATAGCAATGTCCCTTCCCCCATGAAAACTTACTCCGTGGAAAGGTTCTCCCACATAAACCCCGACCCCCCCCCCCCCCAAAAAAAAAGAAAACAATCCCCCTGAAAACGTCTGTATACTTCCCAATAACCAACAGGCCTATTATATGTAAACATTGGGTAAATTTCATAACTTTCAGCTCTTCCCTTGGCGATTTTTGGGGAAAAGTCATCCTAAAAGACATAGTTATTATTTTTTTGACCATGTTGAACAAAATGGTTATCTTACAATTTTAATCGGATGACTTTGGGGAAAAAATGAGCGTGGGAGTGGGCCTAGTTGGCCTCCATTTTTTTGTCACTTAAAAAGGGCACTAGAACTTATAATATCCGTTCGTGTGAGCCCTCTCACGATATACTAGGACCACTGGGTCGATATCACCCTTGGAAAGAAAAATAAAAAAAAAACAAATTAACACGCATCCGTGATCTATCTTCTGGCAAAAAATACAAAATTCCACATTTTTGCAGATAGGAGCTTAAAACCACTGCAATAGGGCTTTCTGATACACTGACTCTGATGGTGTGATTTTCATCAAGGTTCTAAAGTTTTTAGGGGGTGTTTCCCCCTTTTTTCAAAAATCAGGCAAATTTTCTCTGGCACGTAACTTTTGATGGGTAGGACTAAACTTGATGAGACTTATATATTTGAAATCAAAATTAAAATATGATTATTTTGATATATCTATTGGTATCAAAATTGCGTTTTTTAGAGAATCGGTTACTATTGAGCCGGGTCGCTCCTTACTTACAGTTCGTTACCACGAACTGTTTGACTACAATTCTTTTGATGTCCTCCAATTTTCTGAAAACGCACTAAGAATTTCACGACAAACAGGTCTTAACAGACGTTTGGTCCTTCCATGGATAGGGCTATTCCACCAGTTATTAGAAGCAAAACAAATGTCCTACATCAAAATTAAAGGACATTTTTATGGCCCAAGAAAAGAGTATAAAAGAGGAAAAATTCCAGGGAATATTTTTCCTTACCAAGAAGCAAAAATTTTTGACGCTCCATGGCACAATATTACTATCTAAAACCAAAGATTATTATGAAACCTAAAAGATAATCTCTGCTAAAACTATTAGGTTGCCCCTTTGTGGTAAAACTTTTTGTGGCAAATTTCCAATAGTCCCCCCGCTTCGTGGATCCTTCTCCCACAAATCATAGAATCCCGGCTTATTTTCCTGTTGTAGTGCTGATTTGAAGTTACCACTGAAAATTTATCCCATTTGCCAAGATTTAGTTCAACCCCTCCCCCCTCCCTTTTAGAAATCCTGGATAGGCCACTCATTTAAGTCATACCTGTGAGACGGGACAGTAGCGAACCACTTCGCCGGCTCCCCCCATTCCTTTCTGCTTTTGCAATCATGAATAATACAAATTCACAACATTATTCAGTGACTGAGAAATATATAGTGGGTCGTTGATGGGAGAGAAAATAGGAGGAGCTTTTATATGCACCCAGACTGTAGTAGACACATATTTTCGAGGGTGAACGCACTGGTTAAATTTCTCTACAGTGTTTGTGGCTTATAAATCTCTCTTTATTTGGCTGTTGTTTCAATTGACAATATTTGATTTGATGCTTATTGGCATATCTTAGACACAAAGGATTGCCTGTTTCGGGACAATCTGTTTTCAAATGTTCATGCTTCTGACAATTGAATCATTGTGGGG
>CM051261.1:48510879-48815879 GCA_027921565.1 Artemia sinica | reverse complement strand
AAAATGTGTGAAAGCGTACGTAATAGATCTCGCTGCGACGTCGTGACTGACCCTCTAGAGTGTGCACGAATTATTGCCGATCCCAATTTTACATCGTTCACGAGCATAGAGACTGGCATGGTTCTTCTACACAGGCGAAAGCGAAATGTGGTACTGAACAAGAATATAGCAGGCGGTAGTTCAGTACTGGAAATTTCAAAAAAGCTCATGTTGTCGTTCTTTTACAATGTGTGCAAGGTGCAATGGCCACGGGAGGGGGAGGTTCAAGTTTACTATGGGGATACAGATTCTCTGCTGTTAAAGGTAAATGGGACCGAAGATTTATTGGGTGATTTAGAAAAGGGGGAACACATCAGCTCGCGGATGGATTTCACCAACTGGAATCCATCACTCTACCCCGAGTTGGTGAAACGTCAAGCCCCCAACCAACTATTAATGTTAAAATCAGAGACGGGGAGTGATTTGATATCCAGGGGGGTGTTCCCGGGCCCTAAAGTTTATTGCGTTAAAACTCATAGTGGGGATGAAAAGAAGGCGTGTAAAGGGGTGCCTACACATTTTGTAAAGAGCAATTTCAACATGAGCGTGTACAGAGACTGTGTAGAAAGTAGCCTAGTGCCGAGAGCACAAGTGCTTGCAATTCGCTCTCTACAGTATAGAAATTATACTGTGAGAGTGGAAAAGAATGCAATGTCGTGTATATCCGACAAAGTCTATGTGCTCGAGAATGGTGTGAGTGTCCTGCCTCATGGTCACTACCGTATTTCAGACCGAGTTGAATGCATAGACTATCGCAATCAACTTGGTCTGGATAAATTAACCTAACCTGACTAACCCAACCACTAACCAACTAACCACCACAAACCCGTTCATAAATTAACTAACCACCTTAACTAATCCAACCTCAACTAACCTGTAGCAGCAGCAGTGACCGGACAACTATTGTACTGTTTTTTTTCCACCGCGGTTCCGGGGGGTGGGGGGGCCCTTCCCTAGGCCGGCTCCCGGGGGGTGGTGGGTCCCACCCGCGGCCGGCCGGCCTTCGGCCCCGCGGCCCTGGGGGGGATCCCACCTTTAAATTCACTGTAATGTTCAACTGTGCTAGTTTATGTTCCAAGTGTGTTGTTTTCAAGTGTTGTTTTTTGTCAGGTATAGAAAAGTGTTTAAAGACAATAAGTGCTGTAGATAAAAGTGTTGTTGTTGTACAGAAAAGTGTTTTTAAAGACAATAAGTGTTGTAGATAAAAGTGTTTTTAAGACAAAAAAAGTGTTTTTAAAGACAATAAGTGTTGTTCTTGTTGATGGACAAAAAGTGTTTTTAAAGACAATAAGTGTTGTAGATAAAAGTGTTTTTAAGACAAAAAAAGTGTTTTTAAAGACAATAAGTGTTGTTCTTGTTGATGGACATAAAATGTTTTTAAAGACAAAAAGTGTTGCTCTTCATGGACAAAAAGTGTTTTTATTGTTTGTTGTACATAAAGTGTTATCATTGCAGTTCATGTTGAACAAATATTTGTTTTCATGTTACCGAAATAAATGTTACCATGAAATTTTGTCAACTGTTCTTGTTAATATACTAGATAGATCTATGGGAAAATTATTGCTACTACTTATTCATTGGACACGTATGATTTACAGTTAGTTATAGTTCAACTGTTGTCAGCAGCAGCAGCAACATGTATCAATTTAAAACACCCTTCAGGTCGTTTCTGTGTGGTCCCTCAATGTCGGGGAAAACAACACTTTTAACTAAAATAATTCAAAATTGCGATAAAATGTTTTTGGAAAAACCGAGAAAAATCTACTATTGCTATAGTATTTGGCAAGAGTCCTATGATCAAATAAAAGCTATTGCCACAACCATACCAATACAATTCATACGGGGACTTGATGTTTTGAATAGTATTGAATCGAACTCGTGGTTGATTATTGACGATTTGGCTGAATCCATTGAACAGTTCTCACAGGAAATGCTACAACTGTTCACTGTTCGCTCCCACCATGAACATATTTCCATAACCCTAGTTCTACACAATCTGTTTCATCAGAGCAAATGTATGCGGACCCTTGCTTTGAATTGCACTATCTATATTATCTATCGAGTTGTTCGTGATTCTAGCTCACTCATAACTCTCAATAAACAGATATACCCCGGCGCCCCTAAATTTCTGTTGTCAGCGTACACTCAGGCGACTAGCAAGCCTTACGGGTACATTTTGCTGGATCTTAATCAGAGCACACCCGAGGATCTACGCGTAGTCACCGACATTTTCAACAATGAAATTACAGTATATCTTCCGGTGAACAGTAGAAAAGGCTATTAGTTGCCATTATGACACTGAAGAAACTACACGAATAACGGCATTTATTTTCCGTTTTGAGCACTTCAAAACCCTTGCTTAGGAAGGCCATACTCAAACATGGTGTTGAAAATGATTTCATTAATCTAATATCTGAACTTGGTTTAAATTTAACTGAGGGCAATGTTCAACTGCCAGAAGGTGTTAGACAACAGACAAAGCAACATCGTTCCACTGTACGCGCGTTAGCTTGTAAAAACAAGGGAAAAAAAATTAAAAGAAAACGGCTCCTTCAAGCGGGCGGTAGCTTTTTCACACTTTTACTGCCAATAATTGCAGGACTTGTAAACAGTTTTCTCTAGGGAATGGCTAAACCCTATAAATTTACACCATTTGAACTTGTCCTCTCGCCCGTCGAACATTTTGAAGACAATCTAAACAAATTCATTAACGATGAGAATATTGCCGATGACAAAAAACTGCTTTTACTTCAAGATGCATTGCGACGTGTGGACAAGCATAAACCTTATCGTGAGAGACCCACCGTCGCCGCCGCCGTCACTGATCCCTCTAAACAGGAAACATCTCCTCAAGATTCTGCATTACTGCAATCAAAGGAGAAGGAATTGAATTCAATTGTAATGAAAATTGGAAACCTATTGCCACTCACCTATCGAGAACAGAGTAAAAGAGTATTATCATATCTCATGTTGGAAACTGGTGATCATGTTCAAGTCGACAGCACAGGGAAACGAATTATAATTCAGGGAAAAAGATATAATCTAGTTGATTTAATTTGTGATATGGTGACGAATCGTAAAGGACTTTTATCCTTTGACAATAATCTATACACCTTTCTAAGTGTATCAAACTTTCCCAAAAGTCTTATTGGCAATAAGCAAATTCTAAAGAAACTAAGAGAATATAGTCCTCCTCCAACACCAACGCCATTTAAAAAAGAAGAAGAAGATTCAATATTTGAAAATACTATCAGTAGCAGCAGCAGTAATGATTTTACAACACCTGTGACTGCTAGTCAAAAGCGAAGACGAATTGATTCACCCTCCAGTGTGCAAAAGGGGAGTGGACATTACACTACGTGCTTGCGTTCAAAATGGATGAAGTTCTGAAAGGTGTCTATGAAAATATTGGTGAAGCGGGAAGTTTAAGTTCTCCCAAAACGCTTTCTAAAGCTGTCTCCGGCACCACCACATTGAAAAAAGCTAAAGAGTATCTAGAGAATGAACCGAGTTACACACTGCATCGGAATCACATGCTTCGCAGCAAACAATATCGACAAACTAAAGCCTTTTTCCCTCTGCATATAATGCAAACGGATCTTTTAACTTTAGACGCACTTCAACGGCGTCACAATGCACCCTACAAATATATTCTGGTGGCAATAAGTGTCTTCAGTCGCTATGCCTATGCCATTCCACTGCTATCAAAGAGAGTTGTTGAAGTTGCTCAGGCCATTGAAAGTATTCTTGAACAGGATTCATATAGAAAAATTCAATCGGATCGTGGCAGTGAATTTGTTAATCCCCATGTGCAAAAGGTTCTATTGAAATATAATACATCACTTTATCATAGTCACAGCCCGATAAAGGCTGCATTGGCTGAACGATTAATAGGAACGATTCGTCTATTAATTTCAAGATATTGTACACTGAAAAATACATCGGCTTTTATTCATGATTTAGATAAAATCATGCAGATATACAACCATCGACCTCATCGATCTCTGTCAAACTCAAGCCCTCGGGAAGTTCACTACAGTGAAAATACATTTGATGCTTTTCTAAAGCAATATTCCAATGGTGAAAAAGAAAAAAAAATGTGAAGAAGAAATTCAATGTTGGTGATACTGTTCGAATTAATAGATCCACCAATATTTTTGAAAAGGGGAATTATTTATGGAGCACAGGACTTTTTAAAGTGTCCAAAATCCTGGACACCAAACCCACGACATATCGACTGCGAGACACCAAAGATGATGAGATTCTCGGCGGTTTTTATGAATTTGAACTGCAAAAAGTTAGAAACACTAGCGAAATGTATCAAATTGAAAAGATATTAAAGAGTCGTACTCGTAGGGGCAAGAAACAGTTGCTTGTTCGCTGGCTAGGATACAACTCAGATTTTGATTCTTGGGTCAGTGCTGAAGATATTGACAATGCCCAAGGATTTCTATGTGACTTTCATGTCCAATGTTTCTGATCCTCTCTACAATGACTTGAATAGAACAAGTGATTTTTGGACGAAACTCTCCCCCACCATCAAATTCAACGACGTAAAGTATGAAGTGGCTCTTGTCGACTGTATTCTCAAAAATACTTATGACATCCTGAGAAAGGATCGTAAATATGATATAAAAATTAGACCCTATGATTGGCCGCCACCACCATCCTCAAGTGATCAAGAACAAATTCAAAAAATCAATTGGATGGATTATCCATATATTGAATTACCCTACGAGGAACTCACCTGTATGAATGATTTATGTCGTTCTATTAATAAAAGAATTTCCGCTCGTAAAAAGGGTGCTTTTCATTTCAACTATTCAAAGGAGGAGGGTAAGATCTACATTAGTTAACCTATTGCCAGTGAAAAGGTTATTCTCAATGATAACGTTAAGGATGTTTAAGCTCAATATAATCAATGGTAAAAGTGCCGGAAACACTAATTTCATTATTGCTGACTATCCGCCTGCCTTCTCCACAGACACTTGTATATTTCTCTACGCTTCATTTGTGGAAACATCACGGGTTGGTAATTCAAATGTTCCCCTCCAACAAGTTCTTGAACGAAAAACCAATCAAGAACATATTCACCACTACAATATAAAGCATCTTCAGTATATTCCCGTAAACACTTCCTATTTGGAACTTTGTCAGTTAACACTAAGAACCGAATTGGGCGATCCCATAGCAATTTCAAAAGGTTTGGCTGTGATTACATGCCATTTTCGTCCCATCCTTCAAAAGCAAGATATCTAATAAAAAAGTGGTATTCACTTGTCCTGATATTGACTGCTATGTTAATACTCTTGGCCCAAGACAACAGGGCAATGGAATGGAGTATTACAAAGGTCGCTCGTCAATGTCTGGCTATGGTCTTGGCAGTTGGTTTGCTAAGCTGTTTCGCTCTTCACTACCACTGGCTAGAAAATATCTTGTACCGGCTGCGACAGATTTTGCATCCTCTACACTATATGATTGGGGCTCTGGCAAGGATTTTAAAAAAAGTGCTACGGAAAATCTTAGGTCCAGTGCGCGAACCCTTGGTGAGAAATTAAAACAAAATGGTAAAGGCTTAAAAAGGTCGAGAAACAATGCATCACTCATCAGTCTCCACTCAGGTCGGAAACGAAAGACATCATCCCTCTTGTCAAAGAAAAGAAGGAAAAAGCCGACACGTGGTGTAAACAGAAGCCCCCGGAAGAAAATTGTTAGATCGAAACTAGATTTCTTCTCCTAAAATGTCCTACCTACCGCATAAGGATTCTCAACCTTCAATCACCGCCTCATTGAATCTATTCAATGCTGAAAATGTTGATGTGAGTGTCAAGCATGGATACTATGAACAATTTTATCCACAACAACCCCTCTCCGATAATATCCACTTTCAAATTTATTCCAATGAAGACTACTTTATGGACATGTCTTCAACATTTATAGATTTGCAAATGAAAGTCCGAAAATCCGATAATACACTGCCAATTCGGGCCGATGGAATATCCTATGAAGATTGTATATTACATAATTTATTTCGTCAAATTAGTGTCTACATCAATGGCACGCTGGTGAGTACAAGCAACAATCTCTCAAATTATACAAGCTATATGCAATTCATGTTGATGACACCCAAGTCATACAAGGAATTGAGAGGCACCTCCAATGGATATGAATATATTACTAATACTGATAGTACAGATGCACTTAAAAATGCTACAACTAGTGAATTGAATCTAGTTGGAAAAATATATCATGAAATATTTAATATACCCCAATGGCTGCCGCCCAATGTTAAAGTGGATATAAAACTGACGCTTGCACCCTCCAATTTCATATTGAGAAAAAACTTGCTGCCAATCCTGATGTAAGTCTCTCCCTCACCTCGGCAATACTTCATGTACGCAAACAACAGTCATGAGTTCTGTTGCTTTGGCAGTGGAAAAACTGAGAGCCAATGGAAATAATATTAAACTACTTGTTCCTCATACAATCACCAATCAACGTCATATTGCCACGGGGTCACGCACCTTCACCGATTCATCCTTTATCAATGGTGAAATTCCGTCAAAACTCGCTTTGGCATTTGTAAAAAGCGCCAGTGCAATAGGATCGTGGACTGAATGCCCACATAAATTCAAGATGTTTGGACTTTCATCTCTTGTGTGTAAAGTAAACGGCATCCCACTCTACAATCTGTCTTTTGATAAATCCTATAGAACATTGTATGAGTTGACCATGCAAACCCTAGATCATGATTCGCAACTATTTGAAAATGGTATAACCGAAGATATGTTTGCTAAAACACATGGTATCATTGTGCTGGATTTGTCTGGCACACAGGATATGAGTATAGTACGTACGGGGAGTGTGCGTTTAGAGTGTACATTTGCCGACCCATTGGCTGAGAGTATTGCACTAATCTCACTAAATCAATATGAAACCTATTGAGAAATCACTCCCGAAGGCAGTGTTCTACTAGACTTGGCGCCATGAACACCAGTCAAATAATCAATGTATTTAATATGGACCCCTACATGTCCCAGTACAAATCCTTTTGTCTGCCCTCGGACTTTCTTGGAAAAATTCAAAGTGTCAACAATACCTTGATTATTGTTAATAGCAGTCCGTCGACTGTGCTGACAGGTCATTGGCTGCGTATCTTTCAAACAATGAAGACGATTGAATTTTTTGATCCTCTTGGCCTACCCTATACATTCTACACACCTCACATCAGCAACTATATTGAGAGCAGTGGGAAAACTATTATTCAAAATCGGAAGAGGGTGCAGGGTCTGACGACTAAAAGCTGCGGCTTCCATGCACTGCTATATTTTGTGTTCCGATGTCGTGGCTATACTTACAAGCAGTTTCTCCACATTTATAGTGACAATCCACGTCTGAACGAATTTCTAGTGGAAAATATCCTCTCGGACCTATACAGTATTGATTTCAGTGCCCTAAGAGTAAAGTGCTTAAAAAATGTTTGTGAATTTATTTATTAATAAAATGCATATATATACAACAATGTCTTTAAATCTTCACTTTTAGATTTCTTCTTCGATGTATAGGCAACTGTCGTGAACCACTAATGTTGGTAAATCATTTGGATTCACTGTATATTGATCTTGATTGACTGCAAAGTCAGGGTCACATTTTCTACAGTACAATGTAACTTCACTCTTGTCATATCTCTTTGTATAGTCAATGATACTATTTGCATTCATATTATGAAATTCACGAGTTTCAATCTGTCTATTTGAAGCAATATCACATACAATGTTTTCAAATGGTGAATCACATTCGGTAACTGCCAAATAAAAATCACTTGGTTTATAGTCATAGTAGGCAGTGTCGTCACAGCAATGACGTAGAAACCAAATTGTCTTGTTACCCCAACAGTTGAATCGTAGACCAGATTCCTCTTCCCAGAATAATTTAAATCTGCGACGATACCAATCTCGTAGAAATAAACTAAAATCACGTTTGGGATTCTTTCCAATCATAGCGGGGTAAGTATTCTCCCACTGATCACATTTATCATAGTGACAATTGGAGCACAGGTGCCCTCTAGGATGAGAGTCACACACCTCTTCAAGACATGAATTACATCCTTTAATTTGTACTGCATAGCCTCTATGTAATTTGCAAGGATTACATAATTTACACTTTTCACTATAGTCATCAATAATTGTACAAATCTCACATTGAGTCCAACTGCCAAGAGTGTACAAGCACAATGGACATATATAGAACATTTTTCGGTTTCCGATGTCAACTCTCTGACAGCTAAAACGAAACTGATCATCCTCGCTCCATAAATTCAGTGAGGGGAAATGTGGGGAGAGGAGTAGCTCTGTAACGTTACCTCTTTCGAATGACAGAGGAGCCATCTACATTGAATCCATTGGCAATGTTTTCAAAAGTATATCCACGATATGATTCTGCCTTGTTTCAATTAGTATATCAATAAATTGACTATAAGCATTTGAATCACATTTTAAAAGTTTCATACAATAGTCCAATGGGGGAGAATCACTCCTCATTATATTGTCAAGTGTTCCCTGACAAGAGAATATCCTGCGTTTAAGAGATAACTCGAGAAAATCGTCATCCAAAATCAAATTTTTTTCCATAAACACTAGATTTGATCTAATTCTCTCTTTCTCAAATTTATCCATTTTTCAATCCTTTCACTCCGACTGCTGACTCTAGACTGACCCTGATTCGTTAGCCCTAACCAGAAAAGAAAGAGAACATTTTCGATTTCGAAACAATTTTATTGAATAATTATAACAACATTAATAATACAGAGCATGTACAATTAGCGATAGAGTTTATTGTCTTCGATATGTTTCACCAATGCACTTAAAGCACATTGAAGTCTATTCACATGTGCTATATCAACTTTTGCAGAGAAACATAATTGATCCTCCATTTTAAATTTGCTCAAGGATATCACATATCTTGCATATACTGCATCCCATTCCAGACAAAGACGTGATCCTTTCGTGATTTCCACCGCAGTGTTAGGTGCTCTTGTATTATTACCATCAACTCCACTATCAACTTCTAATAGTGTAAACATTCCACTCATTATTACAAATATATATCCAGATGAGTAAAGTCAAAACTGTTCTTCTCACCACTTTGAATTCTATTCACAGACTAATAAAACTATAGCAAAAATGCTTTCCTCATATTCCCTCCGTCGCTAATATGTTTGCGAGCCCTCTGATTGGCTGAGAAGGAAACACGTGATCTAACAGTTTCCTGGAAACTCATAACATTCGCCTCGAGCAAAACAACAACAACAACAACAAATGCTGTTTCCTATTTTTGGACACCATGACATTCGCCTCGAGCATGTACATGTCCAAAACAACAACATTGAAACTCATAACATTCGCTGAGAGCGTGCACTTACAACAACAACAACAAATAAATCGACCTTGACATTCGCTGAGAGCGTGCACTTACAACAACAACAACATCAACACCTTTGGAAATTTAAGTCATTGACACACTTTGATTACGCAATCAATTTCTCAGAAATCCATTTCCCCTAGGGACTCTATGCCCATATATGGTGTGCAAAAAAGTTGTAGGTGGCAGCAGGGGTGGGCAATGGGAGTCGGACCCCCCTTTCTACTTATATATATATATATATATATATATATATATATATATATATATATATTATATATATATATATATATATATATATATATATATATATATATATATATATATATATATATATATA
Organism: Artemia sinica; assembly: GCA_027921565.1. NCBI lineage: Eukaryota > Metazoa > Arthropoda > Branchiopoda > Anostraca > Artemiidae > Artemia > Artemia sinica. Next base: position 48,806,080 of record CM051261.1, on the reverse strand, counting down.
TATATATATATATATATATATATATATATATATATATATATACATATATATATATATATATATATATATATATATATATTATATATATATATATATATATATATATATATATATATATATATATATATATATATATATACTACGAAAACTTTACAAAAAAGAAAGTTTTTTTTTAAAGAAAAGTAAAGGACATATTAAACTTAAGATCAGTAGAAATAGAAGCCTACAATAACTCAAACTCAAAACGACCAGAAATTATTATTAAAGAATAAAAACTTTTATTCTTTAAAATTTTGGATCTGCCACTAAAATGTGTGTCCTTCAATTTTCTGAAAACTCCCTAAGAATTTTAGGAAAAACACTTCTTAACAGACGTTTAGTATTCTCTTGGATAGGGCTATTGTGGCAACTTTTACCACTGCAACAAATAATTAGGACCTAAGTCCTAAAATTGGTCTTAATCAGGAACCCTTATCGCTATCTAAATTCACAAAGTGCAAAGATTCTCAAACAGAGGTGTTTGTTCATTAAAGTTCAGGAAAGGTCTGCCCATTTCATACGAAAACATTGATTGAAAACAAAACTAGTCGCCAAAACAGGTAATTAGCCTTTTTCAAGTTTCACAGGAACTACAATCTGAGAAAATAAATATCAGGACGTGAAAAAAAATGATAAGCCATCCAATGGCGGATCCAAAGGGGGGCGAGGGGGTCCCCCCCCCCCTGACGTAGTCTAAAGTAGTGTAATGTACCTAATTAACGCAAGTTTGCATTAATTAAACTTGCTCCTAACGTAAGTTTATCGCATCAACCTATTTTGCGCCCCCCCTAAAAAAATCCTGGATCTGCCCCTGAAACCATCACGTATATTCCACCAGTTATTACAAGAAAAAAAATTTCCTTATCTTCAAAATTTTCATCAACCCCCGCCCCCTTTTTAGAAATCCTACATAGGCCAATCAGTTAAGTCCACTGTATATAAATAATAGATTAAGTCATAATTTGTATATAAATTAAGTCATACCTGTGAGTTGGGACAGTTGCAAACCACTTGGCCGGCTCACCAAGTTTTTTTCTGCTTTCGCAATTACGAATAATACAATTTCGAACATTTTCTCATTGATTGACGCATACACACTAACCCGCTAATGCATGAATAAGTGGGAGGAGCTTTTTGTTCGCACCGAGAATAAAGAGCCAGAAATCATCTGCGGTAAACTTACTGCCTAATTATATATACAGTGTTTTTATCAGATCAGAAGTTAAACTTTACAGCAACTTTTCAACTTTTTCTTCTTAAATTTCCAATACCAATTCGCAGAATAATTTCTTCAACAATTGTTATGCCACGTGCCAAAACTTATAAAAACAAACAAAATAACTTCAATAACTTGTTTTATGAGGTTATACAAACCAGTCCTGTCTCTTAAAATCAGATATTCGTTATAAGCTATTGGCTACGTGCATATACAGCTAGTAATTAACTGATTACCGAAGATCTGTTATTTTGCAATAGAAGGTGCCCCACCCCCTATGTGCAATCAACACGAAATGAAAATTTTAAAAACGGGCAAAACTTTAATGAGACAGTGACAAACAAACAAAAACAAAACGTTTTTTTACACAAATAATTATAAGAACAAATTTGTTTTTATTGTATTACTAAAGCATTTACCTATTTTCAATATGTTGATATATTTTTAATCGTACATGGAAAGATAGTGCAGCGTAAGAAATTATTTAGAGTTGATATTTATTTTAAAGAATTTCAATGAATATACGAAGCTTTTAGTCAATCCGCTAGCGACAACTCCAGAGATAACAAATAGATTACACAAAGGAAGTCAGCAGGAGATAGCTGGGGTTTAGGATTATGCGTTTTATCTCGAAAGTCCTCTTTTGAAAGGGGGGACTTTAAAAATCCCTCGTATGACCATTTAATTGCAAATGATTACATTATTTTATGCTATGCATGATTAATCATTAGTTTTGCAATGACGATGGTTTTAATCTCTAAAAGCCTGCCCCCTGATTACACCCTCATTGTACGCCAGAATGGGAAGTATTTCAGCTTTTGAATATTGTATGTTTAAATATCTATCCATTCTTCTCCACTGAAATACGTCTTTAGTTTAAAAATACCAAAGAGTAGATCATAAAGGTACGCAACCCTTGCCAAGGTCCTATTAGGTTAAAAGTATGTTCATCTTTAGGATCTTCGAAGGGAAATACCTTTACGCAACTTCTTCTTTAAAATAGGGGAAAATCTTACTTGAAGGATGACAGACATTTTCTGGTATAGACTGCCCAGGAACTGTGCAATCTATTCCTAGTGACTGTGTCACAGTTCCTACTGTAGGTATTGTGACTACAGAGGTTACTGTTTGTCTGGTCAAAAGCTTCGGAAGAAAAAACCTGCCCTCGGCTTCAGCTTTCTCACTGATGCTCGTTTGAAGAGATGGTGTCTTATCTTCATAGGATGGCTGCACATTAAAAATGGCCTGGTGAAGCAGAGGAGAATATCGAAAATCGGGCATGGCAGAGGGTTGAATGCTAAAACAAATATTTTATATTTAGCTAAGATTTAAGTTTATACTCGAAAGTAAAAGATAAGCAAAAAGCTAGCAACATTTGTTTCTTTTAGATTGAAAATTTACAAAAAAAATTAGGAATTGCCTGGGAACCAATATGGAACAGACTGAGGTATTTACCCTCTATATTTAGAAACTAAATAGTTATTTTTAAGGGAATGTTGCTCTATTAGCCAATTAATGTTTTAGCCAAATATGAAGAGAAAATGGGGGACCCTCTGGGCCTGTTTCCTTTCCTCGGAATTTCAAGGCTTTTACCAGCTCTCCTATATTTTCTAGTGTTTTCCTCGTAGTTAGCATATTTTTCGAATATGTGTTCCCAAACTCTCACCTGAATTTAATCCAAAAAATTTTACCCCAAAATTAAAACTTTTTAGTACTATTTTTTATTTCTTCCAGTAAATAAAGAAGAAGACAAAAAAAAAAATCAAATTACTGTTAACTCCAATGGACAAGAAAATACGAAAGACAAAAGCGTGTATATCAGCTCAAGGTAACAAATTGTAAGTAAGGAGCGACTCGGCTCAATAGGAATCAAACGTCTAAAGAACAGAATTTCAATATTCATAAATATTCCGAACATATGATATTCCGAATAATCCGAACATATGGGATTCATTTAGTTTAGTCTTACCCATCAAAAACTACGAGCCTGAGGAAATTTTCCGATTCTAGAATAAGGGGGAAACACCCCCAAAACTTAAAGGAATCTTGATGAAAATCAAGATTTAGTGTATCAGAAAACCTCATTTTAGAGGTTTCAAGCTTTCATCTGAAAAATGTGGACTTTAGTTTTTTTTGCCAGAAGAAAGATCACAGACAGCGTTTTTTCTTTTTTTTTCCAGGAATGATCGTATCGAATCAATGATCCTAAAAATCGGTAGAAGGATCGTTTGAACAGAAATTGAAAGTTCTAGTGCCATCTTTAAGCAGAGGCGGACCCAGGATTTTTTTTAGGGGGGACAAGATAGGTTGATCCGATAAAAAAATTTAGGGGGGCGCAAAATAGGTTGATCCAATAAACTTGCGTTAGGAGCAAGTTTAATTAGCGCAAATTTCAGTTAATTAAGTAAATTACTCTACTTTAATCTGCACTAGTGGGGGGGCTGCCTCCTCGCCCCCTGGATCCGCCACTTTCCTTAAGTGACAAAAAAGAAAGAGGGCAGCTAGCCCCCCTTCCATCCCCCCTTTTTACCGAAGTCGTCCGATCAGACTTTTGAGATATCTATTTTGTTCAAAATAGCTGAAAGATCCGATAACTATTCCTTTGAGGATAACATTATCCCCCACAACCTCTGGAGAAAGGCTCATAATTTATGAATTTCGCCCGTTTTTTATTTATAGTATTTGATGTTGTAAAATATATAGACATTTTAGGGGGAGGGGGCTTTCTGATGAGGGATTTTTCTCTGAGACAAATTTCCATAGGGAGGGACGTTATCGGGGGTAAAGTTTCCGGGGAATTCTTAAATTGGGAGAATTTGCCAGAATTCCTATGCGAAATTCTTTTTATTTGTCTTACTTTCTCTTGGCCGACTCATTTTTACACTTGAAGATGTTCCAGGGGAATTGTACTGGAGAAATGTTTAGTGGGGTTGGAATTATCTTGAGGATTCTTCCATGGGAAGGATTTTCCACGAAAAAAAATTGTCTATGGAGAAAATTTCCGCGGGAGAAACTTTCCAAGTGGGAATTTTCCACGGAAGCAAATTTCCACTGGGGAGGAGGCTTTCCAGGAATTATTTCCCAAGGCAGTGGTAATCTCTGGCATGATTTGGTTAACGATCAGAAAATATAGTCTTTTTTAAATGAAAGTATGCTAAGAAGAATTTTTCCGGTGGAATCATCCGCAAGAAATTTTCCGGGAAATCTTTCAGCAAGGATGGATTTGTCGGGTAAATCGTCCAGGGAGGGAGGGGGGTATATTTTACATGGGGGTATTTACGTTGGGGGATATCTAAATTACTAATGTATCGTATTATGCTTTATTTTTAATTTATAGAGTGGCAAATCAGCAATTTCAATTGAATTAAGAAACTCCTAACCGCAGATTTCATTGCAAATCATTTTCGTTTGTGAATCGCTGTGATCCTTGTTCTTGCATGTCTCCTAACCACAGATCTCATTGTGCTTCATTTGATTCATTTGGAACTTTCCGTGAGGGAAGGGAATTTTTCATGGAGGGAGAGCCGGATTTCACAGCATTGTTTGAAGAAAAATCAGAAATTGAAAAAAAGACATTTTTTTCAACTAAAAGTAGGGAGCAACATCAAAATTTTAAACGAACAGAAATTATTCCGCATATGAAAGGGGTTTCGCCATCTCAATACCTCACTCTTCACGCTAAATTTTGACTTTTATCCTCAATTCCTTATGAACGACTCCTTAAACACAAAGAACCGTTTAATTAGAATATTTTTTAAAAGTACTGAAAAACCTTAGCGTGAAGATTGATTGATTGAGGAGGGGGCAACCCCCATCCTATACGTAATAAATTTCTGTTTCTTTCAATTTTTAATGCTGTTCTTTACTTTCAGTTGGAAAAACTTGCTGTTATTATTTTATTTAAAAGAAGATCTAATGCCAAAAACGTATGGATCCCTAAGAAAAAAAAGGAAGGGTTACATTTTGTTTTTCTCTTAAAATGTTTTGTGTTCATATTAAATCAACCACTTTTATGGAAAATAAATACTATAAAAAATAAAAAGTTCAAACTTTTTGATGTTACAAGGAATGAAAAATATGTCGGTCCGACAAAAAAAAAGAAGAAAAAGCACTTTTTTCTACTGCTGTAGAAAAAAGTTTTCTACTTGCAGTTTCTACGGCAGCACACTTGGAATCAATTCAGCTGCAACACTTTAAAAGATTAATTGGTCTTCACGTAACGACCCACAATCAGGTAATAAAAGGTGACCTTAGAATATTTTCGCTGAAAATGAATAGATTTGCACAGATGATCCGGTATTGGCTTAAAGTCCTAAGTCTGTCAGATGATACGCTAGCAAAAGCAGCTTATCTGGAGATGCTACGGTCGAAACGTAAAAGATCGTGGCCGAATCAAATAAGAACTGTTTTGGATGGAGTAGGATTATCTTATATTTGGAATGAGGGGCTAGGACCCTCAGATCAGGATGAGCCATTTTGGCTAAGTTTATAGAAAGAATAATAGACCAGGAAGTCCAAATGTGGACCAAGGCAATTAAAACATCTGAGACATTGAAGTTTTATTCCCAAATAAAAGAGATGTTTGGATTTGAATATTATTTTAAACGAAGATTAGTGGCGGAGACATTAAGGACTTGGTTTCGGATCCGAGCGAATTGCCTGCTATTAGAAAATAGAAAAAGAGTATTTGAAAGAAAAAGGATGGCCCTAGATGCAGATGCAGATTAATGTTGCCCCAGATATAACCTAGGTATTGATGATGTAGCCCATATTCTCACCGAGTACCAGCAACTTTCTCTTTTAAGGGGAACGTATTTTAAGGGCGGTAACTTGGAGTTCCCGGGGATCCTGCAGACGACCGTTAAAAGGACAATCAGGGAGTTATACAAATATGTAAATGAAGCGTTGACATCAATGAATGAAACTTTTTTTTTGGGGAGGGGGGAGAAGTTAGATATTTATGTTATTTTTCTTGTGGAATGTATTTAAGAATACTGTGCTGTATGGCCTATTTTTTGGCTTATAATAAATTTATTATTATTATTATTGTTATTATTATTATTATTATTATTATACTTTTTTGGTCCGGAAGCACGGTTTTAGCTTTTTTTGGAAGACATATTAATGTTAATGCATTTTCCTTGAAGAGACTATAAAAAATTCACCACTAGAAATATATTTTCTTAATATTTATAGCCTTCACACAGGTACTCAACTTAAGATAATCACGTGTCTAAATGTCTACTTACAAAGTCACGTGTTGGGGATGATCACCATGATAATATTCAAAAGGATCGACCAAAAATCCATATTGCCTCTTTTTCCTTCTACACACTTCAAATCCTCCTCCTAGAAGCTCAGTAGGCTCGTAACAAGTTGGGGTAAGAGTGGTTGTTGTTGAAATGACAGCTGATTTACTTATTGTAATGACTGCCCTGTTACCAAAGAAGAACCTCTCTTGAGCCTCGACAGAGTATGTTATAAATATAGATATTGCCAATAATAATATCATGTTTTAGCCTGAAACGAAAACAAGGTTTAATCATAGACTAAAAATTAAATCTCTAGTTCATAGCTGCAGAAAATAAAATATATGGAGACTGGCTTACACATTACATAAAGAAAGAAAAACGAGCAAAAATGGGATTTTTAAAGGCCAAATTAAAATACTTTGCTAGTATCCGTCGATGGCGGTTCAATTTTGAATTTCTTTGCAAATTACTATTTGCAAAGTTCAACTATTCTGCTGCTTTCAGTGACCAAATTTCACACTCGTAAATAAGTACAGAGGGTACCACGGCCTCGCAAACTTGGAGCTTTGTTGCGTAGCGAGATTTCACTGTGCTTTCGAAGGGGGTCCCTCTCTCGCAGAGAGTCGTTCCATGCGGAAAATATGTAACTCCTGATCTCGTCTGAGGATTTTCTATTGCGTTTACCAATAAGTCAAGAAATTTGAACGACAGAACGTCCTTTCTTTGTATTTACGGAGCTGAATTGTGTATTATTGAGTCAATTCACTCTATGTAATAGCTAAAATATTCTTTTAATTTTCCAAGAACATATATTCAAATAATTCAAATAAGAAATAGCAAACAAAGTAATTTAATCTATGTGATCTCTATGTAGCAAGTACATTTCTTGCTTGAAACTACCAATGTCTGAATGCTTTACTTTTAAGGGAAACCAGAGCTCTGAATTTTGCAAACTAGCCTAGGTAAAAGTCGAAAAACTCAACCTGCACTATGCGCAAACTTGCGAATTGGTGCACCATAGGCCCCAATTTACGGATTATTTTCTGGGGGAGGGGCAAAATTTATAGTAAAATTGAGGGATCGAGCAGTTTTACTGTTTTTTAAATTTTCCCAATGGAAATTACAAAAAAGGAATTTCTATTAAAAAAAAGTGAACTGGCGTTTCAGTTGTTATCGCACCAGTTGAAAAAGATTTTCACGGAAGAAATGAATATTCTCAAAGTCAAAAAAGTGTGGTCTGAATAGCCTGTGCTAACTTCAAGGAAAGTAAATATTTAATAGTAAGAATGAAATAATCAGATTATAGTCCCAATTTGTTTGCTGACTACAATAGTTTGCTGATGTTATGGGCTTGAATTATTTTTGTTTCATAATGCCTTATAGCTGGTTCAAATAAAGAGCAGAATCAGCCATCGTTTGTAAATGGCCTAGCGCTATATCCAGCTCTGTTAGGGGAGAAGGAGGTCTAGGATGAAATTGCCGTGGCTGTGATTGTTATATTTAGAAAGAGCATTAAATGTGGCCAAGATGTCTGTCCTAGTTATAGGCTAGGAGCAAAATTGGATATAAAAAAAAATATACCATTCGATCCTCGACTTTTGCCACAACTGCATCCCAGCCCTCACCTCTACCGTAACGGGGCAGGTATAGCCTTATGCAATATACAAAAGTTTGTTGATTTTATGGTTTTGCCACTTTTTGTGTGCTTGCTTCTCATCAATAGTTGGATTGTAATGAAGAATCTGGAAGAAAACATTACCCAAGTTTTGCATAGCCTGGGGCTAGCCCATGCCATCCCCTTTAGAAAGGGTTGGAACCCAATTATGCCAGCAGTTATTATATTTTGAAAAATATTTCTCCTTTTCCCATGAAATAATAATAGCAAAAACCACATTCTGAAACAAGTCTTTACTTTTGGCCCTCTCATTAGTAAAAAATGTATTTTCTTAAGTTCTTGGTGGAAAAACTACAGAATCTCTTGTCATAGTAAAATATTACTATATATATTTGTTTTTTATATAATTATATCTAACCCTCTCTTTCCAGTCAGCACATTTGCGAATAGGTAAAGTGACATAAAATATGGGATTTCTATCATAAAGTGGGAAAGAAATTTAAGCTAGAATTTAAATATAGCAAAAATGTGAAATTGTGTTTGGTAAAATTGACAATTTTGGCGGTACCGGTCCTTTGGACTACTATTTATATTGTTCTTAATTTGATGCTAAGTTAAGGAATAAGGTCCATCTATCAAACTGTTCGTGGTAACGAATTGTAAGTAAGGAGCGACCCGGCTCAATAGTAACCAAAACTCTTAAAAAAAGGAATTTTGATATCAATAGATACACCAAAAGAATCAGATTTTTATACTGATTTGAAATATATAAATTTTATTACGTTTAGTTTTACCCATCAAAAGTTACGCGCCTAAGTAAATTTGCCTTATTCTCAAAAAAAGAGGGAAAACCCCCTAAAAGTCACAGAACCTTAATGAAAATCACACCATCAGATTCAACGTATCAGAGAACCCTACTGTAGAGGTTTCAAGCTCCTATCTGCAAAAAGTGGAACTTTGTATTTTTTGCCAGAAGAAACATCACGGATGCGTGTTTATTTGTTGGTTTTTTTTTTGTTTCTTTTTTTCCCAAGGGTGATCGTGTCGACCCATTAGTCCTAGAATATCGCAGGAGGACTCATTCGAACGGGAATTAAAATGCCCTTTTTAAGTGACCAAAAAAATGGAGGGCAACTAGGCCCCCTGCCACGCTCAGTTTTTTCCCAAAGTCCCCCGATCAAAATTTTGAGATAGCCATTTTGCTCAGCATGGTCAAAAAATATAATAACTATGTCTTTGAGGATGACTTAATCCTCCACAGTCCCCGGAAGAAGGGCTGCAAGTTGTGAACTTTGCCCAATGTTTACATATAGTATTCGTTATTGGGAAGCATACAGACGTTTTCAGGGGGATTTTTTTTGGTGGGGGGGGGGGGGGAGGGAAGTGGTTTGGAGGTTACGTGAGAGGATCTTTCCATGGAGGAAGTTTCGATGGGGGAGCGGACAATGCTAAGAAGGGGGTGCCGGATTTCCCAGCATTTTTTTAAAAAATGATAAGAAATTAAATAAAAAAAAAACAAGTTTTCAACTGAAAAACTTTTCAACTGAAAACTTTTCAACATCAAAACTTAAAACGAACAGAAACTATTACGTATATGATTGGGTTCGCCCTCTAGTCAATGCCTCACTCTTTACGCAATTTTTTTTAGTACTTTCATAAGAGCTGTTTATTCTAATTAACGGCATTTGCTATTCTTAAAGAATTGGATAATAATTCAAACTTTAGCGTAAAGATCGAGGTACTGAGTAGGGGGCCGATCCCCCTAATATACGTAATAAAAATATACGAATATAGAAGATCGTTACGTAAGTTAATTCGTAAGTTTCGTATATTTATTACTAATTAAAACGTTCGTAAACAAAATTAAACAATTTTCGAGAAAGTCATTTATCCAAAAAAAGTAAAATTAATATGCAAATTTCGTTTTAAATATTCATCTACGGTGAGCCAAAATGAAAACCTGCATTAATTTACAAACGTTCAGAAATTAAATAAAAAAAAAACAGTTTTTTTTAACTGAAAGCAATGAGCGACGATAAAACTTAAAACGAACAGAAGTTATTCCGTATTTGAAAGGGGCTGCCCCCTCCTCAACGCTTCGCTCTTTACGCTAAAGTTTTTTATTGTTTTGAAAAATAAAGTCGCGAGATAGTCAAACTTATTATTAAATAAAAAAACAAGTTTTTGAACTGATAGTAAGGAGCGACATTAAAACTTAAAACGAACAAAAGTTATTCCGTATTTGAAAGGGGCTGTCCCCTCCTCAGTGCCTCGCTCTTTACGCTAAAGTTTGACTCTTTCTCACAACTCTATTTTTTAAGACAATAAAAAACTTAGTCGTACACATCAATAACCATTAATAATCACCAATAATGTTTCGTACCCATCAAACGTATATATTTAAAATCAGCATAAAAATCTGATTCTTTTGATGTATCTATTGGTATCAAAATTTGGTTTTTTAGAGTTTTGGTTACTATTGAGCCGGTTTGCTCTTACTATACAGTTCGTTACCATGAACTGCTTGAAAGTTTCATAATAACTCCTTTCTTTCAATCAGTTGGGACACTCTCGGTTTCCCAAATCTGATTCAAAACTTCGTAGAGAGGCTTGTTCAAGGCCCAGGTGCCATATTTCAATAATTCAGGTTGTACACCGTCAACTCCTGCAGCTTTGCCCTTTTTCAGGTTGCGTAGTTTTTCACTTCCAGTAGGCTAATGGGTTCAACGTTGATTCCAAGATCGAAGATTGGAACGCCGGGTGGAGGCTCTATGTAATTTACAGAGGGAGGAAAATTTTGTACTTCGTTGAGGTATTCTCTCCATCTGCTATCAATATCTTCTTTCCTCGTAAGTAGTTAACCAGTCTTACTTTCAACAGCGCATGCTGGCTTTCGCCAGTGATCTCTTTGGTTATTTGATATACTGTCCTTCTGTCGCCTTTGCTGGCAGCCACCTCAGCTTCGGCTGCTTTTGTCACCAAAAAGCAACGTCGGTCATTCCTTTTGGACCGTTTTACAGCCTTGTGGATTTGTTTATATTTGGTATTAAGTTGGTCTTTGTAGTGACGGGTGACGTTGCTATAACAGCTGTCTAGCTGGATCTTCATTCTTTTCTCTCTTGCATGAGGTTCCACGAGCCATCGCTGATCCACTGTTCACTCTTCTTTTTCGCGTAACCAAGCGACTCTTCAGCGGTTCCCTTTACACACTCCACAATTAAATTCCACTTCTCATCCACTGGGACAGCGGTTTCATCGCATGTCAGGTGTGTAAACTTGCTAGAAAGGGCAATAGAATATGCTCGCCTCCCTTGTCTATCCTAGAGCTTCTGAATGTCAAACACTTCCACAGTCTCTTTGCGCTTGGTATTAACCTTTTATTTTAGTTTAAAACTAGTAATCACTAATTAGTGGTCCGAGTATGAATCGGCCCCACGAAAAGTACGTACATCTTCCAGACAACGTCTGTGACGTTTTCTAATAAAAGCGTGGTCAATTTGGCTCCGTGTAGTCCTACCAGGTGAAGTCCATGCATATTTGTGAACATCACGATAAGGGAACCACGATCCTCCAAACAATTAGGCCATGGCTAGCACAAAAGTCTATTACTCGCACTCCATTGTCATTTATCAAACCAAGACCGTGTATGCCAATCACTTCAGGGGCATAGCTGCGGTCCTTACCAAATTTAGCATTGAAACCACCACACAAAATGAGAGTATCATGTCCAGGTACGAAGTTGACTAGATCATTTGATTCAGAATAAAACGCATTATTCACAGAATCATCAGCCTCATTCGTCGGGGCATAAGCAGATATAATTGTCATTTTCGACTGAGACCTAACGAAACGAGCTTTTAACATCTTCTCATTTTTTAGCATAAATTCGAGTATTAATTTCTTAGCTGCTTTGCTAACACCTAAGGCAACTCTAGCTTCATGGCTCCTCTCCTTTCTAGAGAAGAAGATTTCATATCCATCAACATGCATGGAACCAGAGCCTGTTAGTCTTGCTTCTGATAGAGCTGATATCGCGACATTATAGGACTGAAGGGTTTTAATTACATCCTCAATGCGGCCAGGTTGGGTATCCGGATTGATCGTCCTGACGTCCTAAAGCGCAAGGCGAAAAGATTGCTTCTTTGTCAGAAAACGTGTCCAGGGGCGGTCCGTGGTCGTCATTAGCGAAGTCAAATCAGATTCGAGGTAATTCGATGTCGAATCGAAAATCATGTTTTTTTTACGGGAACAGGTGATTGGCCTGTCGCCCAGCCCTCCTCCTTTCCTGGCTTGGGACAGGCTACTCCCCAATTCCCTGGAAGGCGTGGATCCTTACAGGTGGAGTTGCCTTAATAGCAGTCACAATAGAAATTGTAGTTATAGTAGTAGTAATAGTGATAGTATTAGTAATAGTTGTAGTAGTAGTAGTAGTATACATAGTAGTAGTAATAGTAGTACTAGTACAGGTAGTAGTAATAGCAATAGTAGTAGTAGTAGCAGTAGTAGTAGTAGTCGTTTCATTAATAGCGTGTACATATTGTATTTAGTCAATTGATCATTCCCCTTACCATTCCCTGATAGTTCCAACTTAATGCACTAAGCCATTCCTGAGATAAGCCCTTTTGACAACCTGCATTGACAAATCCGTGTTTTCATTTAGTTCAAGATTCCTCTTGGCATTGTCTGAAAGCTTAACCTGAATACCCTTAGCCTTTTTGGATACCAAAGGTCAAACATGTCCCCCCAATCCCCGATAAAAAAAAAATACTATTTATAAAAGGTACGTGGGATGGGGCTGGTTGCCCTCCAATCGCTTTTGACTTTGAAAAAGGGAACTAGAACTTTCAATTTGCAATCAAATGAGCTCCTTTCGAAGTTTTTATGAGAACTGCTTCCATAAATAGTGCCTAACAAAAAAAAATTAGATAAATAATACGTTGTGCCGACTTCGCTTTTTACTTAGGCAGCATTATTGCGCTACCTATGATCCAAAAATGAAGACCCAAAGCTAAAAAAAAGTAATGTTGTTTTCGATATTTACGAATTTCATGGGTTATATGCTATATTGAGTCGATTCAAACCATAATTGATCAATTAGAATCCACCTGAGAAACTTTGTTCTATGTCATAGGGCCAAAAATCCCAGGTTCCAGGTTTTATGTCATGAGGCCAAAATCCATGGGGCAAATGGGCCATGGGGACCTATTTTAGTTTTTGTAACGCTCTTTACCAGGGATAACCCGTGGTTTATTCTATTAGTTTTGAGAAATTTGTAGAGCGAGATTGATGTTCCGTTAGGCATACAGAAAAGTTTTTTATTTTTTGCTTATTGTAATCAAAATTTTAAGTTAAAGAAAATCCGTGGGATATGCCATCCTTCTTTCCTTGGAAGACAAAATATTTATTAAACTTGAAATTGGGGGATGGGGGGGAGGGGTAATACTTTTTGAGTGAACAAAGATGCTTCTCAAGTCCCCCTGGAAAAACATTGAATACCAAATCTTGAATTAATAGCTGAGAATAATCAATTATCTCAACACTTACTATACTAAGGTCACCAAAAGCCTTGAATATTTATCCAATAATTGAATGTTCAACACTAAAAAGCAACAATATTGTTTTTAAATTTGCTAGTCTCGTAAGTTATATATGACTTCAGGTCGGGTCAAATGGAAAATTGGCCAATGGGATTTGTCTAAGAAACCTGATTCTATGTCATACAAATATAGGGCTGTAAAACCTGAATCCAGGATATGGAGGTTGTAATACGATTTAAATAAATAGAATCTTCTATTGTTTCCAGGAGATTTTTCAAAATTCTTGGAGAGACGAAGAGAAAAACAAAAAATAAGAAGGCCTGAGACAAGACTAAGTTTCTTATGAAATGGAAAAACGGGTAAATAGCAATGTCATTTTCCACGTGGAACAAATGTGTGAGCACAATTCTTTTGTCTAAGAAACCTGATTCTATGTCATTCAAATATAGGGCTGTAAAACCTGAATCCAGGATATGGAGATTGTAATACGATTTAAATAAATAGAATCTTCTATTGTTTCCAGGAGATTTTTCAAAATTCTTGGAGAGACGAAGAGAAAAACAAAAAATAAGAAGGCCTGAGACAAGACTAAGTTTCTTATGAAATGGAAAAACGGGTAAATAGCAATGTCATTTTCCACGTGAAACAAATGTGTGAGCACAATTCTTTGCAAGATCCAGACATGAAAACATTTACAAAATATTTGGGGGCGATATAGTTCTGGAGAAAATGATTTTGAGCCAGAAAAACATCCATCTTCTTAATATATTGTAAATAGTTTGACTTTTTACACCTACTATTCATAAAAAGGGTTCAGGGTGGACAACTTCTCAGCCTCACTCTAACCCTGATTAACTAGAAAAATAATTATTTTCCAAACGAAAGTAGAAATTAACATTGAAACTTAAGCGAACACAAATTATTTTAATATGAGGGCTCCTCACCACCCCCTCCCCCCTCTTTCCGCCAAAGTTGAGTTTTTTGTCACAATTCTTTAAGAACGACTGCTCAAGCACAACGAGCCGTCTAGTTGGAATAAGAAGTATTTTTAAGCACTATAAGCTTTACATTTTCTGCTCTTTACTCAACAGCAAAAACTGAGGAGATAGAATCCCTTTTCTTATATGGGTGAATTTCTGTTTGTATTAAGTTTTAATGTCACTCTTTACTTTAAGTTGAAAAAACCTTATCTCTTTTCGGAGAGCATACTTATTTCTAAGGCTTACAAATTTTCCTGAGCTAATTGCTCTTTATGAGCAATTTTGAAATTAATATATTTTACATAATATATGAATAATTACAATATATTATTAATATAATACATTAAAAATATATTATATTTTGAATTCCGTATCGTTATGCATAAACGTGTTCAATCCACTTTTTTTGCGAGATGGAGCTGTGAGTGCTGTCTAATGTAAATGTTTTTTCTGTGTTGATAGGTAGCTCTATATTCAACAAGCGTTTGGGTCCATTAGTGCCGAAGCTGGAGATTTTGCAATTACGTTCCCAGTCCCATTTCAGCCAGATGTAATTAAGCATAAACGTGTCCAGTCCATGTAAATCGAACCCCGTTCCCGGACTCAGCAGAGAATATTAATCTGAATGAACCAGAATATCAGAACCTGAGTGGAAAATGTTCAGAATAAAAACCGATAAGCCTGCCTTCGAGAGTGATTAACAAATGCTGGCAAAAAACATTCAGGAATCTGTGGCCGTTGAAGCGTCTGAAGGAACAGGGCTTGAAATAGAACCAAAGTGTATTATTCACCCCGACGGAAGAATCAAGATACCAAAGAGAAGAGGAAGGAAACCGAAAGGTATTATTCATGTAGAGAGAAGGAAACTGAAGTATTCAGGAGAGGAGTACGTAAGTTGTAGATACAAAAATCATGACGCCAGATAGTTTGAGAGTTTAAAAAACTGTAGACTACTGTGTAAGCAAATAATAAATGACAATACCTGAAAAGATTTGTTCAAATCGTTCAGGGACGGTGTACACGTAATGTTGCAACATCAGTACCTTATATCAATAATGCAAAATCAGGTTCCATAGCATTCAAGAAAGAGAGGAGAGAACCCACAAAAAGCCCAATGATTCTTGTATGACCAAGTAAAAAAGAAAAGGTTTAAAAGAAGTGTTTTATGACAAACTTTCGCTTGGCAAGAAGAGAATCGTACCAAAAAGTTCAGAAAAGGGCATACTATCTTCTACTCTTCCAAGAGAAGCCTTTCATAAAACATCTTTACGAAGTGTGGAAAAAATACCAGCAAAGAATTTTTGTGGGATACGTAACAATTTTCGATTCATTAGAAATCTACCATCAATGACAAGGCTGAAGAAGTATACCGAACAGAACCCATGATTCTGCCTTCATTAAGGCTTACCATTAAAAAAGGGAAGAAATAGCGTCAGCAAAAAATTAGAGAAGAAAACAAGAGGTCTGGTGCTTTGACCTACAGCAGTGCTTATCAGCACCAGATTTTAAAACAAAACTTATTTTCTATTAACAGCAGCCTTGGACCTAACATCTCGTAGTTCATCTTTTCTCTCATAAGGAAGTGCCGTCCTGTAACTACCTCTGGCATTAAGCAATGAGTGACAAAGTTGCTAATGCTAAAGAATAAAAGGTAGGCGGAGTGGAAACGTTTGAGCGATCTATTTTTTTGTATTTCTGGCAAAATCAACTTATGCTTAAAGATGTTCACTCCATTTCCTAAGAAAAAACTATCAACAATAGACTCAATGGACAACAACTGAGGGCAACTAGGCCCCCTCCCACGCTCATTTTTTTCCCAAAGTCACCCGATCAAAATTTTGAGATAGCTATTTTGTTCAGCATGGTCGAAAATATGATAAGTATGTCTTTTAGGATGACTTAATCCTCAGAAGTCCCCGGGGGGAGGGCTGAAAGTTATCAACTTTACCCAATGTTAACATATAGTATTGGTTGTTGGGAAGTATACAGACGTTTTCAGGGGGGATTTTTTCTGGTAGGTGGAGGGGGGAGGAGTCGGGCGTTATGTGGGAGGATCTTTCCGTGAAGGAAGTTTTCATGAGGGAAGGGACATTGCTATGAAGGGGGTGCCAGATTTCCCATCATTATTAAAGAAAAAGATCAGAAATTAAATAAAAAAAAGTTTTTCAACTGAAAGTGAGGAGCAACATCAAAACTTAAAACGAACAGAAAATATTACGTATATGATTGGGTCCACCCCCTAGTCAATACCTCGCTCTTTAAGCCAAAGATTTTTTAGTACTTTCATAAGAGATATTTATTCTAATTAACGGCCTTTGTGATTAAGGGGTCATTTTTAAAAGAATTGGAACAAAATTCGAACTTTAGCTTAAAGAGCAAGGTATTGACTAGGGGGCGAACCCCCTAATATACTTATTAAAAATCTATGAATATAGAAGTTCGTTACGTAAGTTAATTCGTAAGTTACGTATATTTATTACTAATAGAAACGTTCGTAAATAAATTAAACAAGTTTCGAGAAAGCCATTTAACCAAAAATTAATATACAAATTTTGTTTTAACTATTCATGTACGGTGAGCCAATATCAAAACCTGCATTAATTCAAAAACGTTCAAAAATTGAACAAAAAAATCAAGTTTTCTTAACTGAAAGTAAGGAACGACGTTAAAACTTAAAACGAACAGAAATTATTCCGTATATGAAAGGGGCTGTCCCCTCCTCAACGCCTCGCTCTTTACGCTAAAATTTGACTTTCTCACAGCTCTGTAACAATAAAAAAAGCTCAGAAACAATAAAAACTTTGGCATAAAGAGCGAGGCGTTGAGGAGGGGACAGCCCCTTTCATATACGGAATAATTTCTGTTCGTTTTAAGTTTTAACGTCGTTCCTTACTTTCAGTTAAAAAAACTTGTTTTTTTTTATTTAATGTCTAACAAGGCCGAAGCTCAAGGAAGTTAGCAAGTAAACAGCGGGATGGCTGGATCTAAGAAAATTAGCTTGGTAAAACAAGTTCCAAAATAATATATACCCCCACCCCTCAAATGGTAGAAATCGAAGGCCTAGTAATCTTAAGAAAGTGAAGATTCAGAAAAGATTCAATGGGCTCATGGAATAGCACCCCTTCCAACTTTTTGCACTTTTCTACAGTGATTAAACCCCAGACCTAAAAGTCAAAGAAACGGTCCGATACGCACTACAGAAAAGTAACTCCTCCTGGGGTTTGGAACCACCATCCTGTTCGACTTTCTTTAATTTATGCATTTTTTCAAATTGTTAAGCACAGTATATTTTCTTTATTATTTCATTTTGCGGAGCAATCCAGCGAGTCATTTTGCACCTTCTTGGGGCCGTGGCCCTTGCAGGGTTTGGGGCCAGCCGTCCTGTTCTATCTTTTTAATTTATGTCTTTTTGCTTATATTTTACCGAAGTGTACATTTTTATACCTAATTTCAATTTTTTTGATTTTTACAGATTACCGTTACTTCTCGGAATCTTAGCCTATTTTTTTCTCCGAGCCAACGGGTGAGTCTATATGTCCTCGTCATGGGGGTACTAGCCCTTCGGGGGTCTGGGGCTGGCCATTCTGTTTGCACATCATAATTTACTCCATCTAATTTTTTATTTCGTATTTTTATATCTCATTTTATCTTTTGATTCTTACAGATTAATCTGCCTTTTCAGAATCTTAGCCTATTTATATTATTTTTTGGAACAAATAGGTGAGTCTATGTGTACCCGTCTTGGGGTCGCTAGCCCTTCGTGGGTTTGAAGCCAGCCATCCTGTTCGACTTTCTTTAAGTTACGCCTTCTTTCTAATTTTTAAGTTCGTACATTTTCTTGCGCCTCATTTCGAGTTTCGATTCTTCCAGATTAGCATGCCTTCTCGGAATGAACATTTTGTGGTAACGAACTGAAAGTAAGAAGTGACGCGGCTCACTTGTAACTGAAACTGTAAAATACGGATTTTTGATACCAACAAATATATAAAATAATTGGCGTATTATGTTGATTCTAAATATGTAATTTTAATTAAGTTTAGTGTTACCTATTAAAGGTGTCGAGCCTGAGAATTTTTGCCTAATTTCCGAAAAAGGGAAAAAAAAACCCTAAAAGTCAAATAATCTTAATGAAAATCATACCATCGAATTCAGCGTACTAGGCCCCATCCCACGCCTCTTATTTATGAAGATTATCCGATCCAAATTTTGAGATAGCCATTTTGTTCAACATAGTTAA
The DNA here is from genome assembly GCA_027921565.1 of Artemia sinica. Classification (NCBI taxonomy): domain Eukaryota; kingdom Metazoa; phylum Arthropoda; class Branchiopoda; order Anostraca; family Artemiidae; genus Artemia; species Artemia sinica. The sequence goes on along the minus strand of CM051261.1, from coordinate 48,787,204 downwards.
AAGGCCCAATTACTGTGCTTCTTGAGACAACATAACCCCCTACAGCCCCTGGGGAAAGGTCTTTAAGTTATAAATTTTGCCCATTGTTTACGTATAGTATTTGTTATTGGGAAGTGTGCCTACATTTTTCGGGTATGGGGAGGATGAATTTTCTGCTGGGGGGATATTCCGCTGGAAGAATTTTCCATGGGGAAGGAAACTTCCAGGAGGTGAACTTTTCAGGGGAAATTTTACACTGGGGGGAAATGGCCAGAATTTCTATGTGGAATTCTTTTTATATGTCTTATTTTCTCTTTGCCGACTCAATTTTACTCGTGGAGATGTTAAGGGTAATTGTCCTAGGTGAACTTTTTCCAGGATTGAATTGTCTAGAAGATGTTTCCGTGGGGAGAGGGGATTTTTCAGTGGAGGTGGGGTAAGATTCCTTGCCATTATTTAAAAAAAAATCAGGAATTAAATTTTAAAAGAAACAGTTTTTTTTTAACTAAGCAAAAAGCGACGTTAAAACTTAAAACGAACAGAAATTATTGCGTATATGAGGGGAGTTTCCTCTTTCCAACACTTCGCAGTTTACGCTAAGATTTGAATTTTGTCGCAATTTTTTAAGAACTACTCCTGGAACACAAGACCAATAAGGTCTTAATTAATTAGATTAATTAGATTAGATTAGATTAATTAGAATTAATTAGATTAGATTAATTTAATTAGACCAATAAGAACTTTTTTTCAAAAGTATTAAAAAAATTTAGAATGAAGAGCGAGGTGTTGGCTTTGAGTTTCTCAGGTACCTTTTGGTGGTACCTGAGAGTACTACCTCAGTACCACCACCTCTCTCTTTGAGTTTCGTCGTACCTTTTGGTGGGTACCACTAAGCTTAACGAGTCTTCTATATTTGGAATTAGAATAATAAGCCAAATCTTTTCGTATATTAATGTCAAAATTCCATTTTTAAGACTTTCGGTTGATATTGAGCCGCATCGCTCCTTGCTTACAGTTCGTTACCACGACTTTTTGATTACCTAGATCTAAGAAAAACACAATTAAATAGTGATAAAACTGAAATAATGGTTTTAATTAAGCTATGAAATTCTGAACAGACTGGTAAATTTTACTTTAAAACTAAAGGTCTGACCTGAAAAAGAAGCAAGTTATTTGGGTTTTCTATTGTCAAAGGTTTCTTGAAAATATAATTACATCCATTCTTGAAAAGGGCAAAGTAGCCACGTTTGCACTATACAAAAAAAAATAACATCAATAAAGGCAAATAGCGTTAAGATACTGAAACAAGTGTTCAGTTCAAAAATAACACCAATTCTTCATTACGGTGTAGAGGTATGGGGATGGAGCAGGCTAAATTAAAGAGACCCTTCAGCTCCAGTAATTTAAAACGAATGTATGGCTTGCAGAAAACAAAAGATTATGAAACAATTCGTGGTAATGAACTGTAAGTAAGGAGCGACTCGGCTCAATGACAACCGAAACTATAAAAACAAAATTTTGATATCAATAGATGCATCATAAGAATTGGCTGTTTATACTGATTCCAAATATTTAAGATTCATTAAAATTATTGTTACACATCAAAAGCTACGAGCCTGAGAGAATTTGCATGATTTTTGAAAAAGGGGGAAACACCCTCTAAACTCCACTTTTTCAAATTTAACCATGAAGAGAAAATAAACTTTAAAAACATTCATGAAAATCGGAATATGGATGAAAGGTGTTTTCAAAGTAATTATCTAGACAAAATTTGTCTGCTTTTTCCAGTGGCAATGCTGCAATGAGTCTATTGTTGATAGTTTTTCTTAGGAAATGGAGTGAACCTCTTTAAGCATAATATGATTTTGCCAGAAATACAAAAAAATAGATCGCATAAACGTGTCCAGTCCGCCTGACTTTTATCCTTTTTGACAAACAAAAGTGAAACTTGGCAAGAGCCAGAAATCAATATAGAGTATAAGATACTAAAAGGTAAAAAGTTTTTGTGTTTACTTTTTGTCTCTTCATGATAGCGAAATAAAAGAACACGCATAGATATAAGCCAAAAACTATAAGAATAAGCCAGAAAGTACAAGAACAAGAGGTATCAGACTCGTTGCTCTTCAAGGGGCTCTAATTCTTCAGTCACGAAGTCTACTGGTGAAGTGTCTTACATGAGGTTCTTATAAAAAGGATGGTACTCTTCAACAAACAGTGGCAACAGCGACATAATATTGTCGGATTTTGATATGCTGATTAATTTCTCATTTGGATATTTGGGTCTCAAAATTTTTGTTATTGTTATTCCTCTTTTCCGCAAGTCTCAAAACGGCTCTTCAAGTTCCAAGTATGTCTTGAACTTCAAAATTCCAAAGTGTTTCTAATACCGACTCCAACGTAGGCTATGTCTAGCTACTAAGAAGTACGTTTTTCTGTATCAGCGCCTCATTTGGTACACATCTGGTGAAAAAATTCTCCCCAGTCAAGTAGTTCTTCTTACTTCATTTCATCTGCAAACATTGGTATTTCGCCTCTTGTACACGGCACAACGTTGGCCCCATCTCCTTGGATTTTGACAAGGACATCAGACATTTTCTTTATCTGTTCGATTTGGAAAGGTTTACTGAAACACATACAAGTGGGAATGACCTGGCTCTAGCAAATCCTGATCGATATATGACAGGTTGCTATCAGCCAAGTGCAAACGTATTTCTCTTTTGTGAGCCACAAGTGTCATAATATAGGGTCACAGTTTTTAAAGACTTAGTGAGATAAGAAGGGCTGAGGAACAAGCATGAGGACACCTCACTAGCAACTTTGTCCCCCATTGCTTCATGCCAGAGGTAGTTACAGAAATGCACTTCCTTATGAGAGAAAAGATGAACTACGAGATTGTAGGTCCAAAGCTGCTGTTAATAGAAAACAAGTTTTGTTTTAAAATCTGGTGCTAGTAAACACTGCTGTAGGTCAAAGCACCAGACCTCTTGTTTTCCTTCTCTAATTTTTGCTGATACTATTTCTTCCTTTTTTGAATGGTAACCTTCAACGAAGGCAGAGTCATGGGTTCTGTGGAACCTGATTTTGCATCATTAATATAATGTACTGATGTTGCAACATTATGTGTACACTGTCCCTGAACGATTTGAACAAATCTTTTCGGGTATTGTCATTTATTATTTGCTTACACTGTAGTCTACAGTCTTTCTAACTCTCAAACTATCTGGCACCATGATTTTTGCTTCTACAGCTTGCGTGCTCCTCTCCTGAATACTTCAGTTTCCTTATCTCCACATGAGTGATGCCTTTCGGTTTCCTTCCTCTTCTCTTTGGTTTCTTGATTCTTCCGTCAGGGTGAGTAATACCCTTTTGTTCTATTTCAAGCCCTGTTCCTTCAGACGCTTCAACGGCCACAGATTCCTGAATGTTTTCTGACAGCATTTCTTAATCACTCTCGAAGGCAGGCTTATCGGTTTTTATTCCGAACCTTTTCCACTCAGGTTCTGGTATTCTGGTGCATTCAGATTCATATTCTCTGCTCAGTCCGGGAACGGGGTTTGATTTACGTGATCTGAACACGTTTATGCTTAATTACGACTGACTGAAATGGGACTGTAAACGTAAATGCAGAAATATTCAGCTTCGTCACTAACGGACCAAAATACTTGTCGAATATAGCTTACCTATCGACGCAGAAGAAATATTTATTTTAGATGAGATTCATAACTCAATTTCGCAAAAAAGTGGACTGAACAGGTTTATGCATAACGATACGGAATTCAAAATATAATATATCATTAATGTATTATATTGATAATATAATGTAATTATTCATATATTATGTAAAATGTATTAATTTTAAAATTGCTCATGAAGAGCAATCAGTTAAGGAAAATTTGCAAACCTTAGAAATAGGCATGCACTCCAAAAAGAGATAAGGTATTTTCAACCTAAAGTAAAGAGTGGCATTAAAACTTAATACAAGCAAAAATTCCCCCGTATACGAAAAGGGCTTCTCCCTCCTCAGTCTTTGCTCTTGAGAAAAGAGCAGAAAATATAAAGCTTATAGTGCTTAAAAATACTTCTTATTCCAACTAGACGGCTCTTTTTGCTTGAGCAGTCGTTCTTAAAGAATTGTGACAAAAACTTAACTTTAGGGGAAAGAGGAGAAGGGGGGGGGGGGAGTGTGAGAAGCCCTCATAGTAAAATAATTTGTGTTTGCTTAAGTTTCAATGTTACTTTTTACTTTCGTTTGGAAAATAATTATTTTTCTAGTTAATCAGGGTTAGAGTGAGGCTGAGGAGTTGTCCACCCTGTATGGTACCCTTTTTAAGAATAGTAGGTGCAAAAAGTCAAACTATTTACAATATGTTAAAAAGATGGATGTTTTTCTGGCCAAAAATTATTTTCTCAAGAACTAAACCCCCCCCCCTCCAAATATTTTGTAAAATATTTTCATGTCTGTACCTTGCAGAACATTGTGCTCACACATTTGTTCCACGTGGAAAATGACGTTGCTATTTATCCGTTTTTCCCTTTCATAAGAAACTTAGTCTTGTCTTAAGCCTTCTCACCTTTTATTTTTCTCTTTGTCTCACCAAGAATTTTGAAAAATTTCCAGGAAACAACAGAAGATTCGATTTATTTAAATCATATTACAATCTCCGTATCCTGGATTCAGGTATTACAGCCCTATATTTGTATGAAATAGAATCAGGTTTCTTAGACAAATCCCATTGGCCAATTTTCCATTTGACCCGACCTGGAGCCATATATAAACTACGAAACTAGCAAATTTAAAAACAATATTGCTGGTTTTTAGTATTGAATCTTCGATTATTGGATAAATATTCACGGCTTTTGGTGACCTTAGTATAGTAAGTGTTGCGATAATTGACTATTAAGATTTGGTTTACAAGATTTAGTATTCCCTTTTTTTCCAGGGGGACTTGAAAAGCACCTTTGTTCACTAAAAAAAATTACCCCTCCCTCACCCCCCAATTTCATGTTTAATAAACATTTTGTCTTCCAAGGAAGGGAGAATGGCATATCCCACGGATTTCTTTAACTTAATATTTTGATTACAATAAGCAAAAAAAAAATTTTCTGTAGCCTATATCTAATACATCAATCTTGCTCTACAACTTTCTCAAAACTAATAGAAAAAACCGCGGGTTATCCCTGGTAAAAGAGCGTTACAAAAACTAAAATAGGTCCTCATTTGCCCTATGGATTTTGGCCTCATGACATAAAATCTGGAACCTAGGATTTTGACACAGAACCTAGTGTTTTGGACCTATGATATAGAACAAAGTTTCTCAGGTGGATTCTAATTGATCAAGCATGGTTTGAATCGACTCAATATAGCATATAACCCATGAAATTCGTAAATATCGAAAACAACATTACCTTTTTAGTTTTGGGTCTTCATTTTTCGATCATAGGTAGCGCAATAGTGCTGCCTAAGTAAAAAACGAAGTGGGCACAATGTATTATTTATTCAATTTTTTTCCTTAGGCGCTATATATGGAAGGAGTTGTAATAAAAACTTCGAAAGGTGCTCGTATGATTGCAAATTGAAAGTTCTAGTTTCCTTTTTCAAGGTCAAAAGCGAATGAAGGGCAACCAGCCCCCTCCCACGTACCTTTCCCTCCCAAATTCGTCGGATAAAAATTTTAAGATAGTCATTTGTTCAAACATAGTTGAAAGCATCCATAATTATGGCTCTGGGGATGTCAACCTTCCAGCCTTCGGGCAAGGGTTGTAAGTTGTACAATTTGTCTGTTGTTTATAAATAGTATTTTTTTTTTATCAGGGATCGGGGGGACATGTTTGACCTTTGGTATCCAAAAAGGCTAAGGGTATTCAGGTTAAGCTTTCAGAAAATGCCAAGAGGAATCTTGAACTAAATGAAAACACGGATTTGTCAATGCAGGTTGTCAAAAGGGCTTATCTCAGGAATGGCTTAGTGTATTAAGTTGGAACTTTCAGGAAATGATGAGGGGAATGATCAATTGACCAAATACAATAGGGCCGTTCCTTTACTCATCTTTGTGCTAAGATTTTACATCTTTTGACAAAGAACTCTTAAAAGTGAAATATTAGATCTTATATCTTATAGCGTTCTTTTGCAAACGTCTTTTATCATTCTGCTCTGATCAGCAATCTAAGAACAATGATGAGTATATCATCAAAGTTCTCTCATCATCATTCTATACGGCAGAACATGGCGTCTTTCACAGTTTTTGCTAACATCAGTGAGTTGTAAGATCTTAGAACAAAAATGAGTTAAAAGAACGGAAATCTTTGCACAAAGACGTGAGATCTTAGATGTAAGATGCAAAAGAACGGGCCTAATATGTACACGCAATTACTGAAACGACTGCTACTACTACTGCTACCATTACTACTATTGCTAGTACTACTACCTGTACTAGTACTACTATTACTACTACTACTACTACTACTACTACTACTATAACTACTCTTTCTATTGTGACTGCTATTGAGGCAACTCCGCCTGCAAGGATCCATGCCTTCCGGGGTATTGGGGAGCAGCCTGTCCCAAGCCAGAAAAGGAGGAGGGTTGGACGACAGGCCAATCACCTGTTCCCGTAAAAAATGATGATTTTCGCATTGAGAACGAATGGCCTCGGATCTGATTTGACTTCACAGATGACGACCATGGACCACCCCGGAGACGTTTTCTGACAACGAAGCAATCTTTTTGCCTTGCACTTTAGAACGTCAGGACGATCAATCCAGATACCCAGCCTGGCTGCATTTAGGGTGTAATTAAAATCCTTTGGTCCTATAATGTCGCGACATCAGCTGTATCAGAAGCAAGACTAATAGGCTCTAGTTCCATGCATGTTGATGGATATGAAGTCTTCTTCCTGGAAAGGAGAGGAGGCGTTAAGCTGGGGTTGCCTTAGCTGTGAGCAAAGCAGCTAAGAAATTGATACTCGAATTTATGCTAAAAAATAAAAGAGGATGCTAAAAGCTCGTTTCGCTAGTTCTCAGTCCAAAATGACAGTTATTTCTGCTTATGCCCCGACGAATGAGGCTGATGATTCTGTGAATGATGTGTTTTGTTCTGAATTAAATGATCTAGTCAACTCAGTACCTGAACATAACATTCTCGTTTTGTGTGGTGATTTCAATGCTAAAGTTGGTAATGACCGCAGCTATGCCCCTGAAGTGATTGGCAAGCACAGTCTTGGTGTGATAAATGACAACGGAGTGCGATCAATAGACTTTTGCGCTAGCCATGGTCTAGTTGTTGGAAGATCATGGTTCCCTAATCGTGAAATTCACAAATATACATGAACTTCACCCGACGAGACCACAAGGAGCCAAATTGATCACGCTCTTATTAGAAAACGTCACAGACGTTGTCTGGAAGATGTACGTACTTTTCGTAGGGCCGATTCATACTCGGACTACCAACTAGTGATAGCTAGTTTTAAACTAAAATTAAAGGCTATTACCAAGCGCAAAGAGACTATGAAAATGTTTGATATTCTGAAGCTCCGGGATAGACAAGTGAGGCAAGCACATTGTGTTGCCCTTTCTAACAACTTTGCAAACCTAACATCCGATGAAACGGTGTCCCAGTGGGTCAGAAGTGGAATTTAATTGTGGAGTGTTTAAGGGGAGCCGCTGAAGAGTCGGTTGGATACGAAAAAAAGGAAAGTGAACAGTGGATCAGCAATGGCTCGTGGAACCTCATGCAAGAGAGAAAAGATATAAAGATCCAGCTCGACACCTGTGATAGTAACTTCACCCCTTACCACAAAGACCAACTTAAGGTCAAATATAAACAAATCCACAAGGCTGTAAAACGGTCCAAAAGGAATGACAGACGTTGCTTTTTGGAGACAAAAGCAGCCGAAGCTGAGAAGGCTGCTAGCAAAGGTGACAGTAGAACGGTGCATCGATTAACCAAAGAGATCACTGGTGACTGGTGAAGCCGGCATGCGCTGTTCAAATTAAGACTGACGAACTGCTTTCGAAGAAAGAAAATATTGATAGCAGATGGAGAGAATACATCAATGAAGTACTTAATTTTCCTCCCCCTTTAAATCCCATGGAGTCTCCGCCAGGTGTTCCACTCTTCGATCTTGGAATCAACGTTGAACATAATAGCCTACTGGAAGTGAAAACCGTACTACACAACCTGAAAAATGGCAAAGCTACAGGAATTGATGGCGTACAACCTGAATTATTGAAATATGGCGCCTCGGCCATGACGAAGCCTCTCTACGAAATTTTGGATCAGATTTGGGAAACCGAGAGTGTCCCAACTGATTAGAAGAAAGGAGCCATTATGAAACTTTCAAACAGTTCGTGGCAACGAACTGTATAGTAAGAGCGACCCGGCTCAATAGTAACCGAAACTCTAAAAAAAACAAATTTTGATACCAATAGATACATCAAAAGAATCGGATTTTTATGCTGATTTTAAATATTTAAGTTTCACCAAGTTTAGTATTACCCATCAAAAGTGACGAGCCTGAGAAAATTTGCCTTATTTAAAATAAAAGAAAAGCACCACCTAAAATTCATAGAATCGTAATAAAAATCACACCATCAGATTCAGCGTATCAGAGAACCTTACTGTGGAGGTTTCAAACTCCTATCTGCAAAAATGTAGAATTTTGTATTTTTTACCAGAAGAAAGATCACGGATGCGTGTTTATTTGCCTCCCCCCCCCCAAGGGGTGATCGTATCAACCCAGTGATCCTAGAATGTCATGAGAGGGCTCATTCAAACGGAAATTAAATGTTCTAGCGCCCTTTTTTAGTGAACAAAAATTGGAGGGTACCTAGTATCACTTTTTAAACTACATTTTCAAGTGCAAGCTATGCATACCATTCTACCATTGGAGACAATTGATCATTCTACAGTAGCCAAAGTAATAACCATATATGACGTAATAAGTGAATGCAATATTTGTACATGCTTATTTTTCGACAAGATACTAATAAAAGAAATACATTACTTTTTCTATAATATAATAAAGAACGATACCTTACCTACACTAATATTTATAGGCTTGAACTGATGACCCTACGATTATGAAACCTACACTCTACCAACCTAGCCACCGAGGCTTTTACATTATGAAAGATTATTCATTTTGACACAAAATTACAAAAGAGTGCACTTCCGTAGTTGAAATTCCAAAAAAATTTTCTCAGTAAATTATAATACAAGGGTGTTTTAGAATACATAGCTTAGTCAGTAGAGTTTTAACAAAAAATCTGACCAGTGAATTAAAACTAATTTATAATAAAGAACGAAGTATTTCATATAGTAACTGAAATACTAAAAAATAAATATTATATGTTAGGAAAAACTTAAATATCCCATAAATCCGAAAACTAGAGTCAGATAAAAAAAAAAGAGTGTACTATTAGAACTGCCTTGTCCAATACCCCTATACAGGAAACTAAGTCTCCCTTGGCCCTAATAACGTGGAGAATGCATTGGCCTGAAAAACAAGAAAAGTGGCTGGAACTTCGATATTCTGCATGGACGGCAACTTTTTGTGGTTTTTTCTTTCTCATCTGGGTTTCACCTGTAGCTAGCAATCTAGTAAGAGACGATCACTCCCCATAATAAAAACCAAAATAACCTATATCTCCAAAAAATAGAGTCAGATCAAAACAAGAAGTTCACTATTAGAGCCGACTTGTCCAAAAACCCCATGTAGAAATTTTACTGTCTCTTGGCTTGAAAAAAAAGCGGAAAAAAAGATGCCGTATATGCAGAACATCGTGGTTCCAGCCACTTTTCTTGATTTTCAAGCCAACATAATTTCCTTGTTATTCAAGCAGAGAGACAGTAAGTTTTCTATATAGGTTCCATAAACAATCGATATAGTTCATCATAAATGGTGTCAGTCAAGTAGTTATTAATAGAAGTCTTATTTAGACTTCAACTTGAAAAATTTATTAAAGTTGCTTGCGGCAGAAATTGAGCCAGCGACCTTCGGAGTAGAATACAAACACCCCATTCACTACGCTATGCAGGGTTCTAAGAACACAATTTTAAAATAGTTTATGTTAAACTTAAATGATTATATTAAAACACGATCATTAGAAAACTGAGCATTGCACATATTGGAATAAGTTTACTGCTGATTGTTTGAGGTTCGTCTCTTACTATTCCAAAGAAGAAAAAGCGTAAGGCTTTTTCCTGTTTGTAATTACTGAAAGTTCGGGTTGCAGCGGTAGCTAGCAACCTAGTAAGAAACGATCACGCCCCAGAGTTGCCCGGTTTGGTTGCCCGGTAATACGAGCTATAATCTCAGCCGGGCATACGCATATTGTAACTGTATTTAGTTTGTAAATAAATTTAAGAAAGGTCGAACCGTGGATTGCAACAATTGGTGAGGTATCACCCTACAGGCCATAGGAAGTAAAGTTCTCTGTCAAATACTCCTGAATCGTATTCAGTTGTGAATTGACGAGATTCTGAAAGATGAGCAACACGGTTTTCGGTCAGGTAGATCTTGTGCTAATCTGATATTCAGCCTAAGAATTCTAATTGAAGAATCGAACGAGTGGCAAACTTAAATATTTATAGCGTTAAGCGATTTCTTAAAGGCATTCGATTCAGTAGATAGTGAATCCCTATGGAGAATACTACGATATTATTGACTCCCAGACAAGATTATTAGTATTGTTCTTGCTTTATACAATGACCAGCTAGCCACCTTACGAACCGACGATGGAGACCTGAAGGGATGTTTCCAGATTAATTCTGGTGTACTACAAGGTTGTATCCTCTATTCTGTGCTATTCACGAATCTCATTGGCTATGTACTTTGGTCCTGTATTTTGTTGGAGGGGTACAGTTAAATGAGAGGCATGTTATCTTTGACGGTGATTTTGCTTAATACATTGCGCTCCTCTCTCATCTAAGAGAAGACCTGCAACAGAACATCACCGAGCTTTCGAACGAAGCTGGGCGAGTTGGATTGTCAATTAGTACTCAAAAGATGAAGGTTATGTGTAACAACGTAGATACAACCACGGTCTGGTCACCGAATGTTGGTTCAGATGAGCTAGATGAGGATACAGAATTTAAACATCTGGGAAGCCTCAGCAAATCTGACGGAAGTCTCGAGCGTGAAATTACTGCTCGTATTACTTGTGCAGGCAATGCCTTTATCAATTTAAGAATAGTTTGGAAAAACGCTGCGTACTCTCTGAAGCTTAAACTCCGACTCCTAAATAACAACATCCTCTCTGTATTAACATATGGATGCGAGACAGGGGCATTGATGAAGTAGCTTGAGAAACGAACACAATGTTTCGAAAATAACTCTCTTCGGCACATCCTGAGGATCCACTGGTCTGAAAGAATTACGAACTCCGTCATACGTGAAAGGACGGAACAACCGCAAATAGTTGAAAAAAATCCTAAGTAGTATATGGCGATAATGAGATCATATAGTCCATATGAGTGATGGCTGGCTATCCAATGATGTTTGGTGTTGGGTCCCCCCGCGGCATTAGAAGACGTGGACGACAGAGAACGACGCTTGGCTGATCTCTGGAGAAAGAGGCTATTTTGGCAAGGACATCTTTGGAAGATCTGTGGTCTCAAGCTCTTCAGAGGTCGTCGTTGAGAGGCCCCTTTGTCGCCTTATGCGCCAGACAGCATGGGAGGAACTAAGTCTAAATTTAAGTAAGTGATTAAGGCAAAGGATATTAAGGTGAAGTTTTGAGGTATTGTTGAGGAAGCAGTTGAACTAAACCAAAGCACGCTGTGTGCATGCAGGTTGTCAAAAGGGGTTATCAGCAAAACCCTTGGAGTGGCTCAAAGCAATAAGTTCTAACTTATTGCTTCAGCCTTGTCGTACACCAAAATTGATCTGGAACCATACCGTCAGGTCTTTATCGTCGGTTCGAACGGCGGCTAGCTGGTAATTGTATAAAGCAAAATAAGGCTAATAGTCTTGTCTGTGAGTTCTTAATATTGTAGTATTCCGCATAGTGATTCCCTATGTACTGAATCGAACGCCTTTAAGAAATCAATTAACGCTATGAATATTTCAGTTTGCCACTCGTAAACTGAAAAAGTAAACAAATGGTAGCATTTGCAAGCTGCTACTACTTCTTTTACTGCTATTACTACTACTACTACTACTACTACTACCATTACTACTACTACTACTACAACAACAACAACTACTACTACTACTACTACTACTACTACTACTGTTACTACTACTACTACTACTACTGCTACTACAACTACTACTGTTCCTACTGCTACTACTACTACTAAAGCTGAGGGTAAGTATCTTAGGGAATATTGAGAGGATGTTTAACTAAACCCAAACAAACTACATGCATGCAGGTTGTAAAAAATTACGCTTCAACAATGTCCCAGAAACTGCTTAGGATATTGCATTGGAACTTTCATGGCGTGCTGAGGAAGATGTTGAAAAAAAAAAAACAAACACAAACTTTTTACAAATCATAAACTTTTTAACTTGACGAGTTTTTAAGGATATTTTCCTGTCCTTTTTTGACTGTCTTTTAATAAACAAAGAAATGGAAGAACAATTTAATGTAAACAGTAAAAAGTAAAAACCAAATCAAAAATAGTATAATAAATTAAATAAATAGCTGACTGTGTTTAATCTGCACATTCTAACCCGACGCATACGATGAAGATCCACCACCAGCAGCGATAATGTCTGGAAAACCTAAAAAAGGAACGAGGTTTGCATTGCATGAAAGTAAAATAAAAATCTGCTACATATACATATATATATATATATATATATATATATATATATATATATATATATATATATATATATATATATATATATATATATATATAAATATTGAGCAGAAATGAACTCAAATAACGATTCAAGCGTAAAACAAGCGTAAATATCTACCAATAGAGAAGTGAAACCCAAAACACAGAAATTACCCCAGATAAGAATAGGGATAATACCTCTTATGGCTTTTAAAAATCAAAACGTGATTTGTCCTTAACTGGTGTCATTTTTTATTTCGAACTGTGAGTTAATTTATTATAGCATCAACGAAAAAGAAAGAAAATCACCAAAATAACCAAAATTACTGAAAAGAACTAATGAGACGTAGATTGACATTTGATATTCGTTCCTGGAAGTCTAAGCAACATTGAGTTTATTAATGTTATAAAAAAGAAGACGTTTAAGATTTTCTTTGTTTTTGTTTTTTTAATTAAGTTTAAAAAGTTCTAAAATCTTATTTCTGGTTGTTTTTAATTCACTTCTATTTGTTCTTTTTTATTAGTTAACAAAAGGTATATTTATAAAACTTTTTTTTAATTTTTCTCCTATAAATAAAAATGTTGGCTTGCTCCTTATATTACGGAAAAAACATAGCATCAAATTTTGAAAACAGTTGTAAAATAGAACTTCAGACGGATGGGTAAGTTGGAATATCATTCAAAGAAATGGATTGAAAATCTGCGTAATATTTGCGATTCTATAGAACTGACACCATTATGACACTCATCATGTTACAATCTTGAGCATGGAATAATATTAATCGATCATCCCTTAAAATGTTCAACCCAACACAACCTGTAAGTTTCAACTTAATTCTCTGAGCCACTTGTGAGATTTCGCAGATTTCCTTTTGCCCAACTTCGATGAAATTAGTGCATCTTGATTTTGTTCAAGACCACCCTTAAAATGCCTCAAAGTTTCAACTTAATACCATAGCCGTTTCTGAAATATGACACACACGCTCTTTTGACAGCCTGTATACAAAAAGTTTCTTATGATTTTGTTCTACATCCCCCTCACCGAGCCCTGAAAAGTTCAACTTAATACCCATAGCCCTTTTGACAACCTCAATTTGCCCCCCCCCCTATCCCAGCTGAAATTTAGTATCTGCAAAACAATTTTGTCAAAACTAAGATAATCTTGCATAATTCAAGCATCCAGGATAACAAGTTAGTTTTATTTAATATATAATTTTTCATTTTCACTGTCTTTTTCACTTGACTCGGTAAAATTGGCTCCAAATTTGCCCTTCCCAGGATTTTGAAATTACACAAATAATGTCATCCCTAGAGGCATAGTTAATTGACGTTTAGACTAATCTGAACAAAACTGCATTATTGAGATTTTTATTTTATATCTTTAGGGGAAGGGCAGCTAAAAAGGGCGTGGAACGGGGCTAGCTACCCTCCAGTCACTTTTGATTCTTCAAACTCTTGACTCCCAGTTAGTAATCCCCCTGTTAAGTTTTTTTCAACAGCCCCTTCTGTATGAAGTGGTTGTTTAGAAAATAAAAGTAAATAAAAAATGACGCATTGAACGCTAATGGCTCCTTGCTACAGGCAACCAGTTACGTATACGGGAGAGGCTGAAGCTCAGCCCCTATCCCCGAGAAGGTTCTAGATTGTCTAAGTGTCATTTGTTTGTATTTTCTTATCCCCCCCCAAAAAAATTCCTAGTGTACCCTAGACTCTTTGCATAATTTCTATGAAGAGTAACCACTAAGTCTACACTTAAGGTACAAATAACTCACAACTATTTCAGAAGATAACCTGAAAAGCCCTTTTTCGACAGCTTTCAAGATTTTTGCGCCGAAGTAGATGATTAAAACACAATGGTTCTTGAATTCCACGCACACGCAAAACTTCGAAAGGTTAGTTTTAATGACACAAATTGCAAAATATTTTTGTGACAGAATACAATTTTGTTTTCCCTTTTTTTTAGAAATTTAGACTAAATTCAAAGAAAATGCACCCAATGCATTCTCAGTATCTAAATACATAAAAAAACACACAAAGTAGTGGAATTGTTTTCTACCAAAAGAGGATTGGCATGGCAGCGTTAAAGCCACGAATGTGTTTTTCTTTCATAAATTTTATCAGTGGGCCTATAAAGCCAAATGATCTTCCGATACGGTCTATCGCAAAGCTTACCTTGATTTTGTCAAAATTGATCTGTTTCTATGTATTATATCATCTTTGTTTCAAAGACCAGCTACAAATATTGAATATATGCTTTAGTCATTATAGATTTGGACCTATTTGTATTTATGTTTAAAAATAATCTATTTAGCTTTATACTTAATTATGTTTTACTATTCATATTTTGATAGCCTCTAATATCTTCCTTTCCATCCCTTCTTTATAGACAGCAAAATTACGACCCTCGCAAATTTTTTCTGTTTACCATAATATTTGTCTCACCTGCTACACCCACAAGAGCTAAATTCATCCCAAATCCAACTGGAAAATTGCAGAACTGCTTATATCCACAGAAGTTTAATATATTGTTTGCAATAAGTCTTCTTGATGGAAATTGACCACCAGCTCTTCGGCCAAAGCGGACAACAACAGGCCGGCCATCTCGGCTCCTCTTACGCCTTGCAGCATATCGACATTCAGTTATTGCCATTTGAGCAACATCACCCTATGAAGAAAAGTGTGGTTTTATTTGGCCCATACTTATACTTTTTGTTTTCTTTCTTAAGTGGAGAATTAAAGGACGATGAAGCGTCACCACTGAATGGCTCTTGATATTCTTACCGATCTAAACCAGTTGCTACTTGATCGTTGTATTTTAAATATATGAAAACGCACCAAAGATATTATTTCAAGGTTTTAACTTTAACTCTTGACAACTTGTTATAAACAAGAGTTTTATAACGACTTGTTACTCGTATTCAAGAACATTGAAAATATTTTATTCGATTATCAGTTGGCACAGTTACGAATTATGAAGGACAGATGAATAGTCTTATTGAGTAATACAAATTCTGTGAGTGAAGTTTTTATGTTAATATCTGACTATATTCCTCGAAACAACTAAGTTGAATGGATAAGTTCTCACTCAAGATGTAGAATTCCATAAAGTGATTGTCATGTAGCGTAGAAACTCTTTTTTATTCTGATTATGTGTGCTCAGCAATCATAAGTGAGCAAACAAAAAAAAACAACATTAAAATCTCATTTTAATATTTTTGCTTCAACGTATTTTAAAGTTTCTTTATCAGTTTATTTCGAAGCAAACCTGTCTAAGATCCGTAGGGTATGGGGGCTTTCCAGAGTGCAATCACAATTAATCATGGTTATTTTTCAACCGGCATCTGCTCAGCGTCGTAAAACTTTAAAGAACTAGGTCTCATCTATTAATCTATTTAGGAATGCTCTGCAGGAGCATCTTGCGGCGGTCAAGTCAATTACTGCCGAGAAGACTGTAAATGACCCTTATTACCTTTGGAAGTTTCGTATTCTTTCTGAGAAGCAGAACAATGAGGGTTTCGATAGCATCCCAGAGTCTGAGTGGGTTGCCCTTTTCAGAAGTCAGTTTGTAAAATCCAACAGCAGTGTAGAAATTTCTTTCGATAGTGAGATGGCTTCGTTGCTTAATTCTATTCAAAAACCGCATTCTATTGTGACAACACCATCTGGTATTAAGGAGGCTATGTTGAAGCTTAGAAAGAAGAAATTCTCAGCTGGCACCGACAGTATTTGTGCTGAGCATTTTATTGCCGCAAGTGACCTCCTCTATAACCGCCTTGCACTACTTTTTCAAATGGTTTTTAACGTCGGTGTCGTTCCTGGCAGTTTATGCATTGGAGTGATTAACCCAATTCTGAAAAAGAGTAAATCAAAATCATCATGTTCATCATATAGGCCAGTGGCCTTGTCAAGCGTTTTCGTAAAGATATTTGAGCTTCTGGTAGTTGACCACTTAAAAGAAAAGTGTATTATGCCACCATTCCAGTTTGGGTTCCAGTCGGGTTTATGTTGCTTCCATGCTCTTAGAAGTCTCTGTAATATACTCAGAGACACAGAAGCATCTGGGAGCACTCTGGTTCTCGGGGCATACGATGTTATGAATGCCTTTGGTTCCCTTATACACTCGCAGGCCATGTTGGAGTTATATAGCTGTGGTATGAGTCTTGAGGTAATTTTCCCATTATATTGCATGTATAGGCATCTAAAAGTTCGTTTGAAGTTGGGAAATGTACCTTCGGAAAGTGCGCTAGCTGTATTCACCGGAATAAAGCAAGGAGTCATCAAATCCCCGATTATCTACAATCGCGCGTCTCTTCCTGCACAGATTGGCCTACCTACTTTTTGCATTTCAAAAGGGATGGATACATCAGTGCTTTGTTATGCGGACAATTTGTTAAATCTGCGCGGGATAATAGCTAGTCTTCAACGGAGTTTTGATAACCTATTTGATAGATATCAACAAAATAGGACTAATTATGAATGCTACGAAGTCCCAAGTCCTCTTTTTTTAATTTACACGGGAGTTATGTGCCTGATAGTGTGTATCTACGTGAAAGTGAGGTGGCACCCACCACTGTACTTACATATTTAGGTCTCCCGATTGGGTCTTCGATTAAAAAGACACGAAAGGTTTTGCTTCGGAATGCTGAACGCAAACTTAGAATTACATATGCTAGTGTTGTTCAATCACAGCTTAATCTGGAACGAAAAGCCCTTTCGCGAATCTATAATAGTGTGGCTCTCCTGCACATTTTATATTTCACCCCATTTCGGGACCTTTTTACTAAGTCTGATAGGCGAGTGTTGTGAAAGTGCTATTTTAAGTATGTAAAGTTTTTGCTTCAAGCCTCTCGGTGGTTCAAGATAAGGTACATCGTTAACCGTTTAATTGTGGTAAAACTGGTTCAGGCCGGGGATGAGCAGTTTCAGAAACTAAGTAACCAGTCCTCTTCTCACCCGTGGAATAGCACACTATTTTAGATTTGGAATTATTAATAATTTGTGTATATCTTTACGACATGTTTGTTTTGTTTTCCTTTCTTTTATTGTGCTCCGCCGTTTTATTTTTTTTTTGTTATAGATCGGTAATAAAGATCATTCATTCATTAAATCGGATCTTCCACGTTTATAAAATAATTAAAAAGTTTCTGATTTTAGTCGAGAATATAATTAAAAGATCTAAAGCCGAACTGGCCAGCCATAACAAAAACAAAGAAATGAATATAAAGATGGCAAACGGGTCTATGACCAGTAAATGAAAACGAAGAGAAAAAAAAATTTAATCACAATTTTTCGCCCGTATACAACAATCCGTCTTCAGCGTAGAAAAAAAAAGACTAGGAACTAAAACTAAAAAATATAACTAAAAAATTTGTATACCTAAAATAGACTAACCTGAAATATATAATATACAATTGGCAGCTACCTTCATGAAACCACAAAAGGAACTGGATTAAAAATTTAAAATAACATATGAACTAGAGTATATCATTGCGACATAATTCTTTGAGAGGCTTTTGATGCTGCCAGTCGTTTAGGTTTGTTACTTGAGCTAACCTATTAGACATTTGACAAGACTTTGTTTTTGAATATGGGTTCATTTTCTAATATAATATCGTAAATAGGATCAATATTTATATTACCAAAATACAATTAAAATGGGTGGGACATAGATAAGTTGATCGAAGTTTGTGTTTTATATTAGTTTCAGCTACTGTCTTTATATTAGTTTAAAGACAGTAGAATTTGTGTTTTATATTAGTTTCAGCTACTGTCTTTATCTACATAAAAAAAAAGTTTGAATTTAAACATTAAGTTTTGCTCGGTTTTACTTCTCTTATCAGAGGCAACGCTATAGCGTTGCCTATAGTAAAGGCCATATGGCTCCAATGTTTTATTATTATTTTTTTTTTTCCCAGAGACACTTCCTATGGAAGGGGTTGTCGTAGAAACTTCAAAGGTGGTTCATTTGATTGGAAATCGAGAGTTCTAGTGCCCTTTTTCAGGGTAAAAAGTGATTGGATGGCAAATATCCCCCCCACGCCCATCATTCCCCCAATCACATCCAATCAACATTTTGAGATAGCCAATTTGTTCAGCGTAGTTGATTTCCACATAGAAATTATGTTTTTGAGGAGGACACTCCCCCACAGCCTTCAGGGCAAGGGTTGTAAGTTATGCCCTGGGGACATATAAGGTTCTTATAGAAAGCGTTGACGTAGACAGTTCAAAAAGGGCTCATTCGATTGGAAATTCAAAGGCCTAGTGCCCTTTTTAATAGTCGAAAGTGATTGGAGGGCAGCCAACCCCCCTATCACGTCCACCTTTTCCACAAACTACCCCAATCAAAATTTTGATATAGCCATTTTATTCAACGTAGTTTTAAGTTCTGGAAATTAGGTCTTTGAGGATGACAACCCCCCCCCCCCAGTCCGCAGGAAACGGTTGAAAGTTATGCCCTGGGGGCATAAAAGGTGTTGTATAGACAGCGTTGTCGTGGAAACTTCAGAAAAGGCTCATTCGATTGGAAATTTAAATGGCTAGTTCCCGTTTTGATAGTCGAAAGGGATTCTAAGGCAACTGATACCCCTTCCAAGCCCACCATTTCCCCAAACACATCCAATCAAAATGTTGATATAGCCATTTTGTTCAACGTTTGAAAGTTCTGGAAATTATACGTTTGACCAGGACACGCACCCCACAGTCTTCAGGGGCAAGGGTTATAATTTATGCCTTGGGGGCATATATGGTTCTTATGGAAGGAATGCTCGTATAAACTTCAGAAGGGGGCCATTTGATTTGAAATTGAAAGTTCTAATTCACTTTTTAAGCGTCAAAAGTTATTGACGGGTAACCATCTCCCCCGCCCCAAACCCTTTTTTCCCAAATGCATCAAATAAAAATTTTAAGATAGCTATTTTGTTAAAAATAGTTCAAAGATCATATAAAAAAATTTCGGTGTCGACACAATCCCCCAGGGCCTGGGGGCAGGCGTTGTAAGTTATAACCTGGGGGCATATATGGGTTTTATGGAAAGGATGCTCGTATTAACTTCAAAGAGGACTCATTTGATTGGAAATTGAAAGTTCTAGTTTAGTTTTTAAGAGTCAAAAAAGATTGGAGGGCACCTATCCCCCCCCCCTCCACACCCTTTTTCCTCAAACCCGTCTGATAAGAACTTTGAAATAGCTTTTTTTTAAATAGTTCAAAGACCATATAACGAAAACTCCGGAGTCAACACAGCCCCCCAGGGCCCGAGGGCAGGTGTTGTAAGTTTTGCCCTGGAGGAATATATGGGGGAATATATGGAATATATGGTTCTTATTGAAGGGTTGCTCTTAAAAACTTCAGAGATAGCTCATTTGATTGGAAATTGAAAGTTTCAGTTCAGTTTTTTAGTCTAAAGAGGTTGGAGGGCAACTGCCCCCCCCCCCACGCACCTTTCTCCTTATATGCATCCAATAGAAATTTTGAGATAGCCATTAAGTTAAAATTTTTTCAAAAGTCAGATAAAAAAAAACTCAGGTGTCGTCACAACCCAGCAGGGTCCGGGGGCAGGCGTTGTAAGTTATGCCCTGGAGCATATATGGTTCGTATGAAAGGGGTGCTCGTATAAACTTCCGAGAGGCCTCATTTGATTGGAAATTGAAAGTTGGAGCTCACGTTTTAATAGTCAAAAGAGATCCGAGGGCAGCTACCCCCCTCCCCCTACACCTTCTTTTTCCAAACCCATCTGATGAAAATTTTGAGATAGACATATTGTTAAAAATAGTTCAAAGGTCAGATAAGAAAACATCCGGTGTCAATACAACCCCCCAGGGCCCAGGGGAAGGCATTCTAAGTTATGCCCTAGGGGCATGTATGGTTCTTATGAAAGGGACGCTCATATAAGCTTCATAGAGAGCTCATTTGATTGGAAATCGAAAGTTCTAGTTCACTTTTTAAGAGTCAAGAGAGTTAAGGGCAACAAGCCCCCCCCACGCTATTTTTTGCCAAAACCCATCATCTACATATTTTAAACAGTTCTTTGGAAATTTTTCAAAAATTAGGTAACAAAAACTCCCCCCAGGGCCCGGGAGATAGGCGTTGTAATTGTTGTCCTGGGGGCGTACACGGTTCCTATGAAAGGGATGCTCGTATAAACTTCAGAGGGGGCTCATTTGATTAAAAATTGAAAGTTCTAGTTCAATTTTTAAGAATCAAAAGATATCCGAGGGCAACTAGTCCCCCCCCCACACAACCTTTTTCCCAAAGCCTATCCGATAAGTTTTTATAATAACCATTTCATTAAAAATAGTTCAAAGGTCAGATAAGAAAATTTCCTGCGTCGACGGAACCCGCCAGGGCCCGGAGGCAGGCGTTATGAGTAATGCTCTAGGGGAATATATAGTTCTTATTGAATGGACTCTCGTATAAACTTCGGAGAGGGATGATTTGATTGGAAATTGAAAGTTCTTGTTCACTTTTTAAGAGTCAAAAGAGATCGGACGCCCTAAATTCACGCCCTAAATGCATAAGATAAAAATTTTGAAATATAAATTTTGTTAAAAATAGTTCAAAGTTCTGATAACAAAAAACTCCCGTGTCGACAGAGCCCGCCAGAGCCCGGGGGTAGGTGTCGTAAGTTATGCCCCCAGGGGGCATATATGGTTGTTATGGAAGGGATGCTCGTATAAACTTCCTATAGGGCTCATTTGATTGGAAATTGAAAGTTTTAATTCACTTTTTAAGAGTCAAAAGTGATTGGAGGGCAGCTAGTCTCCCTCACACTCCATTTATTTTTTCCCAGAGGCACTTCATATAGAAAGGGTCGTCGTATAAACTTCAAAGGGGGCTCATTCGATTGAAAATTGAGAGTTCTAGTGCCCTTTTTAAGAGTCAAAAGTGATCGGAGGGCAACTGGTCCCCCAAGCCCTTTATCCCAAAATACATCTGCTAAAAAATTTGAGGTAGCCATTTTGTTAAAAATACTTCGAAGACCATATAACAGAAACTCCTTTAGGTATGGGCATTTCGTTAAAAATAGTTCAAAGGTCAGATAAGAAAAACTCCTGTATCGACATACCCCCCCCCCCCCAGGGCACGGGACAGGCGTTGTAAGTATTGCTCTGGGGGCATATATGGTTCTTGTGGAGGTTATGCTCTTATAAACTTCGGAGAGCTCATATGATTGGAAATTGAAAGTTCTCGTTCACTTTCTAGGAGTCAAAAGAGATCGGAGGGCAACTGGCCTCATCTCCATGCCCTATTTTCCTCAAACCCATCCGATAAAAACTTTGAGAGAGCCATTTTTCAAAGTAGTTCAAAGGTTAGATAACAAAATTCCGGTGTCGACACATCCCCCCAGGGCCCGGGGGACAGGCATTGTAAGCTATGTCCTGGGGCTTTAAGTGATTCTTATGAAAGGGTTGCTCGTATAAACTTACGAGACGGTTCATTTGAATGTAAATTAAAAGTTGTAGTTCGATTTCTCAGAGTGAAAAAAGATCGGAGGGCAACTAGCCCCTCCCACTCTCCACGCCTTTGGGTGTATCGGATGGATAAACCCATCTGATAATATTTGAGGTGACTATTTTGTTAAAAATAGTTCAACCATCAGATATTAAAACTCCAGGGTCGACACTATCCCCCAGGGCCCAGAGACTGGTGTTGTAAGTTATACTCTGGGGATATATATGGTTCTTATAGAAGGGATACTCGTATAAACATCAGAGAGGGCTCATTTTTGAAAATAGAAAGTTCTAGTTCACTTTCAAAGGGTCAAAAGAGACCGAAGCTTAATTAGTCCCCCCCACGCCCTTTTTCCCCAAACCCATCCGATAAAAATGTTGAGATAGCAATTTTGTTAAAAATTTTGTTCAAACATCAGATAATAAGAACTCCGAGGTTGACACAAACCCATTTTACACTTTGACAGTTATTTTGATACCAGTTCTGATACTTTGATGAATATTTGATTTTTTTAAGTTTGATTTTGAAATAAGGAATTTTTAAAAACTTGAAATTTTTTGCAACCAAAAACGAACAAAAATTAATTAAAAAAAAACTTTCCGAAAAATAAGTTTTTCAAAGAAAAGTAAAGGCCATTATAAACTTAAGCTCAGCTTAAGTTTAATTTTAAAATAAAAACCTTTAAAATTCAAACTCAAAACGACCAGAAATTACTATTAAAGAATAAATGAAACCCAAAACGAACAGAAATTAAATAAACAATCATACCAAAAATATACAACGAGTAATAATATAAATGAATAAATAGATCTTAAGGCGAGTAATGCTTAGATTGAATATGAAAATCAAGCTTAAAACGAATTTTTTTTCCTATTTTGAGTATAATGAAACTTAAAACGAACATAAATTGAATAAACAATCAATGCAAACAAACATACAATAGATATTAATGTAAATTAATATATAAATCTTAAAACGAGTGAAACGTAAATTGAATATGCAAGTCAAGCTTGAAACGAACAAAAATCACTATAAACAAGAGTTTGGGTACGACCACCTTCTCTCACTGTAAAAGTCTAAAACCTACTGCGTCATTGGCGCTTTACTGAAAACTATATGCGTCTTGATCAGTCTTGGAAAGTATAAACAATATCAAATTGAATATTTGATGCATAATGATATTAATTGTTGAAAGATCCATCAGTTCAAGAATTTATTTCACTGCAATTGTATTTTTGTTTTCAATGCTGTAAGAACTGGAAAAGAAAATATTTGTAATATAATTCGTTTTCAGTTAAGCGCATATAATTCGTTTTCAGTTAATGACGCAGTAGGCTTCATATTTTTATTTACAGTTAGGAAAGGAGGCAGTATCCAAACACTTGTTTGTAGTGAAACTATATTCGTCTTTAACAACTTTAAAAAGAGCTTATAAATTAAACTGTATATTTGATGTATAATGACATTAATTGCTGAAAGCTCATCCGTTCAAAATTTTACTATAATTTTAATGTTTATTTTCAATATTAAGTACAAAAGAAAACATTTGTTATAAAATTGGTTTTCAGTAAAGCGCCAATGACGCAATAGGTTTTAGACTTTTACAGTGAGAGAAGGAGGCCATACCCAAACTCTTGTTTGTAGTGATTTTTGTTCGTTAATAGCTTGATTTGCATATTCAATTTAAGTTTCACTCGTTTTAAGATTTATTTATTAATTTACATTAATATCTATTGTATGTTTGTTTGCATTGATTGTTTATTTAATTTATGTTCGTTTTAAGTTTCATTTATACTTAAAATAGGAAAATATTTTTTGTCGTTTTATCCTTGATTTTCATTTTCAATCTAAGCATTTCTCGCTTTAAGATCTATTTATTCATTTATATTATTGCTTGTTGTATGTTTTTACTATGATTGTTTATTTAATTTCTGTTCGTTTTGGGTTTCATTTATTCTTTAATAGAAATTTCGGGTCGTTTTGAGTTTGAATTTTAAAAGGTATTTGTGTCTGCTGAGCTTAAGTTTAAAATGGCCTTTACTTTTCTTTGAAAAACTGATTTTTTGGAAAGTTTTTTTTAATTGATGCACAACAAAAAGTGACGAAAAGATTTATGTCCGCCTTAGGTGACTAAACTCAATATAATGAGAGTTTTTGCCAAAAAAGGTGCACCACCAAATATTTACGCCCTACCCCTTTATAAATTACCCACAAAGTACATGTAATATATCTAATCCGGAGGGGTACATTATCACCGTTTAATTCGAGAAGGTGCAGAAAGAAAATTCAATTATTTATGTCGTATCATGCTTCAATTACGTATTCCTTATGCAGGACAATGTTAACTCAATTAGTGTATGGCATAAGAATATTACCAAAAAGCACCGCTTGTAGGGAAGGGCCGCATAGTTTGTCCCTTATTAGTAAAACTGTGTTTGATTTTTCTTAACCTCAAGAGCAAACAGAAAAGTCATTATGTTAATGATGCCAACAAGAAAAAAAAAATCAGTTTCTTATACGTTGGCTCTGGATCTGCTCCTGATAGTTTCATAAGCCTTCCTAAACTACTTTTCAAAGTGGGAAGATACTGGTAAATATTTCAAACCTTATAGTAGCTCACCAGCTGAGAGAAAAATTGAAAATTTGACCCAACATTCAAAGCTCTTTCCAAATACGATAGTTCCGTTTTCATAAGCTATTTAAGGTTATTTTCCAGTATAATAATTCCTGCCGTTGCAAACTCCCTATATGTTTTTTTTGCGACAGAAATATGTTCTGAGTCCCTAAAATTTTTAATTTAGTACATCTCCCGCTTTTTCTTGTTCAAATTCTTTTACTGTTTTTTTACTTAAATTTAAATGTTTTTTTTTGTTAAATTTAAAACTACAGTCTACTTGGTGTTATAATTTTAGACCAATTGTAGAAAAAAGTTCTTTGGAGAGGACCTGAAATTTTTCTTAAAATAAAACAAAAACTCACCGGTTAGACTGAAATTATACCAGAGTATTGACGCTTATAAGGAGCAATAGAAACACAATCGAGACTTTGCCTCCTGCCCTCTAGAATTTTGAGAAAAAAATTTGTGTCTCATATATTTAAATCAAATACAACGAGAATGTATATATATATATATATATATATATATATATATATATATATATATATATATATATATATATATATATATATATATATATATATATATATATATATATATTTATATATATATATATATATATATATATATATATATATATATATATACATATATATATATATATATATATATATATATATATATATATATATATATATATATATATATATATATATACATATATATATATATATATATATATATTGATCGTTTGATAGTAAAAAGTATCCAGATCAGTTTCTTAGTGACTCAATCAGAGCTGGCTATGAAAAGCTGCCTGCTGAACAGTTTAAATTTATGCCCAAATGCTGCTACTCCTGCCACTGTGTTGGGCATATCACAGGTGATTGTTCTCAATCTCCCCGTTGTGGCCGCTGTGGTGACGAAGAACATACCTCAAGTAAGGATCTTCCTTGAAATAGCGGTGTGTTCTGTGTCTTGTGCAACAAGGAAGGCCACGTTTGCTATAGCATGAGATTTCCAGCCAAGGACTTGCCATCAAAATGGACGCCACACCCAGCAATGTCTCGTATAGTGTTGCATCGTGGAATCTGAATGGTAATTTTCTGAATCGTTCTGTGTTCTTAGAAGAACTAATGCCTGAATATGAGCTGGTTTGTGTTCAAGAAATTTTGCGACTTCTCTTAGTCTGAACTAATTAGATATATCCCCAAGTCATACAGTGTTCTCATTCACGATCTACGGAGTCGAAGGCATTCTTGAAGTCCACAAAGATCATATAAATCTTTGAACGTCACTCCCTGCTTTCTTCAGTAAGAAGTCTAAGCGTGAATATAAGGCCCGCACATGAGCGGTTTGGCCGGAATCCATACTGTTTGTCTCGGAGGTGATGATCAAGTCGTGTTCGGATTCTCTGAACTAATTAGATATATCCCCAAATCATACAGTGTTCTCATTCACGATCTACGGAGTCGAAGGCATTCTTGAAGTCCACAAAGATCATATAAATCTTTGAACGTCACTCCCTGCTTTCTTCAGTAAGAAGTCTAAGCGTAAATATAAGGTCCGCACATGAGCGATTTGACCGGATTCCATACTATTCGTCTCGGAGGTAATGATCTAGTTGTGTTCGGATTCTCTATATGATAATATGTGAGAGAATCTTCCCAGGTATTGACAATAAACTTATACCCCACCGGTTGCCCGGCTTGGTAGCGTCTCCTTTTGTGAATATCCTGATGAGTGTGCTGCGTTTCCAGTTTTATGGTACTTTGGCCATTGTCCAAATCCGAGTAAACAGTAAAGACCAAAGGGAGACACATGAGGATATTGATGCCTTTATCGTCTCTGCAGATATGCAGTCCAGTCCCCGACATTTTCAATTTTTCAGTTTCTTTGCTGCTTCTAGTATCTCATTGGCATTTGGGAAGAAGATGGGAATCTCTGGAATGTCAGGGGGTTCTTTTGGGGCGGGTCTATTTAGTAAACTTTCGAAATGATTAGCCCATAGTTCATTGACTGCACTCTGTTCTGTCACCAACACCCCCGATGGATCTCTGACAGGGCCGTCTCTATTGTCGGACGTTTCCCTGTGGTATCATTGGTGATTCTGTAAACAGTTCTTGAGTCTCCTGTTTTTGCTGCTTCTTCTGCCTCCATTGCTTTACGCTCTAGAAAGTTTCACTTATCAGTACTGGCACTTTTCTTGACAGCTTTGTCAACAGCTCTACACTGCTCGTTTTGGAAAACAAGACGATCAGGGACTTGTTGTTGGAGGACAGACATTTTCATCTTTTTTCTTTTATCCATTAGTTGCCAACTTTGCTCGGACAGCCACTGGTCTTTAGGTTTGCTACGGAAGCCCAGGGTTTATTTAGCTATTTCGTGGTAGCATTCCCTTATGGCTTCCCATGCTATTTCGCATTCGGCTTCCTCTGGTATGGATAGAGCTTCAAATCTATTGCATAGCTTTATTGTTAATGCTTGTTTTAATATCTTGTCCTGGAGTATCTCAGAGTCAAAAACAGGTTTTGGGACTCTCCTTTTGTTGAATATGTTGCATATGTAGAAGCAGAAGCTTTAGTATTATGATGTAAATATTTTAATTTGGTCAGTTCAACATCCTCCACAACAAGCGTTGTAATTTTCAATTTCACACACGAAACTGCTCCTAAGATATTGCTGATATTCCCTTTTGACAACCTGCATACGGATGGCAGGTTGTACCCCGTACAACAGAAATATTCTCTGAAAATTTCACCTTCATAACTTCATAGGTTGTGGATTTTGAGCTAGCCAGAAGAAACTGTGTGTAATCATTTAATGCTGCTTCTACGGTTACTCTAACTAACGACACCAATGGCATTAAGTTGAAACTTATAGGAAACGTTTAGGACGAGTTTCAATAATAGGCAGCGCAATCGCACTGCCTAAGTAAAGAACAATGTTGGCACAATGTATTATTTTTTTTTTTCCTTTAGACCAGGGCACTTCGTATCGAAGGAGTTGTCGTAGAAACTTGAAAAGGGCTCATTCGATTGAAAATTGGAATGGCTAGTGCTCTTTTTAATAGTCGAAAGTGATTGGAAGGCAACTAACACCCTTTCCGCGCCCACCATTTTCCCAGACACATCCAATAAAAATTTTGAGATAGCCATTTTGTTCAGCGTAGTTGATTTCCAGATAATAATTATGTTTCTGAGGAGGAAACTCCCCCAAAGCCCTTGGGGCAAGGGTTGTAAGTTATGCCCTTGGTGCATATAAGGTTTTTATAGAAAGCTTTGTCGTAGAAACTTCAAAAAGGGCTCATTCGATTAGAAATTCAAGGGCTATTGCCCTTTTTAATAGTCGAAAGTGATTGGAGGCAACTAACCCTCCTCTCACGCCCACCTTTTCCCCAAACACATCTAATCAAAATTTTGAGATAGCCATTTTGTTCAATGTAGTTGAAAGTTCTGGAAATTAGGTCTTTGAGGATGACAACCTCCCCGCAGTCCTCAGGGCAAGGGTTTCAAGTTATGCCCTGGGGGCATATAAGGTTTTTATAGAAAGCATTGCCGTAGAAACTCCAAAAAGGGCTCATTTGATTGGAAATTTAAATGGTTAGTGCCCTTTTTAATAGTCGCAAATGATCGGAAAGAAACTAACACCACTTCAACGCCCACCATTTATCCAAACAAATCCAATCAAAATTTTGAGATAGCCATTTTGATCAAAGTAGTTGAAAGGTCCAGAAATTATATCTTTGAGGATGCCATTCCCCCAAGAGCCCTCGGGGTAAGGGTTGTACGTTTTGACCTGGGGGCATATAAGGTATTTCTTGAAAGTTGTGTCGTAGAAACTTGAAAAAAGGCTCATTCGATTTGAAATTAAAAGGGCTAGTGCCCTTTTTAATAGTCGAAAGTGATTGGAGGCAACTAACCCTCCTCTCACGCCCACCTTTTCCCCAGACACATCCAATCAAAATTTTTAGATAGCCATTTTGTTTAACATAGTAAAGGGTTTTAGAAATTAGATCTTTGAGAATGATAACCCCCTCAGAGCCCTTAGGGCAAAGGTCGTAAGTAATTCCCTGGGGTCATTTAAGGTTAAGTCAGTGATGTTGTAGAAACTCCAAAAAGGGCTCATTCAATTGGAAATTAGAAGGGCTTGTGCCCTTTTTAATAGTCAAAAGTGATTGGAGGATAGCTAACACTTCATTTACACCCACCATTTCCCCAAACACATCCAATCAAAATTTTGAGATAGCTATTTTTTTCGACGTAGTCAAAAAGTTCTGAAATTATGTTTTTGAGGATGACAATCCCCCCACAGCCCTCAGGTCGAAGATTGTAAGTTATACCCTGGGGACATATAAGGTTTTTCTTTTATAGAAAGCTTTGTCGTAAAAACTTCAAAAAGGAATCATTCGATTGGGAACTGAACCGGCTAGTGCCCTTTTTAATAGTCAAAAGTGATTGGAGGGCAAGCAAACCCCTTTCACGCCCACCGTTTTCTCAAACACATCCAATCAAAATTTTGAGACAGCCATTTGTTCAACGTAGTTGGAAGGTCTGGAAATTATGTCTTTGAGGATGCCAACCCCCCTCAGAGCCCTCAGGGCATGGGTTGCAAATTATGCCCTGGAGCATATAAGGTTTTTATAGAAAGTGTTATCGTAGAAACTTCAAAAAGGGCTCATTCGATTGGAAATTCAAAGGGCTAGTGCCCTTTTTAATAGTCGGAAGTGATTGGAAGGCAACTAGCTCTCCTCTCACGCCAACCATTTCCCCGAACACATCCACTCAAAATATTGAGGGAGCCATTTTGTTTAACGTAGTTGAAAGTTCTAGAAATTAGGTGTTTCAGGATGACAACCCCCTCACAGCCCTTGGGGTAAGGGTTGTGATTTATGCCCTGGGGCATATAAGGTGTTTATAGAAAGCGTTTACGTAGAAACTCAAAAAGGGCTCATTCGATTGGAGATTGAAAGGACTAGTGCCCTTTTTAATAGTCGAAAGTAATTGGAAGGCTTGACATTTTTATAGTAAAGATCGATGTGGGTACAATGTATTTTTTTTTCTTTAGACCAGGGCATTTCGTATCGAAGGAGTTGTCGTATGAACTTTGAAAAGGGCTCATTCGATTGAAAATAGAAAGGGCTAATGCCCATTTCATTAATCGAAAGTGATTGGACGAAAACTCATCCCCCTCCCACGTCCAGCCTCCAATTTCCCCATTATGTCTTAAAACTAAATGTTGTCTTGGGATCAAATCAAAATGCACTGTGTCAATGCTAATTCCCAATATGGCATCTCAGCAGTATCCCAAGAGCGACTGAGGGTATTTCTGTTCAAACTTTCAGGGCCACTTCTGCTCTTAAAATTATACCAAATCAAAATAGCATAAGTATACCCAAGCTATCAAAGAAAGTAAACAGATTTTTTTGCGAATGGTATCAATTTTTCTATTTCAGGTCAACTAGAAGGAGTATGAAACTAAATTAAACACTACTATTTGTGTCCAAATTTTTAAAAGTGTGCATATTTTTAAGAATTGCTGAAAATTTTTCTCCAGCATACAAATAGCAGTCCTAACTGTAAGTCTTAAAAAAACGAAAAGATTTAAAGGAATATTTACTTTTTCCCTGAAAAGACTATGTCAATATAAAACGAACAGAAATTAATTAAAAAAACTTTTTTCACAAAATAAGTTTTTCAATAAAAAGTAAAGAACTCCATTAAACCAAAAATGAGCAGAAATAAAATAAAACTGAAAAAATACAATTGAATGTGGATTGTCAATTTAATATACATATACTGATATTTAGTAATCAAAATGTTAATATTATTTGATTTATTAAAGTTATGAAAGTAAAAACATTTACATTTTTTCAATAAAGTGCAAATTATTATCTGGCCTTGGGAAGGCATAGGGGTTTTGAGCCCTACTCATGTCAACTTCTGCTCGTTTTGAGTTTGACTCGGTTATTTATCATAATTTCTGTTCGTTTTGGGTTTCATTTTTATCGATGCTGATTTGTGGTAGTTTCACGCTTGGTAGATTATTTTATTCTATTTTGCTCATTTTTTGTTTAATGGAGTTCTTTACTTTCCTTCGAAAAACTTTTTTTTTGGAAATTTTTTTTTTTAATTAATTAAACGAAAAGTCTATATGCATGCAGGTATTAAAAGGGTATATAAGCACTATAGGGTATATAAGGACATAGGCAGCGATGCTCTATCATAGCTATTAGTATCATTGATATTTTAAAGGAGCTAACTTGACTGAAAATTAAAAGTTCTAGTGCCCTCTTAAAAGTTCTAGAGTCAAAAGTGAATGGAGGGCAATCAGACTTCCTCTTTAGCTCACAATTTTCCAGACACTTCTAATCAAAATTTTAAGACAGCCATTTTGTTCAGCGTAGCTGAATAGTCTAGTAACTATATCTTTAGGGTTATTAGGTAGGTCAATCCACCACAGTTATTTAATTTGACCATTATGCTTGAAAAACTAAATGTAGCTTTAAAATTAAATCAAAATACACTGTTTGTATGCTGGTTGCCAATAAGACATCTCAGCAATTTACCAAGAACGACTGAAGGTATTAAGTTCAAATTTTCGGGGCTACTTCTATTACTATATCTGCTCTTAAAATTTTACTAAATCAAAAGAGTATAAGTGTATCCAGGCTGTGAAAGAGTATAAATATAATTTTATGGGAATTTTATTAACTTTCATTCATCAGGTCAAGAGGATGCGTATGACTAAATTAAACACTACTATTTGCTTCCTGATTTTCTAAAGAGTTTATGCTGTTAAAATTGCTGAAAAAGTTTCTCCAGTATATAAATATCAGGCCGAACTATAAATTCTTAATGGAAAACTTAAAAGATTCAACCTATTATTTTCTTATCCCTGAAAAAGACTATGACAATATAAAACGAACAGAAATTAATCAAAAAAAACTTTTCCCACAAAATAAGTTTTTCAGAAAAAAAGTAAAGAACTCCATTAAATCAAAATGAACAAAAATAGAGCTCCAAATGAACAGAAATTAATATGAGTAGGGTTCAAAACCCCTATGTTTTCTAAAAGCCAGAACATAATTAGTGCTTTACAGAAAAATACTTTTAAATTTTTTCACTTTTATAACTTTAAGAAATCAAAAATTAATTAAGATTTAAGGAATAAATATCAGCATATGTATATTAAACTGACAATGCACATTTTTATCAGTAAATTCATTTGAATTTTTCTCAGTAAAGTAGACATTATTTTCTGGCTTTTAGAAAACATAGGGGTTTTGAACGCTACTCATACTAATTTCTGCTCGTTTAGAGTTTGACCCTTTTATTTATTTTAATTTGTGTTTGTTTTTTATTTCATTTATTTATTGATACCCGTTTATGGTAGTTATATGCTTGGTAGATTATTTGATTCTATTTTAGTTCATTTTGGTTTAATGGAGTTCTTTACTTCTTTTTGAAAAACTCATTTTGTGGAAAGTTTTTTTTAATTAACTACTATTAAAGAATAACTTAACCAAAAACGAATATAAAATGAATCAACAAACATAGCAAACAAACATACAACAAGTACTAATATAAATGAATGAATAGATCTTATAACTAGTAAAACTTAAGTTAAATATTCAATTCAAACAAAAAACGAACAAAAATAACTACAAACATAGTTTAGCTACTGCCCCTTTCCCTGCCTGTAAAATTTTAAAGGCTACTGTGTCATTTGCGTTTTACTGAAAACTGTATGTCTGGAATAGTCCTTGGAAAGAAGTAATGAAATTAAACCAAATATTTGATATACAATTACGCTAATTGCTGAAAGTTCAGCAGGTCAGTGTTCTATTTCGCTGTAATTTTTATTTTCACTGTTGTAAGCACAAAAGAAAATATTTGCAATATTATTCACTTTCAGTAATGCGCAAAATGACGAAGTAGGCTTTAGACATTTACAATTAGGGGAAGGGGCAGTAGACGAACTCTTGTTTGTAATGATTTTTGTTCGTTTCAAGTTTGATTTGGATATTCAGTAATTTTTCTCGTTTTAAGATTTATTTTTTCACTTATATTAGTACTATTGCATGTTTCTTTGCTATGATCGTTTATTTAATTTCTGTTCGGTTTGGGTTTCATTGATTCTTCAATAATAATTTCTGGTCGTTCTCAGTTTGAATTATTATAGAAATTTATTTCTGATAGTCTTAAGTTTAATATGTGGGAGGGTCTTAAGTTTTCATTTTTCGGGAAGTTTTTTTAAAATTAATTTCTGTTCGTTTGCGGCCACAATAGTAGCAGTAGTAACAGTGGCCATGAAAGTTTCAAGTTAATAATCTTACCTGTTGATGCCTTTAAAGGTATTGCAGATAGCCCTTCATTGTATCTTCGGAAGCATAGCTACAAGGCCTTTTGGCTATTTTGTACAAAATCGATTTTAGAAATTTTTTTATCAGTGATGAGGGGAACATGCATCTAAAAAGGCCAAGGGGGATGGTTACCCTCTGATAGCTTTTCCACATCCCCTGAAATTATCAACTGAATACCTTCAGCCGTTGATATTAGATATTGATGATACGTCATTCTGAATATTAGCACACATAGAGTGTGTTTTATGGTGTTCAGAATTCCTTTTAAAAACTATGGGGGGGGGGGGGGGGTATGCCATCCTCGCTGGCATAAATATTTGAGCCTTAGTCTATTTTGAACAAGATGTCTGTTTCAAAAGTTTGATCAAATATTTTTGCTAGGGATTGCATCTAAAAGGGCATGGGAGGGGCTGGCCAAACCACTTTTCAACATCCCCTTCAACATGTCCTGAAAGTTTCAACTCAATACTCTCAGCCGTTCTTAATGCACTTTCAGCCATTCGATTTCCAAGCCGGCGAATACTCGCCGTTCTCAGCCGTTCGATTTCCAAGCAAAATTTATCCGAAAACCCCTTCTATCAAAACCTTACGTATTAACAATAAGAAACTTGCATAATTTAGAGCCCTTAACCAGGGTCTGGAGGAGGGGGGTTCAACCCTGGAAGCATAGTTATTTGGCCTTTGGGCTATTTTGAACAAAATGGCTATCTAGAAATTTTGATCGAATGCATTTGGAGAGAAAAGAGTTTGAGAAGGGGGATATGTTGGCTACCCTCCAATCAACTTTGAAACTTAAACAGGGCGTTAGAACTTCCGGTTTCCAATCAAATGAGCTTCCTTTGAAGTTGATACGACCACATTTTCCATATGAAGTACCTCTGGGGAAAAAAAAACAAACATTGAAGCCTTATGGCCTTTATATAGCCAACGCCATTACGTTTCCTGTGATTTTCTTATTGGAACATTTTTCTTAAATTTATGACGGTCTTAACAAATTCTACCCTTTATTGGTAGATTTTGTTCAGTAAAAAGAATAGAAAAGTTTTCGAGCTACAGTATTAAAAAAAAAACAAAAAAAACACATCAGAAATATATTTCTGAGGCGTTTCTTTGTTGTGAAGCTGGTAATGAAAATAAGTGAAGGATGGTAACGACTAGCCAAGTCTTTTCTGTACCGTAAAATTTGAATAGATGAGCAAACAAAAAATGGCTGAAGTTATTCATTTGTTTTTACTGCTTAGTTTTCTCTTTTTTTTATGTTGGAAAACACAAACTAAACTACATAAAAATTTCCAACAGAAATACTATTTTCACATAAACGAGAATTGATAGCTGATTTGTCGTCCTTCTAACTTGGAATGAAATAAGAAACTTACGATAGACTGACAGTACTGTTGTAGCGTAAAACCTTCAGGAACAGGAGGGAAAACAACTAAAAAAAAAATACAAAAACATTACAAGGAAAACAAAAAAGTGCATTAAATACTGTAGTTGAATAACGACTATGGTGTAAATCTTATTACCTGAAGGTTTTGTCGATTCATCTTTGAGCTCTATTGCGGGATAAAATCTGATAATAATAATGTACATAAGTCAACAGTAGCCTTAATAATTTATAATCCACAATAGCAACATATCTAGTTTCCTACTAGCACAATATAGACGAATAATAGTAAGAATAATATATAGGCCTAATTCAGTGTAGCATAAACAACTGTAAGTACAACTGTACAAGTGCGCTTATACAGTAAACATAGAGTGCAGCAGAGTCTATTCATTATAAAGCAAGTAGAGTGCGGTGTTCAAATCTGCAGCTTTTCTACAATTGAATAAAAGGAAACATATTAGATTCAATTTCCATTAGTTGATTTTTCAGACGAAATATTTTGAACAAACTTTTGTAGACTAGTAAAGCAAGATATCTAAGAAATATACTAGCCTTATCACCTTTTTCAAAAGAGAATCAACACAAAATTAGAACCTGGTTATTTTCTTCGGTGTTTGATGGGGATCCATTGCGACTGAACCCTCGTGTAACTGAACACCAAGGAACTGAACCCCTGTAACTGATCCCTCTTGCATCTGACTACTGGTGCAACTGAACCCCCGCGTAACTGAATCCCCGTTCATCTGAACAGTTGTGCAACCGAACCCTCGTTAGATTGAACCCCTATGTAACTGAACCTCCAAGCAACAGAACCCCCATAAAGCCTAACACTCATGCAACTGAACCCCCGTGCAAATGAACCCACGTACAACTGAATCCTTGTGCAACTGAAACCTTTTGTAACTGAGCCCTCTTAAAACTAAACCCCATTTAACTATACCCCATAGAACTGAACCCTTGTTTAACTAGGCCCTCTTTTAAATCAGCCCACGTGCAACTCAACCCCATTTCACTAAACTTGTGTTCAATAAATAAATCTATGACGTCCGGTTTTCTTTTTTTTGACAACGAAGAGCTTTTTTGATGAATGATCTTGACAGGCATTTATTTCATTGACTTTAACAAACATACAGTTACAACAAGATAGAACATGTCAAAATTCTACCTTATTTTTTAACCCATCATACTGCCTCATATTTTTAGAGTGCTGAAAAACTAGCACTTTGCTGAAAACACAAATCATGCATAAAAGCAGGATGCGTTCTTAGGAATAAGAAAGTTCTTAACTTGCTTGCACAAAGTAAAAGACTAATTTATAAGGTGCTTATTAGTCTGTCACTAGCTACAACATGTATAACCTTTACCATACAATTTAAGTTCTCTAAAACACTGAAGCTAGGACAGTCGTCGTATAAGGAGCTACTTTTTTCAAAAATCACCAAATATAGGAAAATGTCACAAGTTAGTTTATTTTAGCTTGTTCTGTAAATAGACGTTGCATAAACTGGGAACCAATGATTTTTGTAGTATCAACATGAAAATAAATACCCTCTATCATTGATGAATTAGTCTTGTATTTGAATGAAGTTTTTTTTTTTCACTTGGTAGTTTTCTCAAAACTCTTCTTTTCTACTTGCAAAGATATGGAGTATAAGGGAGTATATTGCAAAAGGAGGGTGACTAGGAAAGGAAGTATTCAAGAGGAGGATTTTGAATACTAGTTCCAGAGTTTTTGATCGTGGGGATTTCAATGGCAGACCTTTTAGGATAAAAAGCCTTTAAATTCCAAAAATAACACTAAAATCGCATTTTGGTGCCGTAACGCATTTTATGGTTGCGTTGTCACGACGAATTTGTAACAAGTGCGCAAATGTGAATAGTAGCCTTCAAATGACATTAAACGACTCTCTAAGATAATGTAGTGCCTTATTAGTACTGGATAAATAAAACTGAAAAAAAAACCACTTATGAGCGTTTCCATCTCTTTTAAAAATTTCCATAAGCTTTTTCCCGTGATAAACTTTTACTAATCAGGTGAATTTAAATAATAGCTTTCATTCCTGAACTAGGTGCTGGTTTTCTCTGTACTAGGGTACAGTTATTGGTGCGAACATGACTATCTAGTGTCTTAAGGCCCTGGGCACGAAAAGTTTCGCTAATTTCTAAATATATGGGATAGAAGGATAAATTGTTGTTTTTTGGAGGGGAGGGAGACGGCAGTTTTACATCGAAAAAGCGTAAAGTGAAAAAAGTAACACACACGAATTAATCAATAAATAAAGACCATTTTATTCGAGTCAGCTTTCATCACCTCCGTCAAAACGGGCTGAATCACATTTTCTAGTAATATTGTTGATTTGAGAAGGGTTGAACTGAATGCAGTTGATTTGAATGGGAATTGAGTCAGACAGATTTCGGGGGTTGGTTTCGGTGACCAGTGAGTTGAATTGCACGGAAGTTTATTTGAATAAGGGTTGAAATAAACAAGGACTGAGTTATTCGATGGTTGATTTGCATAGATGTTGAGTTGATTTGGGGTTGAGCTTAAGGGGCTTGAGCCGTGTGGACATTGAGTTGACTGCATTGGGGTTCAGCTGAATGATGGTTCAGTAAGATGGGGGTTGAGTTGTACCAATGTTCAGTTAAGAAGGTTGACTTGCACGGATGTTCAGTTTTACGGTGTTCAGTTGAACACGGTTCAGTTAAACAAGAGTTAAATTAACAGGTGGATGGGTTGTATGAGGGTTCAGTTGAATGGGGTTGAGCTGCAAGGGGGCTATGTTGTATGGGGCTCAGTTAAACGAGTGTCCAGTATCACGGGGGTTGAGCTGCACGAGGGTTAAGTTCAATGGGGCTGAGTTGCATGGGATTCAGTTGTACGAGGGTTTACTTACAAGAGGGTTCAGTTGCACAGAGGTTCATTTACAAGGGGGCTCAGTTGTCAAAGGGTTCAGTTTCACGGGGTTTAGTTGCAGGGGGTTCACTTACACGGGGAATCAGTTGCACCTTGATTCTGATGCACGAGCGCTCAGTTGCAGAGGTTCAGTTGCTTAGGGTTCTGTGATCTATGGGTCACAGTGACAGAGCCATGCATGCAACTGTATCTTACGGGTAATTCAAGTGTATTTTCTGCAAGGCGGAAATAATTCCTCCCTTCAGCCTGAAAAATGACCTACCACCTCTCCTCTTTAATAGCTGATGTGTAACTATGCGTTCCTATGCATAATTTTACGGAAAATTTAGCGAACCAACTTAGTTAAGTCAAGCTTTGAGATAAATGTCCATATTAACCCTTTATCTTGTATGGACTATCTGACTTTTCAGGAAGGAATGTGCTATCGCGCGGATTTTTTTTTTGCAACTGGGAAGCTCAATATACAGTTCGTTGACAAGTTTAAATCAATCAGCTGTCTTTGAATTTTCAATCAATAGAAACTTGGTCTTTTTGGGACAAAATTATAGTTTGGTGGCACAAAATGGCAGAAAACGTCACTTCTCCGAGTTACAATCTTTGGCCACATAGATTACCTTAATTACCTTAATTCACACTTCGGAGCGATTAAGTTCCATACAGGATCTTTTGTGCTCCGGGTACAGCACAAGAAGTTTTAATTTTTATTTGAACGAGTCCTCTTCTGATCTTCTAGGACCATTGATTCGGTACTATCACCCCTGAGGAAAACAGAAAAAACGCGCATCCGTGATGTTACTTATGGGTGGGGGGGACTGTAAAATTCCGTATTTTTGTACACAGGAGCCAGAAACCTATAAAGTAGGGTCGCCTGACGTGGCAAATATAATGGTGTCATTATCATTAAGATCACTTGACTTTTAATGGGAGTTTCTCCCTTTTTCAAAATCAGACAAAATTTCAGACTTTTAACGTTTGATCGATAGCATTATACTTGATGGATTTTATATATTTGGAATCAGCAAAAAATGACAAGTTTCTGTTGCAAAAATTGTATGCAAACTTTTGACTTTTAGAGTTTCGGTCACTATTGGCCCGAATCGCTACTTACTTACAGTTTGTTAAAACTTTATTACATAATTGGAAATAAAAGAGTTCATGTCCTCTGACTCACTCGTTATGGTATTAAACGACTGAACTATAATAAATAGAAAACTTGAAATTTTAGGTGAAAAAAATCGCAACTACTCTGTTTCGAAATCATCATTTAAGGCAATATTTCTCAAAAATTCATGAGAGATATGCAAATAATGCTTAGGTTTCCGAGGGGTTAATATGAAGGTTAGTCAGCATTAAAAGTAGTTAGATTTTTAAAATTTAGTTTTGAGCTAGGGTGTTTTATTTAGACAAAATGTAGGGTTTTGTCAAGTCCAAATTTAAATATAGAAACACTATCAGAAGGAGTACTGTTTTTGGAAAACCAACGTCAGCTCCAGTTGTTTGATGATTAACATCGGTGTATTGGCCTTGAACTTATTTTCTAACATATAAAACTTCTTACTTAAAGTGTGAGAAAGGCTTTTAAAGAAACTTGATCACGACACTTTGACATAAAGTTGAAAAAAAAAAATGAAACACTTGGTTCTTTGAAAACAAAAAATTAAACACTAATTTAAAAAAAAAAGAATGAAACGGTCTTTAAAACAAAAACAATGAAACACTTATTTCTTAAAAAGGTAATTTTAGCGCCAGAGAGGCGTTACGCTAGGAGGCACTACGGGGCGTCACAACGGCGGAGCAGGGGCCCGTGCAGACCAGCGGGGGAGGGTGTTGAGAGGACTTTCCCTTATAAAGTTCATATGTTTAAATCATGAAATTAAAGAAAAAAGCAGGTAAAACTTGATAAATGGGAAAGAAAAATTAAAAAAAAACCTGATAAATGGTAAAATATAAGCAAAACAGTTTAAATTAAAGAAGTCGAAAAACACTTTAAGCCCTATAAGTTCCCCGAAATAGAATGAGGTGGAAGGACCACGTTGGTTTGGAAAAGTCAGGACTGTGAGTCTCAGAATGTAAAATTGTCAGTGTACCCCTGACAAAACATAAAAATGTTGAAAAAAGATAAAAATATAAGCAAAAAGGCTAAAATTAAAGAAGGTCAAACATTGTGGTCAGCTTTAAACCTTAGAAGGGTCAGGACCCCCCGAAAAGCACTTTAACCCCTAAAAAAAGAGATCGCGGTTGCTACTCGATGCAGTGAGGACCCCACTATGTCCCTACACGATGATGTAAGGTGCCTCGTATCTTAATGACTTAAAAAATGTACAGTAAAAAAAGATAAAGAATTTGTAAGTTAAAGATATTCTAAGAGGACAGCCGGCTCAAAAGCCCCCCTGAAACAGAGGGAAGAGAAAAAGCCCAAGATGCGAACTTAGGGACTTCCCCCGTCTATCCGAAAAATAAACTAAGATAAGAAATTTAAAAAAAGGCTTAAATTAAAGAAACTTGAAAAGCATTTTCACCCCCAAATCCACGCCCTAAGAAGAAGTCGTGTTGACCCTTTAAATTTCCCCATGACTTAATTGTAATTGAATAAGGTACAGTTGCCAGAAAATTACAAGAAAAGAGTGATGTAACCTTGAAAGATGTTCCATTCAGAAAACAAACTTTGGAGAAACAGTAATTTGATACTACAATTAAAGCTAATAGTTTCACTCTTACGGTGATTGATTGTTGACATATTTTCCCATATTCTCCTATCTTCCTATAAAATGTCGTCGTATTCCCCAAGGCCGTATCCAGGGGAGGGGAGGGGGGCTACCCAGTTTGAACCCCCCCGAAATTTTTGACCGAGTTGAAAATTAGTCTAAAAAATACCCATCTCGAGGATGTTAGACAAAGTCCACGAGAAAAAAATCGGGTAACCCCCCCCCCCCCAAACAAAAATCCTGGATATGGCCCTGGTATTCCCCCTATCTCAATGCACAATGTCGTGATATGTCCCCTATATCCCTGTACAATGTCGTCGTATTTCTCCTATCTCCCTATACAACAATCGTCGTATTCCCCATATTCCATGTCGTCGGAATTATTGAGGGTCTCAATAACCCTTGCAGATGTATTTACGCAGTTTAGCAGCGCCATCATAGACGTTTACAAATTAGAATGTAATTGTCAGCTGAGCACACAACTCGAGCCTATTGTGTGAAACTTAAAATAATGGCATCGCATAAAGTTTAGCTAATTACTGATCAGGGCATTTACCTCCTCATAGAAAGAGCTATTTATGATG
The DNA here is from genome assembly GCA_027921565.1 of Artemia sinica. Lineage (NCBI taxonomy): Eukaryota > Metazoa > Arthropoda > Branchiopoda > Anostraca > Artemiidae > Artemia > Artemia sinica. Next base: position 48,746,419 of record CM051261.1, on the reverse strand, counting down.
TGTTAGTTTTCCATAATAATGTTATGTAAAATGTGATTCGTATGATACTGAAAACGAAAGTTATGGTCTCTACCTCGACGCAAATACACACCACGCGCAATGTACGTAGATCTTCCGTACGCCTGGCCATAAATAATTATGAGATTCGTACCACCCAACTACCCCTATTTCAAAATAATTAAAGGTAATGGAGATAATGAGTATTTGTAAAGTTAAGTGGCATCCTTAAGAACTCCATTTTTATCAAAAACTTCCCTCAACAAGTCTTACTAGAAAATATTCATTTTGAAGATCTATCATTCTATAATCTAAAAGGGGACAATGAAAAAAAAGCTACACAGGATATTTAGCGAAGAATTAGTCGCATCCCAAAATTATAAAAATAAATTTATTTTACACCATATGAGCTTGAATTGAATCACGAATCCTAATTTCAGAGTGGATACTATTCATGAGGTGGTTTTCTTCTGCCACGAATTTTATATGATTCACTATACAGACCATTAATATAGGTAACGCTATAGCGTTGCCTATAATAAAGACCAAAAAGGCTTCAATGTTTATAGTTCCTAGAGGCACTTCATATACTAATAATAATTTATTTATTACCCACTATAAAAAGGAAGTGGAGTACATCAAGAACAAAAAAAAAAAAAAAAAAATAAAACAACAGAAAAGCAAACCTGCACACTTAACAATTATTTACATAAAGCGACGTAAATTATGGTGCGCAGTAAGACCTGCAGTTAACGACAGCTTTCCCACAAGCACAGTCACTTTTTCCCGTAAATCAGGAAGGCCGAATCGCGACATTAGGTGCCGTTTCCGAAACCACGGAGGAGGAACAAAAGGTACCGAGAAAATTTAAAATAATAAGTCCGGATAGATTTCAGATCTTTAGGCTTCAGAATTGGAAGAAAACCAGATAAAAAAAGAATAGAATGATCGCAAAATGAAGAATATAATTTCCCAAGTGCTTTTCTATTGTACCCCCCTCTATTTGAAACAATTTTTGAATATCCTATCTGATTTTTTTTTTTTTTTTTTTTTTTGCATTAGAAACTGTCAGAGCCCGAAGTGTTTTGAGATTATTAGTAATGTGAAGACCAAGCCCCCGAAAAGAAGAGACACAGGGAATAGAGAAAAACCACAGTTAAGAAGGAGACTCGCACTCGAATTAAATGGAGTATATTCGCACTTATCAACGTTCAACATAAGCCCAATCCGTCTGAACTGGTCTGAGATCCAGCTGACAAAATGTGAGAGCCCAGCCCTAGAACGACTGACAAGGAGAACATCGTCCGCATGAGCAAGATACGAGACATCAATTCAATCAGAAATGAAAGTCAAAGGCAAAGATGAAAGGATGGGAGAGATGAAAGGATGGAAGATGAAAGGAAAGGATAAGGATATGGAAGGGGTGGCCGTATAAACTTTGGAGGGGGCTTACTTGATTGGAAATATGAAGTTATAGCGCCCAATGTATGAGTCACAAGTGATCTAAGGGCAACTAGCCCCCCCCCACAATGCACCTTCTTCTCACCAAACACATCCGATCAAAATTTTGAGACAGCAATTTTGTTCAAAATAGTCCAAAGATCAGTTAACCAATACTTCGGGTCAACACGACCCCTCTGATACCTGACGCAAATGTTGTAATTTATGCCCTGGAGGCATATAAGGTTTTATGGAATGGGAGGTCGTATAAACTTTGGAGGGGGATCATCGATTGTAAATTGAAAGTTCTAGTTTACTGTTTATGAGTCGAAAGAGACCGGAGGGTAACTAGCCCCCTCCCTGTCCTCTTCACCCCAAGTCCATCCGATTGAATTTTTGAGATAGTCATTTTGTTAAAGTAAGTTCAAATATCAGGTAACAAAAACTCCAGGGTCAACACAATCTCCCAGAGCCCGGGGGCAAGTGTTGTTATTTATGCCATGGTTTTTTTGGAAGTGGTGGTCGTATAAACTTTAGAGGGGGTTCATTTGATTAGAAATTGAAACTCCTAGTTCTCTTTTTAAGAGTCAAAAGTGATCGGAGGGCAACTGGCCCCCGACCTCTATTCTCCAAATGGATCTGATCAAAATCCTCAGGTAGCTATTATGTTCAAAATAGTTCAAAGGTCAGATAAAAAGAACTTTGGGGTAAAGAAAACATCCAAGAGCCGGGGGTAAGTGTTGTAAGCTATGTCCTGGGGGCATATAAGGTTTTTTGTAAGTGGTGGTCGTATTAATTTTGGAGGAGGCTCATTTGATTAGAAATTGGAACTTCTAGTTTTTTTCTTAAGAGCCGAAAGTGATCGTAGGGCAACTAACCCCCCTCCCACGCCCTCTTTCTCCCAAATACGTATTACCAAAATTTTGAGAAAGCCATTTTGATCATATCACAATGCTTTTGGGGTTGACACAACCCTCAGACCCTAGGGACAAGGATTGTAAGTTATGCCCTGGGGGGGATATATCGTTTCAATGGAAGAGGCGCTCGTGTAAACTTTGAAGGAGACTCTTTTGATTGGAAATTGAAATTTCTTGTTCTTCTTTTAAAGTATAACTTCATCAGAGGGCAACTCACCCCCCCCCTCGCCCTCTTTCCTCGAAATGCATAAAGTCAAAATTTTGAGATTGCTATTTCGTGTAAAATAATGCAGAGATCATATACAAACGGCTCCAGGGTGAACACCCTTCCCCCCAAAGCCAGAGGACAATGTTTGTAAGCTATGCCCTGGGAACCTATAACGTTTTTATGGAATGGGTGGTCGTAAAAACTCTGCAGAAGGCCCATTTTATTGGAGATTGATAAGTTCTAGTTCCTTTTTTTAGAGTCCAAAGTGATCAGAGGGCAAGTAACCCCCATCCTCTCCCGACATCATCTTTTCCCCAAATGCATCCGATCAATATTTTGAGACGGCAATTTCGTTCAATATAGTCCAAATATCTTATAACAGTGCCTCTGGGGTTGACACAACCGCCCTAAAGCCCGTGGAGAAGGGTTTTAAGTTTTTAAGCCTGAGTTATATACGATTTTTATGAAAGGTGTGGTCGTGTCAACTTTGGAGAAGGCTCATTTGATTGGAAATTGAAAGCTTTATTTCTCTTTCTAAGAGTCAAAAGGGATCGAAAGGCAACTAGCCCCCGCACGCCCTCTTTTCTGCAAATTCATTCGATCGATATTTTAAGTTAGCCATTTTTTCAACTAGTCCAAAGATCATACAACAATAGGCCCGTTCTTTTGCACTAAGATCTTACATCGAAGATCTCACATCTTTCTGCAAAGATTTCTGTTCTTTTAACTCATGTTTGTTCTAAGATCTTACAGCTCACTGATGTTAGCAAAAAGTGTGAAATACGCCATCTTTCTGCCATATAGAACAATGATAAGAGAACTTTGATGATATACTTATCATTATTCTTAGACCGCTGATCGGAGCAGAATGGTGAAAGACGTTAGCAAAAGAACGCTAGAAGATGTAAAATCTTAGTGCTATGATTTCACTTCTAAGCGTTCTTTGTCAAAAGATGTAAGATCTTAGCACAAAGATGAGTAAAAGAACGGCCCTAATGATTTTGGGATTGTCACAACCCTCAGAGCCTGGGAGTAATGTTTGAAACTTATTCTCCATCGGCATATATGGTTCTTCTGGGAGAGGTGGTCGAATAAGCTTTGAAGGAGGCTCATTTGATTGGAAATTCAAAGTTCTAGTTCCCTTTTTAAGAGTCAAAAATGATAAGAGGTTATCCCGCCTCCGTGTCCTTTTTTCTCGAAATGTGTCCGATCGAAATTTCAAAATAGCCATTTTGTTCAAAATAATCCAAAGATCATTTAACAATTCATCCAGGGTCGACACCCCTCCCCCTCCCATAGACAGAGAGAATGGGTCTTAAGTTATGCCTGGGGCCTATAAGCTTATTACAGAATGGGCGATCGTTTAAAATTTGGAGGAGTATTATTTGATTGGAAATTGAAAGTTCTACTTCCTTTCTTAAGAGTCAAAAGTTATCAGAGGGCAAGCAGCCACCCCTCCCCACCCTCTGTTTACCCCAAAAATATCCGATAGAAATTTTGAGATAGCGATTTTGTTCATAATTGTCGAAAGATCATATATAATTGTAAGTTTTCATTCAGCGGTCATTGGGTAAACTTGCTTTAATTGGATAAAGATAAAGGACTTATTTGTGGAGTACAATTTGTGAACAATTTTGTACTCATTGGGTACTATGCTGGTATGTCTTTTTAGTAATGATACAATAACTTTTTGATTGCAATAGTGGCTTTTGATTGAAGTTTATAATAAAGATTGAAATTTGGAATTAAGAATAAGAAAAGAGTTATAACAGAATTAGTAAAAATGATTTAATCTACGGCGGTCGTTTGTTTAAGGTTATTGCTTACTATTCATCTCTTAGAAAGTTAATTTTGCCTTGAAATGTACATTGAAGGAGGAGCGAGCTCTCAGTTTTTAGAAGAAATTAATTTCAAGTTGGACCTAATGCCTCGCTTGACTGAGACATTAGAAAAGACGCTTCCTGAAGTTCTAACTAAAGTTACTTCAGTTGAAAGCCAAATAGCTGCCATAAATGAGAAATCGGCAAGAAATGCACGAGCTAATGAAGAGTTGAAAAGGGAAATCGAGGTACTGAGACAGTATTCAAGCGCACCTAGTCAACGCTCAGATGCTTTAGACGAAGAACTTAGAAAATCAAATATACTACTCTATAACTTTGCTCCCATTAGTACGGTAGCGAATACTCCGAAAGAAGAAATTCCTCTTAATAAGTGCATACCCAATTTAGGCCTTTTCCGCTGGGACGTGAAAGATGTGTTTAGAATTCGTTCTGGACCAGTGGTATTAAAAGTAAATTCAGTTGAAATTCGTGGCGTTATTTTGAGATCTAACCCTCTATTGAAGAGAAGTGGGATACCGGCAGCCCCAGAGTACACCCAAAGGCAAAGGGAAGCGCGTAAGCATTTGAAATTGGTCTTAAATGATGCCCTTTCTAAGCGCCACCAAGCAAGGCTGAGAGGAGAAAAATTGTATATAGGCAGCAAAATGATTATTTTTGACTTCTCCTCCAAGTGCGTGAAAGAGGTAGTATCCATCAGGGAAAACGTTAAGCCAAACTGGCAGGATAGAGAAACGTTATCGAAAGGAAATAATATGGTTGAACTAGTAGCTGAAAAAATGGACTTTTTTGAGGCTTGTGAGTCGGTATCAGAAAATTCTGAGAGCGATACCGAAACGATGGTGGAGCTCAATATAAAAGATCCTTTACCGCAATCCTCCAAAAGCGCATCAGGGTCTATTGAAAAAAGTATAAAATCTCCTAAAGCTACGAATAAAACTGAAAAAAAAGAGTTAGAAAAGTAAGTGAATTCATTAGTCCAGAAGAAAAGAACCGTGGTGACATTCGGAATGTTATGAGAAGATAAGTTAACTATAAAGGTCCATCAAAGGGCCCTACTGCTGCATATACTAGTGATTACTATTGACTTTCGTTCCCACATAGAGAAGATTCCGTCTCAACGTATATCCTACCATTAAATGATGTTTTATTGCCAAGTGAGTAAGGACACTAGGGTCATGTCTACCCTTTGTGTATAGTTACATGGAATATCCAAGGTGTAAAAAATAAGGTAGACCATATATTACAAGATTTTCATGAAGTGGATGTTATTGCTTTAATTTAGACGTGGCACATTGAAGATTCAGTGCCAACTTTCAGAGGTTACTCAGTAGAAAAGTTACTAGAAAAGCGGCTGGATATATGAGATATTATGGTGGTATTTTAGGGTTAATTAACCAAGGTTGTCTAAAAATTATTTACGTATTCCTAGCAATTCAGAAAACATTGTATGGGTTAGAATTCCTCTTACAAAGGGCAAAAGACTGGTGCTTCAAGTTGTATATATAGCTCCTCAGAATAGCTCATCAAACAGTTCGTGGTAACGAACTGTAAATAAGAAGCGACCCGGCTCAATGGTAACCGAAACTCTAAAAAACGGAATTTTGATACCAATAGATACATCAAAAGAATCAAATTTTAATTTTGATTTCAAATATATAAGTTTCATCAAGTTTAATGTTACCTATCAAAAGTTACGCGCCTGAGAAAATTTGGCTGATTTTCGAAAAAAGGGGAAAGACCCCCTAAAAGCTATAGAACCTTAATGAAAATCACACCATCATATTCAGCGTATCAGAGAACCCTACTGTAGAGGTTTCAAGCTCCTATCTACAAAAATGTGGAATTTTCCATTTTTTGCCAGAAGAAAGATCACGGATGCGTGTTAATTTGTTTTTTTGTTTTTTTGTTTTTTTTTTCTTTTTCCCAGGGGTGATCGTATCGACCCAGTGGTCCTAGAATATCGTAGGAGGGCTCATTGGAACGGAAATTAAAAGTTCTAGTGCCCTTTTTAAGTGACCAAAAAAATGGAGGGCAACTAGGCCCCCTCCCACGCTTATTTTTTTCCCAAAGTCACCCGATCAAAATTTTGAGATAGCCATTTTGTTCAGCATGGTCGAAAATATTATAACTATGTCTTTTAGGATGACTTAATCCCTCGAAGCCCCCAGGAGGAGGGCTGAAAGTTATGAACTTTACCCAATGTTAACATATAGTATTGGTTATTGGGACCCGGCTCAATGGTAACCGAAACTCTAGAAAACGGTATTTTGATACAAATAGATGCATCAAAGGAATTGGATGTTCATGCTGATTTCAAATATATAAGTTTCATCAAGTTTAATCCTACCCATCAAAAGTTACGCGCCTGAGGAAATTTGGCTGATTTTAGAAAAAAGGGGGAAAGACCCCCTAAAAAATATAGAACCTTAATGAAAATCACACCATCATATTCCGCGTATCAGAGAACCCTACTGTAGAGGTTTCAAGCTCCTATCTACAAAAATGTGGAATTTTGCATTTTTTGCCTGAAGAAAGATTAAGGTGTGTGTTTATTTTTATTTTTTTTTTCCCCCAGGGGTGATCGTATCGACCCAGTGGTCCTAGAATATCGTGGGAGGGCTCATTGGAATGGAAATTAAAAGTTCTAGTGCCCTTTTTAAGTGACCCAAAAAAAATGGAGGGCAACTAGGCCCCCTCCCACGCTCATTGTTTTCCCAAAGTCACCTGATCAAAATTTGTAGATAGCCATTTTGTTCAGCATGTTCGAAAATATTATAAGTATGTCTTTTAGGATGACTTAATCCCCCGAATTTCCAGGGAGGAGGGCTGAAAGTTATGAACTTTACCCAATGTTAACATATAGTATTGGTTATTGGGAAGTATACAGCACAGACGTTTTCAGGGGAGATTTTTCCTGGTAGTGAGGGGGGGGGGGGTCGGGCAGGGACGTACGCAGGGAGGGGGGCCTCCGGGCCCGGCCCTCGTGAAATCTCACGATTTTTTCATTTTCCCATAATTTTCTGATTTTTCTCACAGAATAATGGGTTTGAAGGATTTGCCCCCCCCCCCGAAACAAATTGCCCCCCCCCGAAAACAAATTCATGCGTACGTGCCTGGGGTAGTTTTCATGGGGGAAGGGACATATAGGGGAATTAAATATAAAAAAACAAGTTTTTAAACTGCAACAGCAGCAACATCAAAACTTTAAACGAACAGAAAATATTACATATATGATTGGGCTCATCCCCTAGTCAATACCTCACTCTTTAAGCCAGAGATTTTTTAGTACTTTCATAAGAGCTATTTATTCTAATTAACGGCCTTTGTGATTAAGCGGTCATTTTTAAAGAATTGGAACAAAATTCGAACTTTCGCTTAAAGAGCAAGGTATTGACTAGGGGGCGAACCCTCAATATACGTATTAAAAATATATGAATATAGAAGTGCGTTACGTAAGTTAGTTCGTAAGTTACGTATATTTATTACTAATATAAACGTTCGTAAATAAAATGAAACAAGTTTCGAGAAAGCCATTTAATCAAATAAAAGCAAATTAATATGAAAATTTTGTTTTAATTATTCATGTACTGTGAGCCAAGATCAAAACCTGCATTTATTCAAAAACGTTCGAAAATTAAATAAAAAAAACAAGTTTTTTTTAACTGAAAGTAAGGAGCGACATTAATACTTAAAACGAACAGAAATTATTCCGTATATGAAAGGGGCTTTCCCCTCCTCAACGCCTCGCTCTTTACGCTAAAGTTTTTATTGTTTTAAAAATTAAAGTTGTGAGACAGAGTCAAACTTTAGCGTAAAGAGCGAGGCGTTGAGGAGGGGAAAGCCCCTTTCATATACGGAATAATTTCTGTTCGTTTTAAGTTTTAATGTCGCTCCTTACTTTCAGTTAAAAAAAACTTGTTTTTTTTATTTAATATAGTAATGAATCAACACGGGATCTGCTTGAGGAAGAGATAAGATATTTACGTTGTCGATGTGAAAATGATTAGTTTTTAGTTGTGGGGGATTTTAACGCTTATATTGGGTTGTGTAATGAAAGGAATGATGCTTCGTTTGTAGGAACGCCAGATTTGATACCTGATATTTATAAGACACCTAGAAGTAGCAAAGACTTTAAAAGAAAGGTTAATTGTTGGGGTAAGAGGCTTCTGGAGCTATGCTCTGATAATGCACTTGTGTTTGGAAACGGACAATTTTGGTAAGGATGCAGAGGTAGGCGAGTTTACCTGTCTGTCAGGAAAAAATCCCAGCATAATTGATTATATATTGGTTGGTCTCAAGCTTGTGAAATACACAATGGGCGTTGAGAGTTTTAAGTATCATTGGGTCAGAACATTTTCCAGTGGAGGTTAAACTAAGCCTTATAACGGGATTAGTGGAAAAAACAAATGTAGTGAAGAAGAGTAATAATGATTCGGAAAAAAATGATTTTTATATGAAGCCTTTAAAGACTGACTGGAGTGGTGAGGAGCTGGAGTTGTTGGGAAATGAACTTTTAAGGCCCGAAGTAATTGAAAGGCATGAAATTATGTACAAATCATCAATGGATATCGATATGACTCTGAGTGAATTGTGTTCAATTATTTATAATTGTGCTCAAAAGTCTGAAAGGTTAAAAAGAAAATAAATGTAAGTTTTTTTGACAATGAGTGTAAATTGATGAAAAATTATTAAGACGCTTTACTAGAGGCAGTTAAGAATTACTTTTCATCTGAGGAAAATCCTGAATTGTTGTCAAGATATAAAGAAAAAAAAGAGAATATAGAAGGTAGATTAATAGAAAAAAACGGCAGAAGCTTAGAGAAGAACAAAAGGAACTGGAGCAATCTTTTAATCTAGGTAATACAAAAGATTTCTGGTCAAAAATGAAATCAAATGATAACAAAAGAAAGGCCCTATCAGATATTCCAGCGGTCGAAACTTGGCCGAGCTATTTAGAGAGTATAGAACGGGAATGTATAGAATTAAGTAAGGAAAATTGGAGCGATTTTGTGTTTTTCCCTATATAAGAAAAGGATTATGATTTGGTAAGAGATGTCTCGTCAGAAGAAAGTAGGAAAGTTGTCAGGAATATGAAAGGAAGGTCTGTACCCGGAAAAGATGGAATACCAGCAATTTTGACAAAGAGTGGGATATTGCCTGTGTTACTTTACATATTCAATAGAATTATTAGTAATGAAGTATAGCCTTCTACATGGAGTACATCGATAATGGTATCAATATTTAAGGGAGGGGAGTCCTAGGGATCATGAGAGTTCTCGGCTGATAGCCTTAGCTCCTATATTTAGCAAAATCTCAGATAAAATTTTAGATAGCCGGTTAGATGATTGGCTAGAGGGTTTTGGAGTTATGAATAAAGAACAGGGAGGTTTTAAAAAAGGCTATAGTACTACGGATAGAATGTTTATTTTAAGTGGATTAATTGAAAAGTATGGACCAGGAAAAAATAAGTTATAGGTTGCATTTTTGGACTTAAAAAAAGCGTTTGATAAAGTTAATAGAATTCTGCTTAAAAAAAGCCTAGAGGATGTGGGACTACTTTCCTGTTTCATTCGTTTGGCTGTAAATATGTATTTTGAAACTAGTGCAATAGTAAGAGTTCGTGGGTCGGGTCTTTCAAGGCCTTCTAAAGTTAAGAAAGGAGTAAAGCAGGGAAGCGCCTTGTCACCTCGGCTTTTTGGTCTTTTTATTAATGACATTGTTGAGCTTTTAGCCAAAAAAGGGCTCCAACAATGAGATTAGGTAATAAAGACTTCACAGTGTTGCTGTTTGCGGATGACACTGCTCTAGCGGCGAATTCGGCACACGATTTACAGAAGCTTTTGGATTAACAGATGATTATCTAAGGATGAAGTGCTTTCAGGTAAATGCTCAGAAATCAAAAGTAGTTATATTTAACAAGAGGAATGATAAATTAGTAAAGTATGGTTTGAGGGGGAGGAGATACAAGTTGTGGATAAAATTAAGCATCTTGGACATATTTTTCAGAGTAATGGAAGATGGAATTCACATATAAAGGAAACTTTGAACCGGGGAAGAGCAGTAATGTTTACAATTTTCCGGAATAATGTAATGGGAATAAAAAAATTGTCGTTACATAAAAGGGTCTTTTTATCGAGAATAATGCCCATTCTACTTTACGGAGCAGAGATTTGGGGACATGAGAAAGCGGCTCAGCTAGAGGGTATTCAATTAGGGTACTTTAAGAGATTGTTTGGACTACATAGAACAACTCATTCCCAATTTTTGAGCATAAAACTTGTTTTTGAGTGTATTTTTCATTTAAGTGTTTGTTGATGATGACTGATGCAAGTTCACTATAATTGTGCTTTTTTATGATGATCGCCGATGCAAGTTTATTATAGTTGTGCTCTGTTTGCGTTCATGGCCGTATTCTTAGGTTTAATACACTTATCTATCTATCTATCTATCTATAGCAATACCTCTGGGGTTGACAAAACCTCACAGAGCCCGGAGGCAAGGCCTGTAAGTTATGCCCTGTAGCATATAAGGTTTCAATGGAAGAAATGGCCGCGTGAACTTTAGAGGAGGCTCATTTAATTGAAAATTGACAGTTCTAGTTCCCTTTCTAAGAGTGAAAAATAATGGGAGGGCAACAGGCTTCCCCATGCCCTCTTTCTCCAAAAGCATCCGATCAAAGTTTTGAGATTACCATTTGGTTTAAACTAGTCCAAAGATCATATAACAATATTTTTAGGGTTGACACCCCCCTCCTTGAGCCTAGGGGCAATGTTTTGAAGTTATTAGTCTATAAGTTATAAGTCTTATAAGTGTTGCTTAAGTTTAAGACGTGAAAAACTGTAGAAATATTCCTTTTATAAACCAATAAAAAACTGGTAATTAAACGAACAGAAATTAATTAATAAAACTTCGTATAAAAAGAAGTTTAGTTTAGTTTTTATATGTTTCTTCGGCAGAGCTCCAGTCAGTACAGCCCCTAGAGAATATCTTGTTGAAAAAGTAATAAAAACTTGAGTATGGAAGCAAAAACGTCAGTATTATGTCAAATTTCTCGGTTGTGACAACAGTAACAACATCTGGACGGACGAATTTAAATATGTCAGAAAATACGGATTCATTCTATTGCTACTTTATTTTTGATGTAATTAACCCTGTTTATAATGACTCAGAACGATTATCCATCTAAAAAAAAATTGTGCTTCCTATTAGTTTGAATAGCTCAAAGTGGTAGTGTGGTCTAGTTAAATTGCATTTTACCAAAACCTTTGATGTTCATTCTAGAAAAATAGGTTTTTGAAATGGCGATCGTGATCAAAACAATACCTTTTCACCCTGTTTGAGCCCCAAAAAAGAATGACGTTTATCATATAATTGATAACACAAAGAATTACAGGTCAATAGAAGAATAATTAAGTGAGTTTAAAGGATTGGAAAAAAATTGATCAAAGCATCAGCTTTTATTAGAGTAAAAAACCTGATCAAGGAAGAATTACTTGGCTTACTAGTAGATAGTCTATTGTAATGCCTGGCCCCTTACGAGAATTTTTAGGATTTGAAAAAATAATAAAGAGGAAAGCTTACTGCATTCGTTTTGATATTTATGCCAAAATAGTTAGTCAATGCGCTTTTCAAGATATTCTGTTCCATAAATTCGCAATAAAAGACATATAACTGGCTGAATTAGTTTTGGGAAATGAGAAAGTTGAGTTGATTAGTTTTAATAGGAGGAATGTCTCAATCACGCTTAAGGTTAAAAATTGAAGGCAATTAAAAACAATATCACTGTCCTAGTTCCAACTTTCTCAGAATCACCCTTAAGCAATATGGGGGGGGGGGGGGGTCATATTATGCAAACAGAGTTGACACCATGCCGTGGTTATGGTATCTTGTCCCAGTTATTTTTGGAATGTATTGTGTTTTGCCCTGCCCCTAGTTTGAAAGTTTGTTGTATCAAGTGTCCCCTAAGTTGTTTCAACTGTTCTTGATGATTTTCAAGAAGGAAAATCAATCACCTAGCCTTTAAGAGAAAATTTGAGAAGAAACTTATGTTATATCGTCGGAGATAAAATTCAACGGGGAAATGGACGCAAGAGCTCACCAGTAATGACAAACGTGGTACAATTGTACTATTTTGGTACATTTCACCTCTACTGGTACAATTTAGTACAATCCCACAAAATATGGTACATTTTACAAAATTATGGTACAATTCAATATTTTTGTACCTATGTTTGTAATCTTTCATCTACAAATATTTTATTTCACCCTAATCTGTTCATCAAAGTCAAGATAAGAGACAGACAAGCAGTCACCAATTTTCATTTTTTTGTAAACAGACACTTCACTTCCAGTGTCCAAAGGTCGACAAAAACATCTTTCTGTGTATCAAGTCTTACCGATTGAAAATGAAAGACTAAAAATGAAGCTATAATGACGCTTGGGCTCGTGATGGTTGGAAATCTAGTGGAATAAAAACAAAAGCCAACCACCCAAGGTGAATCTCCTCAGATTCACCCACTGTACAACGGTACAATTTATTATTATTTTTTTCTTCTTTTTTTTTGTTTAGACCAGAGCACTTCGTATCGAAGGAGTTGTCGTAGAAACTTGAAAAAGGGCTCATTCGATTGGAAATTGGAATGGCTAATGCCCTTTTTAATAGTGAAAATTGAATGGAGGGCGACTAATCCTCCTCCCGCACCCACCCTCCCATTCGCCCATTATGTTTAAGAACTAGATTTTGCCCTAAGATTAAATCAAAATGAGCTGTGTTAATGCTAATTCCCAATAAGGCATCTCAGCAGTATCCCAAGAACGACTGAGGGTATTATGTTCAAACTTTTTGGGCTACTCCTGCTCTTAAAATTTAACCAAACGAAAATAGCATAAGTGTATTCAAGCTATCAAAGAAAGAAAACAGATTTTTTTTACGAATGGTATCAAGTTTTCTATTTTAGGTCAACTAGAGGAGGTATGAAACTAAATTTTTTCAGTAAAGTACAAGTTATGTTCTGGCCTTGGGAAGGCATAGGGGTTTTGAACCCTACTCGTGTTAATTTCTGCTCGTTTTGAGTTTGAAAAAGTTTGCTAAAGTTTGCCAAGTTTATAAATGGTCGTAAATGGCCGAAAAACAACAACTTTTGTTGGCCTGTAGTAAAATGTTTCTGTTGTAATATATGTTACTCCAAACAATTTCTTCAAGTACTGTCAGGAATAATGTACTGTATTAGAAGAGAAAGAAAAACAAAGGAATGGAGAAAGAAAGTGAATGAAAATGTCCTATGCAAAATTTTCATAGATAGTACTTTACGTCACCGACAATCCAGAAAAAAATTTGGGATATGGTACATTTTTTTGGTCTTTGGTACATTTTTCATGCAATTTGCGGTACATTTTGTTTTGAGGTGTTGGTAACACTGGAGCTCACTCCTCAGTCTCAAACTCACAAATGGAGTTACAACACTTATAAAAGAGGAAAATAAAGATTTTTAAAGATAAAAAAAAAGACTTTTCGAATTTTGACATATCATTTTTCCCCTCTGAAGGTGATGTGCCTAGTATTTCCAGTTCACTGTGTGATTGTAGATTTTGAAACTATCGAATGAAACCTGGTCCACTTTGACTTTTTTGAGGGGGGGGGTATAAATAGGTTGCGGACATGTGTAATACTTTTTTGGAAATAAAATTAAAAATTTCCAGGTTTAGAGGACAAATTACTGACGAAGATATGATAAATATTGAAAATGGAGTTTTTAAATATAAATAAACATGAATAATATAAATAAATATAAATACTTGCTTTCAGCAGTTATTAGAATATTCTGTAACGTCCAACTTTCTTTTTAAGGAACAGTAATCCCAATCAACCTAGATTTATTTTCGTCCACTGTTCCCAACATTTAATTAAATTCAACCCTTTCAGTCTTTCCGAAATCTCAGCTTTTCTACCAAAAAGTTGCGATTGTATGCATATTGTTCTTTTTCGTTTTCTTTTTTTCTTTTTGCATTTTTTTATTTTCTCTTTAAAGCTGAAAATGCTTTGTTTTATACAGGCGAAATATTTGTGGGATTATTTCTTTTCTTTTTCTCCTACTGGCCATAGAATTGTTGTTTTCTGTAGATTTATTTCTTTTTTTTTTGTCATGGTAGGCGCATTCGACTTTAGACTTGTTCATCAATTGCAACAATTCCACAGGTAAAAAAAAGTATTATACAAATAAAGTCACCAGGAGTTAAGATTTAGTTTTAAGCGTTTTACTGAACTCCCTCTTCACAGAAGGGGGGAGGGGCAGCTGTCGAAATTTTTATGGTCGTTAAAAGATAATTAGTTATATTATTTTTGCTATGCATCATTAATCGTTAATTTTGTAACGCGGAAAATTTCAAAATCGTATCCCTGACAACATTCTTATTGGATGCTAGCATGGGACTGAGCTTAATTCTTGAATATTTTAGTTTAAAATATTACATAAAGCTATCTTTTCAATTGAAATAAATACTGTTTAAAAATACTGGAGGGAAGGTAAAAAATATGCTCAACACAGGCCTTGATCCTATTAGTCTTAATAAAGAGTATATAAGGTGAGGATTTTTAGCATTACCGACAAAAACTACCTTTGCATAACGTCTTTCGTAGAATAAGGTAAAATCTTACTTGAAGGATTACAGACGTTATCTGGTATAGACTGCCCTGCTACTGTGCAATCTATTCCTAGCGTTTGTGTTACAGTTCCTACTGTAGGTATAGTGACTATAGATGTTACTGTCTGTTTAGTTAAAAGCTTCGGAAGAAAAAATCTGCCTTCGACTTCAGCTTTCTCGCTGATGCTCGCTTGAAGAGACGGTGTCTTATCTTCATCGGATGGTTGTACATTGAAAATGGCCTGGTGAAGTAGAGGAGAATATCGAAACTCAGGCATGGCAGAGGGTCGAATGCTAAAATGAATATTCAATATTTATCCAAGGTTTAGATTCATATTGGCTTAATTGGCTTATTATGCTGATACCAAATACATAGGATTCATCAAGTTTAATGCTACCATCAAAAGCTAAGAGCCTGAGAAAATTTGCTTGATTTTCGAAAAAAGTAGCGAGACACCCCTAAAAAGTCCAGGTATCTCAATGAAAATTATACCATCAGATTTAGCATAAAAGAGAACCTCATTATAGAAGTTTCAAGCTCCTACATACCAAAATGTGGAATTTTCACGGATGAGAGTTTATTTGTTGTTTTTTTGTTCGTTTTTACCCCAGGAGTGATCGTATCGAACCAGTGATCCTAAAAGATCGGGAGAGGCCTCATTTGATCGGAAATAAAAAAATTCTAGTGCTCTTTTTAAGTGACCAAAAATAATGGAGGGCAGCTAGCCCCCCTATTACGCCCCTTTTTCTCCGAAGTCGTGCAGTAAAAATTTTGGGATATCCATTTTGTTCAGAGTCATCGAAAAATGTAATAACAATGTCTTTGAGGATGTCTTTGACTCCAACATCCCCGAAGGAAAGGCTACAAGCTATGAACTTGGTTGGTTATTGGGATGCATACAGATATCTTTTGAGGGGCGATTATTTGTGGCGTAATGCATATCACCTACGGGAAGAATTTTCAGTTGGGAGGGAAGTTTTTAGAGTTGAACTTTCTAGAGGAAACTTTACACAGAGCGAAATTTGCCAGAATTCATGTATAAAGTTTGGTTTTATAGTCTTGCTGTCTCTTTGGCGACTCCTATTTCATGTGTGGAGATGTTCCTGGGGAATTGTCTGGGGAAAACTTTTAGCGGAGTTGGAATTCTCTGGGATATTTTTCCTTGAGGTGGGGATTATCCACGGGATAAACTCTCTATGGGGGGATTATTAACGGGAGAAATATTCATGGGGGAGTTTTCACCAGAAAAATTCTCCGTAGAGAAAATTCTCCGTACTGAAACTTTCCATTTGTGGGGGGGGGGGATATCCAGGAAAAGTTTCCCACATAGGTAAATTCCTGCCATGACCCAAATACGACTACAACTTAAATAAAAAACAATTTTTTTTCTGATGAAAGTATGCTAAGGAGAAATTTTTCCGGCAGAATTTCTGGAGGGGGGGGGGATTTTCAGTCAAGATAGAAATATCCGGGGGAAATTTTGCATCAGCAATTATGTAGGAGTATCAGTGGTGAGTTACATACTGGAGAGTGGGACAAGTGCCTAATGAATCAAAAACCATATTTTTACGCTAACATTTTACAACTTTTTGTTAGCATTCAGGTAAAAGATGGTCTGGGGAGGGAGGAAGAATAAATACATATCTGTCCTCCCTTTAGTTGGATTAATCCTTAATATACGTATTGCTTAGTGATAGCATCCTTGTTATTGCAGATATTGTTTAACGCAAAATGTTACTTTCATTTTCCTACCGGGCAAAATTTAGAGAAGTTGGAGGGGTTCAACTGTGTCACCGGAAAATTTAGATAGGTTTGTCTTGCACAAATAACAGCAGAAAATTACAGTAGGCATCAAGACATGACTATTATACTGGTAAGCCACGACTGGCACCAGTATTCGTGTGGTAAGGTACGGGTGTCACCATTTATTGGTGCAAAAATGGTGCTACATCACTTACTGGAGGGGAAAGCCCCTGGTGGCACCAAATATTATAATGGGATGCCCTCGCTTACCACAACGGTTCTGTAAATATAGGGTTTATATTTACCCCAACTTGGGTCACCACTAAAAATCTTTAGCTGTCTCCTTGGAAGGTAAACGTACCCCCCTGTCACAATAATAATAACGGTATCTCGTAACTATGTCCCTACCCTGTCTGGGTTCCTGGAAAAATAGTCTACGCAGCTGTAGAAAATAGCTTACTTGTAATCTTCTAAAAAGGTCACACACATATAACAACTCTGAACAAAACAGACTCCCCAAACGGGGTCTCAATGTAAACTAAATAAACAATATTTGTTCTGTACAACAAACTTTGTATAGGGTGGACCTTCGCTTGGCCCTGGCCAATCCTCTACATCAACGTCAAAAATCTATTCTAATTTTGCGTAACTTTGTCTTTCAATGGCCCAGGCCCGGAAGACCAAAATAGTATTTAACTTCAAAGCTTACTTATTGCGAAAGAATCTAGCTTAGCAACCAGAGTTCAACTTATGATTAAAATTATCTTGTAGGCAAATATAATTACAGAAAAGAAAATAGGTCATTTATCTGAAAAGCAAAGAAACAAGGGGTGGAACCCCAACACCTCCCCCCGTAAGATAAATAACCACCCATGCGCCACGCTGGTCCACCCTTACAAATACAACACTTAACTTCAAAATCACCAAACTTGTCTATCTTCTCTTCTTTCTTCCACCAGTGCCTATACTTTCACCGCTTGACTTAGGATCTGTCGTCTTCCGCACGTCCCTACTGTAGAACAGACATGGCCTCTATCGTATGACATCCGCATTTTGTTTTGCAAATTGAAGTCTCCAAGATTCGCAGAAAATGATGGCGCTCAGCACAATCAAAGATACAAATTTTCTCGCTCTCACGAATTTACATTTGAGAGGAACTGAGAATCAGTTTCTGGCACATTCGATGATGCCAGCCATCATGAAACATTGGCTGCACTAGCCTCTTAATTTCCATCTGTGGAAACAACCCCACATCTCAATTAAAATATAAATTGCCCCTTGGCATAATTTCAAATAATCGAAGGACGAAAATGCAAAAGCCTGTAAAAACTATAAGGGTACAGGTAAATCAGCTAAAAGTTTGAGCGAATCACTAATCAGTTCAATCTGGGTTCCCTCTCCTGGGATAATCATCAAATGAAGAATATGCGTTGATGCTAATTGAAGATGAACTTTGGATACATCTCCCACTGACTACAGTTTGTCGGAAATAATTGTCAATTCCCATGAAGAACAACAACTATGAATAGGGCTACTGGGCAAAGGTTTGGGTGAAATACGAAGTGACTAGAAGAGGGTATCCCCCATGGACTCCAGATCAGAGAGGCAAAATCTCGGTAAAGGGGTCAAAACTTGTCTGCCAGTTGTGCATTGAGGAAAAGGGCTTTCTTTCACGACTTCCCGCAGGAGATCTTCACCAAGGGATTCCTCCCACAAATAAAGGATCGGAACCTCTTTTCAGTTGATAGTACTAATCTCAGATTCCTTCCCAAGTTTTTCCAATCCAATCCGACATTCAATATTTCCCAACTTTTCCCCAACCCGTTGTAGGTCGTTCAACTCTATTTTGTAATCATCTTGTTTTATTCCAAATGCGTCTTAGCCCTCTTTGCCCCCCTCCCCACCATTTATGTTAGCTAGGCACAGCCCATCCAACTTTTTATTTTTCACCCTATTATCCATTTTATGTATGTTAGCTAGGCACAGCCCATCCAACTTTTTATTTCTCGTTACTACAGGCTGAATCCCCAAATTTTGTCTCTTTTTTGCACTTCTCTTTTCATCTCTACTTTTCTCAAACCTTCCAATCGCGCACATTAAGTCATCATTAAATCTGAATTTGACTCCAGCGTCCATTATCTTTGACTGCATTTCTTTATTGTAGTTCCGTTCTGCATCTTTTTTCTCTCTTTTAGTTTTCTTTACTTTTACCGCAGAAACAAATATTTCGTCATCAAATGGGAACTGAACTCCGACATTTAGTTTTTCATATTGTACTAAAATTTGTCGAATTTTACGAGGAAACGCACGTAAAATAAATTTCGTCTCCTTTTTCTCTGGTACAATCAGTGCTTCGTTTTGGCTAACATTTTTCGGCGTCTCACACTCGTTAAAAGTGTTCTCAAGTTTTCCATTTTCTGGAAATTTTCCCGAAAAATCATTCTCGTGCGTCTTATTTTCAATATTATGTGGTCTTTTTACTTCCGTATCCCATTTTTGTGGATTACCAACATTTCAAAGACGAGTATCAAGCATTTGTTTTTTCGACAGGGGGGCTAAGCCTCCCAATTTATTTTATGGGCCGGTCCACCTCCCCCTGTAGTTATCGAAGTTGTATATTTGTCCGTCTTAGTGTAATTTTGTAATTTTCCCGCTGTTAAAGAAGTCGCTTATAAGGATAGGAGATTTCTGAAATACCCAAAGTCTCCTCCGACTAAATCATTCACTACCAGCGTAGGTACTAAGCCTACTTTTATCGTTTTTAATTGGATTGTACCGTCGTTCTTTGTAATTTCTATTCTAACCCAAGCAGACGGGCATGGGTGCTTGTCTCCATAATAACATAATCTTATAATCTTATTTTTATGGTCTATCTCCGTTCTATTAATTAGGTCAGTTCACACATAAGTTTGGTCACTGCAAAAATCAATTGCCATTTCAACTAATTCCCCGTTCAATTTTCCGTATATTTTATGCGACTCTGCAAATACGTAATTTTTTCCGTTATTATAGGTCATGGCCCAGGCTGTCGTTTTATTTGTTTTTTTTCATATTTACTGGGGTAGTTTCTTGCAAAATGCCCCTTAGTACCACAGTTATAGCAAGTAAATTCACCTTGCGCTGTGTTATAGTGCCTATTTTTGTTATACTCTCTATATTGAAATATGTCTGTGTCCTCAACTTCCTCTCTTATTTCGGTCCACCTTTTTGCCATTTCAACAATCTTTTTCCCAAATGCGTCCGATAGAGTTTTTAGATTTTTGTTTTGTCAAAAATAGATCGGAGATCATATAAAAAAAATCAGAGGTTTACACCCCTCCCCAGAACCCGGAGGCAAGTATTGTAAATTATGCCCCGAGGCATATAAGTTTTTTTTGGAAAACATGATTGTATAAAACTCGTCGGGGCTCATTCTGTTGGAAATTTAAAGTTCTAGTTCCCTTTTTAAGGGTCAAAAGGGACCGCAGGGCAACTAGCCCTTCTGCCCTTTAACCCAAAATCCATCCGATCGAATTTTTGAGATAGCAATTTTGTTAAAATAAGTGAAAGGATCAGATAACAAAAACGCCAGGGTCAACACATTCCCCTAAAGCCCGGGGACAAGGTTTGTATCCTGGAGGTATATAAGGTTCTCATGCTAGGGTTTTGAAAATAGTTCAAAGATCAGATAAACCTAACCCCCCAACCTCACTCAAAAAACTTATGAAAGCTATTTTATTCCCAAACATAAGGGAGCTGACCCCTGGCCTTCTCTGCATTGCCGAATACGCCCCCCCTCCCTCCACAAAAAAAAAGAACTTGTTAACGATATTTTATTCCAAAAGTATGGCAATTCACCCCAGGTCCTCCATGGCCCGACCCCCGTCCCCCTTCAAAAAACAACAACAATTTATTAGCAATATTTTATTCCTAAACTTATGGGAGCTGATTCCTAGTCCTCCATGGCCTGATACCTCTCCCTCCATGGACGTACGTAGCTCCTTACCTAGGAGGGGGGCAGCCGATTTTTTTTATGAAGGGTGGGGGGCTGAAGTTATAATGGCAGTTCACAAATACTTACATTGCCAGCAAGTTCTATCATATCTCTGAAATCATTGTTAATAAGTAATCACCAAAAATCATAAATCTTCAATAAGATTCAGCATTAATCAATCTTCTTGGATTAGAACTAAACATTTCCAAGCCATTATGGATAATTGCTACTTGTTTGACTTTTATTCTGTCATTCTAGCAGTTTATTTCCAGTTTTTTCAACCATCTACCTTTTATCAACTGCTTTTTAGCCATCTACCATTTTTTAACTGTTTTTTCAACCATCTGCTTTTTCAACCATATTTAGTGTAAATTTGAAGTTCTAGGGGGGCAGCTGCCCCACTTTGCCCCACCCCCTCCTTCCGTACACACATGTCTCCTTCCCCAGAAAAATTTCAAATGATTCATAAATAATGGGGTCTGGCCCCTAGCCATCCCTCCATGGATCGACCCCCCCCACCAAAAAAGCAAGTTATTAACGATAGTCTGTTCACAAAACTACGGAAAATCAGTTTGTTAGCTCTTTCCAAAATTGTTCAAGACACTTATATTCTTCACTACAAACAAGAATTTGGCTACTGCCCGTTTTCCTAACGGTAAAAGCATAAGGCCTACTGCGTATTTGGCACTTTACTAGAATGAAATATATTACATATATGTTCTTTTGTATTTATTACAACATTGAAAATAAAAAAAAAATTGCAGTGAAACCAGACCAGGATTCACCAATTGGCCCACTAGACCCTGCGGCCTTCACAATTTCTGAAGTTTTGGGGATTTCCCCGAAAATCTTGCCAAAACAGAGCGGCAAAAACGCTTGGGCCTAGAAGTGTCAAAGCTACAAATCCGGCCCAGAATGAAAAAAAAAAGTTGAGATAGTGAGCTTTCAGCAATTAACATAATTATGTATCGAATATTCAGTTTAATTTTATTAGTTCTTGCCAAGACGGTTAATTTATTTTGGAATGAAGAATTATTTTGGAATAGTAAATTTTAAAAACTTGAAACTTTGGCAATCAAAACCGAAATTAATCAACAAAAAAACAACTTTCCGAAAAAGAAGGTTTTTAAAGAAAAGTAATGGCCGTATTAAACTTAAGATAAGAAGAAACAGAAACCTGCAATATCTCAAACTCAAAATGACCAGAGAAATGAATAAATGAATCTAAAAACGAGTAAAGCTTAAATTGAATTACATTTACATTGGCCCATTACTGAAAACGAATTATACTACATTTTCTTTTGTACTTATTACAACACTGAAAATAAACACAAAAATTATAGTAAATTAAATTTTGACCTGATGAGCTTTCAGCAATTAATATCATTATATATAAAACATTCAGTTTAATTTTATTAGTTAAATTCGATACTGTTCAAGACAAATGCAACTTCACTACAAACAAGAGTTTAATATTGCCCCCTTCCCGAACAGTAAGACTAAAGCCTGCTGCGTCATTGGTGCTTCACTGAAAACGAATTATATTACAAATGTTTTCTTTTCCAGTTGTTACAGCATTGAAAATGAAAAATTAAATTACAGTTAAATAAAATCTTGAACTGATGATCTTTCAACAATTAATAACATTATATCAAACATTCTTTTGGATTTTAGCTGTATATTACATAATTACAGAACTCTATCTACGATAATTTATTAAAATCTGATAGAGATAACTTCAATTCACCCAATTAAGTTTACCTCTGTCCAAGTGTTAGTTCTTTAATCTCGAATGAACCGGATCCAAGAAGGTCAAAGAGACCAGCTTCTGCTTTTGCTTTGAAAATAATTAGATTATTAAACAATACATAGTTCTATTTTATTTCGTACATAAACTGTTTTTTTTTTTAATTGTTTTAGTTTCGTTTTACTACTGATGACTGCCACTGCATATGTGACCGAAATATCTAGTATTTTTTGTGAAATTTTATCATTGTTTGTGAAAGTTACCACAGTCTATTAAAAGGATGTTATCCTTATTTGAACTTTTATTTATTGTCATGGAAAGGAAGGGTGGGCTCTGAAATTATTTAAATTAAACTGAATTTTTGATGCATAATGATATTAATTGCTGAAAGATATTTGTAATACTATTCGTTTTCAGTAAAGTGCCAATGACTTAGTAGGTTTTAGACTTTTATAGCGAGAGAAGGAGGCGATACCCAAACTGGTGTCTGTAATGATTTTTGTTCGTTTCAAGCTTGATTTGCATATTCAAATAAAGTTTCAATCTTTTTAAGATTTATTTATTCATTTATATTGGTATCTAAAGTATGTTTGTTTGCATTGATTGTTTATTTAATTTCTATTCGTTTTGGGTTTTATTTATACTTCAATAGCAAAATATTTTTCTCCCTTTTAATCTTGATTTCCGTATTCAGTTTGATCATTAATCACTTTAAGATTTATTTATTCATTTATATTATTGCTTGTTGCATATACATTCTAAGACCAGTGGCTGACAAAATCCTCATTTTATCACCCTTTTTTGATTTTATTTTTCAGTTGTTATTTCCTTTCCTCTCTTAGCTTCATATGTACTTGTTGTATGTTTTTTGCTATGATTGTTTATTTAATTTCTGTTCGTTTTGGGTTTCATTTATTCTTTAATAGTAATTTCTGGTCGTTTTGAGTTTGAAGTTTAAAATGGCCTTTACTTTTCTTTGAAAAAACTTCTTTTTCAGCAGTACAAAAACGCCCTTACCCAATAAATTGAAAGACCTTTCCCCAACCTGTTGTAGGTCTTTCAACTCTATTTTGTAATCATCTTGTTTTATTCCCAATGACCCTCTTTGTCCCCCTCCCACCATTTATGTTAGCTAGGCACAGCCCATCCAACTTTTTATTTTTCACCCTATTATCCATTTTATTTATGTTAGCTAGGCACAGCCCATCCAACTTTTATTTTTTCACCCTATTATTCATTTTACTTATGTTAGCTAGGCACAGCCCATCCAACTTTTTATTTTTCACCCTATTATCCATTTATTTATGTTAGCTAGGCACAGCCCATCCAACTTTTATTTTTTCACCCTATTATTCATTTTATTTATGTTAGCTAGGCACAGCCCATCCAACTTTTTATTTCTCGTTACTGCAGGCTGAATCCCCAAATGTTGTCTCTTTTTGCACTTCTCTTTTCATCTCTACTTTTCTCAAACCTTCCAATCGCGCACATTAAATCATCATTAAATCTGAATTTGACTCCAGCGTCCACTGTCTTTGACTGCATTTCTTTATTGTAGTTCCGTTTTGCATCTTTTTTCTCTCTTTTAGTTTTCTTTACTTTTACCGCAGAAACAAATATTTCGTCATCAAATGGGAACTGAACTCCGACATTTGGTTTTTCATATTGTACTAAAATTTCTCGAACTTTACGAGGAAACGCGCGTACAATAAATTTCGTCTCCTTTTTCTCTGGTACAATCAATGCTTCGTTTTGGCTAACATTTTTCGGCGTCTCACACTCGTTAAAAGTGTTCTCAAGTTTTCCATTTTCTGGAAATTTTCCCGAAAAATCCTTCTCGCGCGTCTTAGTTTCAATATTATGTGGTCTTTTTACTTCCGCATCCCATTTTGTGGATTACCAACATTTCGAAGACGAGTATCAAGCATTTGTTTTTCCGACAGGGGGCTAAGCCTCCCAATTTATTTAATGGGCCGGTCCACCTCCCCCTGTAGTCATCGAAGTTGTATATTTTTCCCTCTTAGTGTAATTTTGTAATTTTCCCACTGTTAAAGAAGTCGCTTTTAAGGATAGGGGATTTCCTATGTACCCAAAGTCTCCTCCTACTAAAACATTCACTACCAGCGTAGGTACTAAGCCTACTTTTATCGTTTTTCTTTGGATTGTACCGTCGTTTTTTGCAATTTCTATTCTAACCCAAGCAGACAGCCATGGGTGCTTGTCTCCATAATAACATAATCTTATATTCTTATTTTTATGGTCTATCTCCGTTCTATTAATTAGGTCAGTTCACACCTAAGTTTGGTCACTGCTAGAATCAATTGCCATTTCAACTAATTTCCCGTTCAATTTTCCGTATATTTTATGCGACTCTGCAAATTCGTAATTTTTTTCCTTATTATGGGTCATGGCCCAGGCTGTCGTCTTATGTGTTTTTTTTGTCGTATTTACTGGGGCAGTTTCCTGCAAAATGCCCCGTAGTACCACAGTTATAGCAAGTTAATTCTCTTGCGCTGTGTTATAATGCCTATTTTTGTTATACTCACTATATTGAAATATGCCTGTGTCCTCAACTTCCTCTCTTATATCGGTCCACAATTTCCGCCATTTCTTCGCTTGTTTTTGGGTTCTTTTCTTTCAAATATATTTTCAATTCTCTGTTGGTATTTTCTAAAAATTGTTCCATTACTGTTTTATCTATTACTTCCGTCAATTTTTCCTTTATCTCCTCTGGGTCTTCTAACATTCTATAGTTTTCTAACTCTAGCCATTTTAATCATATATCTCTTAATTTGTACCCAAATTCTTTGTAAGTTTCGTTTGTCTCGTTTCTTTGTCTTGTTTTCTTTCGTCTCTAAACCTAATTTGAAAGTGCTCGGGGGAGAGTTGAAACTTTTCAAAAATGGATTGTTTTAGTCTTTCAAAATCTCTTGAGTAGTGCATCGGTAATGCCTTAAAAGCAGTTTGTGCTTTGTAGTTAAGGAATGGCCGTATTGATGTTACCCAGTTTTCTCTCGGCCATCCGCTTAATTCCGCCGTTTTTTCAAATTGTATATGAATAAATGCACATCTTCATTTGTTTTTCATTGGCTGAAGGTTTATTGCCTGTATTTCCTCTACTGTAGACGATTTCTGTGGCTCTTAGGAATTTCTCCCTGCAATCATTTCCATTATGTGTTTTCTTTCCTCCCTATCTGCCTCCTCCTTTTTTTCTTTGGCTATTCTATCCCTTTCTCTTTCTTCTCTATCTTCCTCCTCCTTTTGTTCTCTAGCTATTCTATCAGCATCTTCTTTTTGTTCTCTAGTTATTCTGATATTGTCTTCTCTCTGCTCTCTAGCTATTCTCTCTTTCTCTCTTTCTTTTCTATCTTCCTCCTCTTTTCGTTCTCTGGCTATTCTATCAGCCTCTTCTTTTTTCTCTAGCTATTCTGATATTGTCTTCTCTCCTTTTTTAGCTATTATCTCTTTCTTTTCTGTCTTCCTTCTCTTCGTTCTCCGGCTATTCTATCAGCCTCTTCCTTTTTTCTCTAGCTATTCTATCAGCGTCTTCCTTTTTCTCTCTAGCTATTCTTTCTTCCTTCATCAAATTTAATAGTTATTGTGTCATATCTGCCTGAGTACTTTTTTACGAGCCCCTGCTGGAAATTGAGCCTCTACAACTCCTGCTACTCAGCCTACTCTGATTCTCTCTGTCGTTATATCCTCTTAATTCGTTTTCTGAGTCTGTTCGTCCTATAATTATTTTTTCTCTTTCTGGGAATAATTCTTTCTGTATCGGCCATACATTCTTTTCTCCTTCCACGGTTCGTACCGGAGATCGCCCTATTAGTGATTTTGTTTTGAAGTTTCCCCCTTTACACTGTGTCAAAATTGTCTATTTCACCCCCTGAGCGAAATATGGTTCCATCTGATGGTGTTTTTCTTAGGTATTTCCAGCGGGAGTCGCATACAATTGTGTATCTGAATATGATTGTTGGTTTACCGCGGTAGTTTTTTTCGAATTCATATCCGATTCTTTCAACTCTTTTCCCTTTTCTGACCTTGTTTGAATCTTCCATTTTTCTGCCATTACTTCAAGGTTTACTTAACGTCAAAATAATTCTTCCGGATAAATGAAATCTCTTTTACCAACGTAACTTCCGGTCTCTCGCGAAAAATTGTTGCGTTTTAATTGACCGATTTTATGTGGGGGGGGGGGGGGGCGCAGCCTCCCTTGTCTTACAAGTTAATTAGTCGCGTGGTTTGTTGATTCCTAAATTTTATATCTCATTATTATCTAACTAGGCACAGCCCAGATAATTTTTTGCTCTTCGCGATTTTTTATATGTAACCACAACAAGCTACTATGTAGGCTAACTCAACTTGTCTCTTCGAAAACGCGGAATTCTTTTACTATCAGGTTTACCAATAGGACCTTTCTTGCTGCCACCAGTATTATACTGGTAATCCACGACTGGCACCAGTATTCTTCTGGTAAGGTACGGGTGTCAGCACTTATTGGTGCTAAAACTGTGCTATACCACTTACTGGAGGGGCTTACTGGAGGGGAAAACCCCTGGTGGCACTAAATATTATAATGGGATGCCCGCGCTTACCACAACGGTTCTGTAAATATAGGGTTTGTTAGTACCCAATTTACAATATACCTTACCCCAGGGTATGGTAACGTGATCGAACGTCAAATGGCCAAACTCTAAAGCCAAAGGTGCACCCAACTTGGGTCACCACTAAAAATCTTTAGCTGTCTCCTTGAAAGCTAAACGAACCCCCCTGTCAATATAATAATGACGGTATCTCGTAACTCTGTTCCTACCTTGTCTGGGTTCCTGGAAAAATAGTCTATACAGCTGTAGAAAATAGCTTACTTGTAATCTTCCAAAAAGGTCACACACATATAACAACTCTGAACAAAACTGACTCCCCAAACGGAGTCTCAATGTAGTCTAGCTAAATAATATTTGTTCCGTACAACAAACTTTGCATAGGGATGGACCTTCGCTTGGCCCTGGCCAATCCTCTAAACCAACGCCCAAAATCAATTCTACTTTTGCGTAATTTTGTCTTTCAGTGGCCCAGATCCGGAAGACCAAAATAGCATTTAATTTCAAAGCTTACTTATTGCAAAAGAATCTAGCTTAGCAACCAGAGTTCAACTTATGATTAAAATTAAATAAGAAAAAAACAAGTTTTTCTAACTGAAAGTAAGGAACGACGTTAAAACTTAAAACGAACAGAAATTATTCCGCATATGAAAGGGGTTGTCCCCTCCTCAACGCCTCGCTCTTTACGCTAAAGGTTTTTATTGTTTAAAAAAAATTGAGCTGTGAGAAAGTCAAACTTTAGCGTAAAGATCGAGGCGTTGAGGAGTGACATCCGCTTTCATATATGGAATAATTTCTGTTCGTTCTAAGTTTTAACTTCGTTCCTTAATTTCAGTTAGAAAAACTTGTTTTTTTTATATTTAATTTTTAAACGTTTTTGAATTAATGCAGGTTTTGATTTTCGCTCACGGTATATGAATAATTAAAACAAAATTTGCATATTAATTTTACTTTTATTTGGTTAAATGGCTTTCTCAAAACTTGTTTAATTTAGTTACGAACGTTTTTATTAGTAATAAATATACACAACTTACGAATTAACTTACGTAACGAACTTCTATATTCATAGATTTTTAATACATATATTAGGGGGTTCGCCCCCTAGTCAATAACTTGCTCTTTAAGCTAAAGTTTGAACTTTGTTCCAATTCTTTATAAATGACCCCTTAATCACAAAGGCCGTTAATTACAATAAATAGCTCTTATGAAAGTACTAAAAAAACATTGGCTTAAAGAGCGAGGTATTGACTAGGGGATGAACCCAATCATATACGTAATATTTTCTGTTCGTTTTAAGTTTTGATGTTGCTCCTTAGTTTCAGTTGAAAAACTTGTTTTTTTTTATTTAATTTCTGATCTTTTTCTTTAATAATGATGGGAAATCCGGCGCCTCCTTCATAGCAATTTCCCTTCCCCCGTGAAAACTTAATTCATGGAAAGATCCTCCCATATAGCCTCCGACTCCCCCCCACCTACCAGAAAAAATCCACCCTGAAAACGTCTGTATACTTTCCAATAACCAATACTATATGTTAATATTGGGTAAAGTTCATAACTTCCAGTCCTCCCCCCGGGGATTTCGGGGGATTAAGTCATCCTAAAAGACATAATTATCATATTTTCGACCATGCTGAACAAAATGGCTATCTCAAAATTTTGATCGGGTGACTTTGGGAAAAATGAGCGTGGGAGGGGGCGTAGCTGCCCTCCATTTTTTTTGGTCACTTAAAAAGGACACTAGAACTTTTAATTTACGTTCCAATGAGGCCTCCCACGATATTCTAGGACCACTGGGTCAATACGGTCACCGCTGGGGAAAAAACAAAACAAAAAAACAAATAAACACGCATCCGTGATCTTTTTTCTGGCAAAAAATGCAAAATGCCACATTTTTGTAGATAGGTGCTTGAAACATCTACAGTAGGGTTATCTTATACGCTGAATATGATGGTGTGATTTTCATTAAGGTTCTATAACTTTTAGGGAGTTCCCCCTTTTTTCTAAAATCAGCCAGATTTTCTCAGGCACGTAACTTTTAATGGGTAAGACTAAACTTGATGAAACTTACATTTTTGAAATCAGCATTAAAATATGATTATTTTGATGTATCTATTGGTGTCAAAATTCCGTTTTTTAGAGCTTCGGTTACCATTGAGCCGGGTCGCTCCTTACTTACAGTTCGTTACAACGAACTGTTTGATTATCTTGTAGGCAAATATAATTACGAAAAAGAAAATAGGTCATTTATCTGAAAAGAAAAGAAACATGGGGTGGAACCCCAACAATGGACAACTGTAGAAAAAGCCAAGACAAATAGTCCGAGTGATTGAGATGCAAATGATTAAATGGCACGGGTAAATGGCGGGAGTAAGCATGACTCTCTTATTGGACAAATGCGACAGAAATTAACCAAATCATCAGAAAATTAGCCAAATCATGCTTGAATACTCTAAAAGCAGTTTATGTAATCAAACAAACAGTATATAATGAAAAATATGTCACACGATAGAATATTACAGCCCTTGACTGTAAAAAAAAGGAAGAAAAACAACCAAAGGCACACAAGAGATTGGGAAATTCAAGAACAAAAAGTTAATGTGCTTTATCAATACATTGAAAAATAATTTTATTTATTACTTCTTGATTAATTAGTTTTGCCATATCGCCTTAAAAAATCGTGTACACCATTTTGTGTCTCATTAAATTACCGGCGTTATTTGAAAAATGATCAGTAATTAAATAAAAAAAAAACTATTTTTTTCAACTGAAAGTAAGGAACGACATTAAAACGAAGGAAAATCAGCCAAAAGTTTACGACATATGGTTTGACTAGCTATTTCCACAATCGGTTGGATGCAGTCGATAAAGGGTTAATACATTTGAGACAGAGAAAGTGGGGAAAGGTCTATTCAAGAAAAGAAAAAGAGCTCGAAGGCAAGTGATTTGGTTAGAATAAACCTCTATCTTAACCAATTAGATGTCTTGAAGTTGTATTTCCCAAACCTGCATCGCAATTATATCCTAAAAAGCTTTTTACCTTGATTAAAACTAGCCATTTTAGATACAAATATTAAATCTTTTTTTCAAAAATAAATAAGAAAAGTTACAGTTATTCCTTAGTTCAAAGAAAAATGGAAATGAAAACAAAAAAGGTGTTAAGAAATTCTAATATCATTAATTTTATGAATCCCTCACAAAAAAAGGGAGGCACAATATTTTGATTTTTACTTACAATGTCAAGTTTCTGTAAAGAACGAATCATTATTGCGAGAGATGAATGCCTAAGAAAATAGATTTCCAATTTATTTTAATGTCATAAACAGGAAAAACAATGTAGGTTCCTGTGCTTTGAACAAGACTATTATAGTATTATACAGGGTTTGGGCTTTATAGCGTTTTTTTGTTGTTTTCTTAAAAAAAGATTTTATTTGTTTTCTAACTCTGATACTTGCAGTAGAGTTCTTAGTCATATCTTCACTACCTTTAGAATTAGATTAAAAAAAAGTCCAGATATTTGTTTAGGGAACTACTGTCTAAAATAACGATGTAAATATTCTGATTTTGAAAAAAGGAAGTAACATATTGATATTTTTTTTGAAGATTCAAGAATGTTAATGCATTCTTCCCTTAGTTGACTACAAGAAAACAGTCACTAGAACAATAGTCTTACTTGTACCAATTTATAGGCTTTACACTGTCTTTCACACAATTAAAGAGAGTCAAACGTCAATTTGTCCACTTACAAAGTCACATCTTGTGGAAGAGCAGCGTGATAGTATTCAAAAGGATCGACCAAAAATCCATATTGCCTCTTTTTTCTTCTACACTTATCAAAACCTCCTGCGGGACGTTCAACTGGCTCGTAGCATGTTGGGGTAAGAGTGGTTGTTGTATAGGCGAAAGCTGATTTGCTTATTGTAACAACTGCCCTGTTGCCAAAAAAGAATCTTTCTTGAGCCCCGGCACAGTACATTACAGTTGCAAAAACAACTAATAAGAATTCCATATTTTAGCCTGAAACGTAAGAAAAAAATTACTGTAGATTTAAAATGAAATTTGCTAGTTGATACCTGCAGAAAATTGTCAACTGGCTTACACATTGACATGGTCTCCAAATCAGCTCATCCTACTGAGCCTAAGCCACTCATAATAATGCAAATGAAGTGAAGACACCAACAACAATGCACATACAACACGAGACATGCGAGTAAATAAGTCCTCTCAACTCCGAATAACTCAACGGAAGTTAATAGTAGCCGACGTATCATTACTAAGTAGTTGCCGCTTCTTAGCATTAAATAAAAAAACAGCTTTTTTTTAACTGAAAGTAAGGAGTAACATTAAAACTTAAAACGAACAGAAATTACTCCGTATATGGAAGGAGCTGTCCCCTCCTCAGCCCCTTGCTCTTTACGCTAAGGTTTTTATTGTTTTAAAAAATAAAGTTGTGAGACAAAGTCAAACTTTAGCGTAAAGAGCGAAGCGCTGAGGAAAGTTATTAAGTTTTATTTACGAACATGTTATTTTTGGTTTTATTAGTAATAAATATACGTAACTTACGAATTAACTTACGTACCGAACTTCTATATTCATATATTTTTAATACGTATATTAGGGGGTTCGCCCCTAGTTAATACCTCACCCTTTGCGCTAAAGTTCCAATTTTGTTCCAATTCTTTAAAAATTACCCCTGAATGACAAAGGCCGTTAACTAGAATAAATA
The DNA here is from genome assembly GCA_027921565.1 of Artemia sinica. Taxonomy (NCBI): domain Eukaryota; kingdom Metazoa; phylum Arthropoda; class Branchiopoda; order Anostraca; family Artemiidae; genus Artemia; species Artemia sinica. Next base: position 48,714,587 of record CM051261.1, on the reverse strand, counting down.
GCTCTTATGAAAGTACAAAAATAATCTTTGGCTTAAAGAGCAAGATTTTGACTAGGGGGCGAACCCAATCATATACGTAATAACTTCTGTTCGTTTAAGTTTTGATGTTGCTCCTTACTTTCAGTTGAAAAACTTGTTTTTTTTATTTAATTTCTGATCGTTTTTAAATAATGCTGGGAAATCCGGCGCCCCCTTCATGGGAATGTCCCTTCCCCCAGTGAAAACTTTCTCCATGGAAAGATCCTCCCACATAACCCCCGACCCCCTACTACCAGAAAAAATCCCCTCTGAAAACGTCTGTATACTTCCCAATAACCAATACTATATGTAAACATTGCGTAAAGTTCATAACTTTCAGCCCTATCCCCGGTGGCTTTGGGGGATTAAGTCATCCTAAAAAACATATTTATAGTATTTTCGACCATGCTGAACAAAATGGCTATCTCAAAATTTTGATCGGGTGACTTTGGGAAAAAATGAGCGTGGGAGGGGGCCTAGTTGCCCTCCATGTTTTTTGGTCACTTAAAAAGGGTACTAGAACTTTTAGTTTCCGTTCAAACGCGCCCTTCCATGATATTCTAGGACCACTGGGTCGATACGATCACCCCTGGGGAAAAAAACGAAAAAAACAAACAATTAAAAGAAATACCAGTTTAGTAATTGGGACAGAGCCAGTACCTTTTAAGTAAATTAGTCTAATACCATTTACATTTGAATATTTAGAGTGTATATTTATGAAAGAATATTTTTTGGTTGCCAATGAATCTGCTGAATATTTGCACGTAAATCCTACAAAATTCTTACTTCCAACTGCCAGCGTCTGTATACCATGCTTTCAAACAAAAATAAGTTCTTAATTTTGCAAACCGGCCTTGGTGAAAGTTAAAAAGCTGGTAAAAATCATGGCTGCACGGGAATAGGGGCACCTGCACAAGATCGACAAGTTACAAGAAATACAGAGGGGAGGGGACAAATGGTCTTTCAATTTATTGGGTAAGGGTGTTTTTGTACTCATTTCTTTGAATTAATTAAAAAAAACTTGCCGAAAAAGAAGTTTTTTCAAAGAAAAGTAAAGGCCATTTTAAACTTCAGACTCAATCTTAGCAAAAAACGTACAAGTACATATGAAGCTAAGAGAGGAAAGGATAAATGAAAAATAAAATAAAAAAAAGGGTGAGAAATCGAGGATTTTGTCAGCCAGTGGTCTTAGAATGTATATGCAACAAGCAATAATATAAATGACTAAATAAATCTTAAAGTGATTAATTATCAAACTGAATACGGAAATCAAGATTAAAAGGGATAAAAATATTTTTCTGTTGAAGCATAAATGAAACCCAAAACGAATAGAAATTAAACAAACAATCAATGCAAACAAGCATACGTTAGATACCAATATAAATGAATAAATAATTCTTAAAACGAGTGAAACTTAAATTTAATATGCAAATCAAGCTTGAAACGAACAAAAATCATTACAGACACGAGCTTGGGTATCGCCTCCTTCTCTCACTGTAAAAGTCTAAAACCTACTGCGTCATTGGCGCTTTACTGAAAACGAATAGTATTACAAATATCTTTCAGCAATTAATATCATTATGCATCAAATATTCAGTTTAATTTAGATAATTTCAGAGCCCACACTGCCTTTTCATGACGATAAATAAAAGTTCAAATAGGGATAAAATCCTTTTAATAGACAGTGATAACTTTCACAAACAGTGATAAAATTTCACAAAAAAATACTAGATATTACGGTCACATATGCAGTGACCTTCATCAATTGTAAAACTAAACTACAACAATTAAAAGCAATAGCTTATGTACGAAATAAATTGTAACTACATATTGTTTAATAATCTAATTATTTTCAAAGCAAAAGCAGAAGCTGGTCTCTTTTGACCTTCTTGGATCCGGTTCATTCGCGTTGAATGAACTAACACCATGACAGAGGTTAACTTCATTGGGTGAATTGAACTTAACTCTATCAGATTTTAATAAATTATCGTAGGTAGAGTTCTGTGATTATGTAATATACAAATAAAATCCAACGGAGTGTTTGATATAATGTTATTAATTGTTGAAAGATCATCGGTTCAAGATTTTATTTAACTGTAATTTAATTTTTCGTTTTCAATGCTGTAATAACTGGAAAAGAAAATATTTGTAATGTAATTCGTTTCCAGTGAAGCACCAATGACGCAGCAGGCTTTAGACTTCCTGTTAGGGAAGGGGGGAAGGGGGCAGTATTAAACTCTTGTTTGTAGTGAAGCTGCATTTGTCTTGAACACTATCTGATACAACTAATACAATTAAACTGAATGTTTGATATATATTGGTATTAATTGCTGAAAGCTCATCAGTTCAAAATTTAATTTACTGTAATTTTTGTGTTTAATTTCAATGTTGTAGCAAGTACAAATGACAATGTAGTATAATTCGTTTTCAGAAAAGGATCAATGTAAATGTAATTCAATTTAAGCTTTACTCGTTTTAAGATTCATTTACTCATTTCTTTTAGTACCTGTTGTATGTTGTTTTGCTATCATTGTTTATTTAATTTCTTTTCGTTTAGGGTTTTATTTATTCTTTAATAATAATCTCTGGTCATTTTGAGTTTGAGATATTACAAGTTTCTGTTTCTTCTGATCTTAAGTTTAATATGGCCATTACTTTTCTTTAAAAACCTTCTTTTTCGGAAAGTTTTTTTTGTTGATTAATTTCTGTTCGTTTTTGATTGCCTCAGTTTCAAGGTTTTCAAAATTCCCTATTCCAAAATAATTCTTCATTCCAAAATAAATTAACAGTGTTAGCAATAACTAATAAAATTAAACTGAATATTCGATATATAATTATATTAATTGCTGAAAGCTCGCTATCTAAACCTTTTTTTCACTCCGGGCCGGATTTGTAGCTTTGACACTTCTAGGCCCAAGCGTTTTTGCCGCTCCGTTTTTGCAAGATTTTCGGGGAAATCCCCAAAATTTCAGAAATAGTGAAAGCCGCAGGGTCTAGTGGGCCTATTTGTGAATCCTGGTCTGGTTTCACTGCAATTTTTTTTTATTATTTTCGATGTTGTAACAAATGCAAAAGAAAATATCTGTAATATAATTCATTCTAGTAAAGTGCCAAATACGCAGTAGGCCTTATGCTTTTACCGTTAGGGAAACGGGTAGTAGCCAAATTCTTGTTGGTTGTGAAGAATATAAGTGTCTTGAACAATTTTGGAAAGAGCTAACAGACTGATTTCCAGTAATTTTGGGAACAGAATATCGTTAATAACTTGTTTTTTGGATGTGAGGGGGTCGATCCATGGAGGGAAGGCCAGGGGCCAGATCCCATTATTTATGAATAATTTATAATTTTTCGGTGGAGGGAGACATGTGTGTACGGAAGGGGGAGGCCATACTTTTGGAAAAAAATATCATTAACACGTTCTTAATTTGTGGGGGGTTGTTGTTGTTGGTCAATGCAGAGAAGGCCAGGGGTCAGCTCCCTTATGTTTTGGAATAAAATAGCTTTCATAAGTTTTTTAGTGAGGGTGAGGGTTAAGTTTATCTGATCTTTGAACTATTTTTAAAACCCTAGCATGAGAACCTTATATACCTCCAGGATACGACCCTTGCCCCCGGGCTCTAGGGGGATGTGTTGACCCTGGCGTTTTTGTTATCTGATTTTTTCACTTATTTTAACAAAATTGCTATCTCAAAAATTCGATCGGATGGATTTTGGGTTAAAGGGCAGAATGGCTAGAGCCCTGCGGTCCCTTTTGACTCTTAAAAAGGGAACTAGAGCGTTAAATTTCCAATAGAATGAGCCTCCAACGAGGTTTATACGATCATTTTTTTTCCACAAAAAACCTTATATGCCTCGGGGCATAATTTACAATACTTGCCTCCGGGTTCTGGGGGAGGGGGTTGTAAATCTTTGCTTTTTGTTATAAGAACTTCAGTCTATTTTTGACAGAACAAAAATCTAAGAAATTCTATCGGACGCATTTGGGGAAAAGACGGTTGGCGGGTGGGGGGGCTGGGGAGCTACTTGCTATCAGATTAAATTTGAATCTTAAAAAGGAAGCCAGTACTGTCGATTTCTAGTCATTTGACTCACCTCCGAAGTTCACCTTAACTATAAAAACCTTATATGCCCCCCCAGCATAAGTTACAACCCTTTCCCTGGGCTCTGGGGGAGGGGTATGTTAACCCCAAAGTTTAATTTTCTGATCGTTGGACTATTTCAAACGAAGTGACTATTTCAAAATTATCATTATATGTGCCCCGTTGCATAACACTTGCCCCGGGCTCTGAGGGGCTGTGTCAACCCCGGAGTTTTATTATTTTATCTATAAATTGTTTTGAACAAAATAGCTATCTCAAAATTTTGATCGGATGCATTTGAGCTAAGAGGGCATTGTGGAGGGGGCAGGGGTCTAGTTGCCCTCCGATCACTTTTGACTTAAAAATAGCACCAGAAATTCTTATTGACAATTGAATGAGCCCCCTCCGAAGTTCATACAGCAATCCCTTCCATAAAAACCTTATATACCCCGGGGACATAACTAACAGCACTTCCCTCCGGGTCCTGAGGGGGGGGGTTGTGTTATCCCTGGAGTTTCTGTTATATAATTTTTGGTCTATTTTGAACAAAATGCCTATATAAAAGTTTAATCGGACGCATTTGGGGAAAAGGGTTGGGGGGGGGGGGAGCTAGTTGCCATCGGATGGCTTTTTGGCTCTCAAAAAGGGAACTAGAACTTCAAATTTCTAATCATTTGAGTCCCCTCCAAAGTTTATACGACCATCTCTTCCATAAAATGTCATATGTCCCCGGGCATATGACATTTCATAAGTTTTTTAGTGAGGGTGAGGGTTAAGTTTATCTGATCTTTGAACTATTTTTAAAACCCTAGCATGAGAACCTTATATACCTCCAGGATACGACCCTTGCCCCCTGGCTCTAGGGGGATGTGATTTTTTCACTTATTTTAACAAAATTGCCATCTCAAAAATTCGATCGGATGTCATAAAATGTCATATGCCCCCGGAACACAAGTTACAGCCCTCAGTTCCCCCAATTTCTAAGGAGGGGGTATTTTGATCCCAAAGTTTTTTTGTCTGATCGTTGGACTATTTCAAAGAAAATACCTATCTCAAATTGATAGGTGCATCTGATAGATTGATCAGATGCATTTGGGGTAAAAGGGGGCTTTGGAAGGGGGGGGGCTAGTTGCCCTCCAACCACCTTTTATTCTAATAAAGGGCTCTAGAAATTCGAATTTACAATCGAATTAGCCCCCTCCGAAGCTTATACTACCATCCCTTCCATAAAAACCTTATATGCCCCCGGGGCATAATTTACAACACTTTTTTTGTCCACCAAAACGCCCCAGGTTTTTGGTGGACTGTGTTATCCCTGGAGTCTTTGTTATAGGATCTTGGTCTACTTTGAACAAAATGACCATATAAAAATTCGATCAGACACATTTGGAGAAAAGAGGTTTGACAAGGGGGGGGGGGGGGTCTTGCTGCCATCGGATCGCTTTTGACTGTTAAAAAAGGAATTAAAACCTTCAATTTCCAATCATTTGAGTTCTCTCCGAGGTTATACGACCAATTCTTTCATAAAAACTTTATATTTCCCCAGGGCCTAAGTTACAACCCTTTCATTTGGTTCTGGGGGGAGGGGGGTATGTCGACTTCAAAGTTTCTGTTATCTGTTGTTGGACTATCTCAAACAAACTGGCAATCTCAAAATTTTGATCGGATGCATTTGTACAAAAGAGGATGTGTGTGTGTTTGTGTGTGTGTGTGGGGGGGGGGGTAGATGGCTGGAATTTTTATTATATTATGTTTCAACTATTTTGTACAAAATGGATAGGTTAAAATTTTTATAGAATGGGTTTGGGGGAAAAAGGCGTGGGGGGGGCTAGTTGCAATTCAAACTATTTTGACTCTTTAAAAATGAACTTTAACTTTCAATTTCCAATCAAATGAGCCCTTTCTGAAGTTTATACCAGCATCCCTTCTATAAGAACCATATATGCCCCTAGGGCATAACTTACAGCGCCTGCCCCGGGCCCTAGGGGGTTGTGTCAATCCCGGAGTTTTGTTATATGATCTTTGAACTATTTTAAACAAAATTGATGTCTCAAAATTTTTATCAGCTATATTTGGGGACAAAGGATGAGGGGGGGGGCATTGCCCTCCGATCACTTTTGACTCTTAGAAAGGGCAATAGAACTTCCAATTTCCTATCAAATGAGCCCCCTCTGAAGTTTACACGACGACCCCTTCCATATGAAGCGCTTCTGTGGAAAAAACAAAAAAACAAATAGTGATAAAACATTGGAGCCGTATGACCTTTACTATAGGCCACGCTATGAGCGTAGCCTTTGAAATGCTAATTGAGCTGTGTTTTAAAACTAAAACGAAAGAATCAACAAAAAGAAGTGACTAAACGCCCAAAAATTATTAACAACATGTTTTCACAATTAATGCATTATTAGAATCACATTGACGCATGTGGAATAAAAATGGTCAGTTAATAATGGGTAATAATTAAATGTTGTAACACCCAACAGTAAGTTATAACCGTAAGTTAGCACTTACTTTATGAGAACCACCAGAAACTCTTCACTTAAATATTTACGAGACTAAAAAAACTAAAAAATTAAAAACTAAAAAAAGTAATATTATCTTCAAGTTTTGCGACTTCCATGAGTCAAGTTAGTTCAAATGTGAAATGACCAATCATAATTTACCTAAGAGACTTGATTAAATATCATACAAATATGGGAATAATAAACCTGAATCCCTAGTATCTTGGTTTTGTATATCTATTTACCAAGAAGAGTATGCTGATTTGTTGTGTTTGTTCTCAGAAAGTCATCTATGAAAATAAATGTTCAAGCGGCTATACACAAATAAATAGCGTTTTACATATCGAAATAAACTTTTAAGATGAATTAAATGCATGGAAGATGCCGCCCCCTTCACTGTCCTTTCTTGGCAGACTAAAACACATAATATTGTGAAAAGGGAGCGAGGGAGGGGGATATAATGGATTTTGGGTGACTGTTGGTCTTTTTCGGTTTTCCTCCTCCAGTTCTGGAAAAAAATGAATATAAAATCCGATTAGTAGTGGGCAACAATCAAGTTTCTCAACACTTACAATATTAGGGCTACTAAAAGCCCTTAAACTTTTATCCAATAATTGAAGATTCTACACCTAAAAAACCAGCAATAGTGCATTCAAATTTACTAGTTTCGTGGGTTATATAAAACTTTAGGTCGGGTCAAATAAAAAACTGGCCAATAGTATCTGACTAAGAAACCTGATTTTATGTCATACAATCATAGGGCTGAAAAACCTGAATCCAGGACATCATAGAGGTTTTACAACGATTTAACTAATAACAATTTTCTGTTACTTTCTGTTAGTTTTTTTTGTTGCTTTCTCTCAGCTTGAGAAAGTCATAGAGACAAACAGAAAAATAGAAGGTAAAAAGGCCCGAAACATGACTCAATCTTTTATAAAAGGGAAGAACGGGTCAACAGCATCTAATTTTCTTCTTGGAACGATTGCGTGGGCGCAATTTTCTGTGGAGAACAAGCATGAAAATATTTTGCAAGTGAAGGGGGATGCAGGTTTAAGAAAAACTTGTTTCCTGAGATATTTCCAGTTTTTTAGAGGATTTCTAATTTTGTATTTATTACTATTATTAAGAGTACAGAACTGACAAACTCTCACCTTAACTCTAAGCCTGGTGATCTAAGAAAATAGGCTTTTTAGATTGATAGTAAAGACTAATACTGAAACTCGAAAAAGAACAAAAATAATTTTCAGTGTAAGAGTTGTTAACCCCTCCTCGTCCCCCTCTTATCGGCGTTAAAGTTTGACTCTCTGCCCCAATTCTTTGCCCAGACGGCTAAAAAAAAGGCCGAAGAATCGGAATAAGAAGTGTTTTTAAGCACTATAAAACTTTAGCGTAAACATTGGGGATTACGGAGGGGGTAGCCACCATGTGTGGGAAAGGTTTGTTTTTGGTTATAATGTCGTTCTTTACTTTTATTTGAAAAACTCGCGTTTCTGCTGATTTTTGTTTGTGACCAAGTGTTACCCTAAATGCATGGTAGCCTATTACATCGCCCCTTCAAAACCTGACTTTTAAATCAAAATTGAATTTTTGCAGAGCCATGCTTTGAGAAGAAGAGCTAACTCAGTGTATTTGCTTCTCAAGAAATTTGGCCGTAAATGTACACTTTTTCAGGCTTGAAGCACACTCCCACCAACGACAAAAATATCTATCAGCCCTCCTAAATAATGGCTGATGCGTAGTTATGTGCCATTAAACATAATTTACCAAGCCCCAAGTGACTAGTCCTAGTTATCCTGTTTAGTTACGTATGCTATTACCTGCTTTTTTTTTTTTTTTTTTTTTGTATGAAATAAGGCCTTCTTTAGAAACGAATGTGGCTCCGTGCAGCGTTACATTATCTAAAGCTGGAACGCTTCTTATATGGTTTTGTAATAATTTCATGTCGGTTTGCCATCTCAGAGTTGTCAATGGATAGCTTTTTAGTACCTTTTGGGCCATATGGTCAGGGGGCTTATAACTTTTTTGGCCTTAATAGACGATCAGTTTTTAATAACACAGTATTTTTTTACTAAGAGCTTAAAAAAGTCCATGTTTCTCTTTGGTCTACAGCAGAAGTGCAAAAATGCACAAAATTTCACCATACCAATTCTGGTATTGTCATCCACAGATGACAGATTTTAAAACTAATGCTTGTCATACCACCAGAAACAATCTCACGCGCCTCTTTCCCCTTGCTTATTGTCAGAGTGGCTCCTTGGTTCCTCTTGGCTCAGAAAAGTTATATTACAGGATGAGGATGAGGGGCCTGAGACATATAAAAGTAGTTTGGACACAAATTTTCTATGGATAATGGTATTTCCCGCTATTTCTGAAGATGTGGTAACTCTTCTCAGGCTTGCAACTTTTGGCAGACAACTTTAATTTTAATGAATAAAATTCATAATGAAAAAACCTATTCTTTTAATGTCTATGTTTTTATTCAACTCCCTTTTCAGGTTTCGGTCAATATTAGTATGATTGCGACATTAGTTACTACGTTTGCTACCAAGTTAGTTTCAGTACTAATATATAAAAACAAACATAAAAGCCAATATTCCGTTTTGAACGTTGATAAGAATGAAGTCCCTGGTAAAACTTGCTTTCTCCTTCTGGGGGATTTCATGATGGCAATCATGATGCCTCCACCTCTCCCCCTTCTCCAACTTTTTGGCCGGTGAGCATGTCAATGCAATCTTTAACTTTACAGAAGAAAGGTTTTTTTTTCCCAAAAATAGAAGAGCAATCACCCCACAGCACCCATATTAACGCTTAGTCCAAATGAAGGGAAATTCTTGATTATTTTCTTCCTCCCCCTCCCACCCTTTTTTCAAATATCTGAAGGCTCGCGGATAGTTAAAAGAATGGGCATAAAACCCCCTCTCTCTATCGCACCTAACACATTGACACACCATTTTTCCTCTGTGACAGCTGAAGGGGAATTATAGAGCACTCAAGTCACAGTTTATATAATTAGCAGTAAGTTTACCGCAGATGATTTCTGGCTCTTCATTCTCGGTGCGAACAAAACGCTCCTCCACTTATTTGTGCAGTTATGGATTAGTGCGTTTGCGTCAATCAATGAGAAATGGTTAGAAAGTGCATTATTCGTAATTGCGAAAGCAAAAAAAAACTTAGGGAGCCGGCAAAGTGGTTTGCAACTGTCCCATCTCACAGGTATGACTTAATTTATATACAAATTATGACAATCTATTATTTATATACAGTGGACTCAACTGATTGGCCTATATAGGATTTTATAAAAAAGGGGGCGGGGGTTGATGAAATTTGTGAAAATAAGGAATTTTTTCTTCTTCTAATAACTGGTGGAATAGGTGTGACGGTTTCAGGGGCGGATCCAGGGTTTTTTAGGGGGGGGGGCAAAATAGGTTGATGCGATAAACCTACCTTAGGAGCAAGCTTAATTAATGCAAACTTGCGTTAATTAGGTAAATTACCCTACTTTAGGGGAGTACCCCTCGCCCTCCCCCCTCTGGATCCGTAACTGGATGGCTTATCATTTTTTTTCACGTCGTGATATTTATTTTCTCAGGTTGAAGTTCCTGTGATACTTGAAGTCTAGTTACCTGTTTTGGCGGAGAGCCGAGATAAGACTAGTTTCGTTTTCAATCAATATTTTCGTATGAAATGGGCAGACCTTTCCTGAACTTTAAACAATAAACACCTCTGTTTGAAAATCTTTGCACTTTGTGAATTTAGATAGCGATAAGGGTTCCTGATTGAGACCAACTCGAGACTTCGAAACCTACTTGTAATTCCTATAAACATCTGAACTAATTATATATATATATATATATATATATATATATATATATATATATATATATATATATATATATATATATATATATATATATATATATATATATATATATATATATATATATATATATATATTATATATATATATATATATATATATATATATATATATTATATATATATATATATATATATATATATATATATATATATATATATATATATATATATATATATATATATATATATATATATATATATATATATATATATATTTATATTTATATCGGCGCGTACAAGCAGCTCCTCTCATTTGATCTGCCATCAGCGGTCCAATTGCTCTGGAACACGTAATTTGGCAGAAACTTTCTCAAAATGCCTTTGAAACCAACTTGAGACTTCGTAACCTATTTTTAATTCCTAAAAACATCTAATAATAACATTGCACTACTAATTACCGATTTTCATGTATGTATTGGAATAAATTAATTTAAAATTAGTTTCTTCAAAACTAGTGTTCCAACGTTGAAGCCAAGTTTTGCGTTCAAGAGAAATCTGACTTGTCTACCCGTGAAAAGATCTAATGTCGCTTATGTTATAGGTTCTCTGGAGCAATCGCACCTTGGTCCGGGTTTTTATAATGGGTGAGATAGGGAAAGATCATACTGCTAATTATATAAACTGTGACTCAAGTGAACAATTATAGAGCACTCAATCATCAAGTAAATCAACTTAGTTTAATGAAGTTTTAAAATACGTCTCAGTATTAACCGTTTATGGAAGTCTAACAAAGAAAAGTAAATAGTCATGTTAAAATCTCATATGAGCAGAAATGAAGTTGTATAATTATTCAATCTTAAAACGAGCATATTTTACCTTGAATAAATAAATCAATAACAAAACCTAACAATGGTAAAACATAAAAGTAAACGGTACTTCTACAAATGGAAAAAGGAATTCTAAAATGAACAGATTTTAAAATGAATAATCAAACAAACTTAGGACGAACAAAAACTATCACAAGCAGGAGTAGGCCACCACCTCCTAAAATTTCTATGAAACTTAGCGTCATTTGTTCATTTACAGGCATAAAACTAAATTAAACAATACTACTTGTGTCAAGATTTTCAAAACAATGAGATTTCAACAGTGTTGTTAAACATTGTTGAAAAATTCTTTCCAACACACAAATAGCAGGCCAACTTATGGATTCTTACATATATTAAATACATTATATCTCAATGAAATACATATTAGTCAAATAATCTCCTAAGCTTAAAACTCTCACAAATCACCATCAATAAATAAATATAAACCAAAACAAACAGAAAGTACAATAAACAATCGAGTCAAACTCAAAACAAGCATAAAATAACATGAATAGGGCCGACACCCCCATGCCTTCTGAAAACCAGAATATAATTTGCACTTTACTGAAAACAAAATACGTATTCGGTGTTTTCACTTTTTTAACTTTAATGAATAAAAAATCATTAAGATTTTAAGGAATAAATGTCGGCAAATGTACATTAAACTGACACTGCAAATTCATTTGGATTTCTTTTCTGTAAAATCCAAATTATGTTCTGGCCTTGAGAAGGCATAGGGGCTCTGAGCCCTACTCATGTTAATTTCAGCTCATTTTGAGTTTGACTCGATTATTTATTGTAATTCCTGTTCGTTTTGAGTTTCAATTATTTATTGATCCTGATTTGTGGTAGTATTGCGCTTGATAGATTATTTGATTCTTTTTTTGCGCATTTTTGGTTGAAGAGAGTTCTTTACTTTTCTTTGAAAAGCTTATTTTGTGGAAAACGTTTTTTATTAATTAATTTCTGTTTGTTTTATATTGACATTAAATAATACGGAGAAATCCCACGAAATCCCACCTCCACGGAGAAATCCTCCTCCCCACAGAGATATCATCTAGACAATTGAATCCCCGTGATAATTTACTCCGGACTATTACCCTTGACAACTCCACGCGAAAAATTGAGACGGAAAAGAGAAAGCAAGATATATAAAAAGAATTTTGTATAGGAATTCTGGCAAATTCTCCAGTGTATAATTTCCTGTGAAAAAACCCCCCTGGAAACTTCACTCTCCATGGAAAATTCCCCGTGGAAAACCCCCAGCAGAAAATTTGCCCCTTCCCCTCCCTAAAGTATTCATACTTCACAATAACAAATACTATATGTAAACAATGGGCAAATCTTGTGACTTAAAGACCTTTCTCCTGGGGCTGTGTGTGTTGGGGGGGGGGGGGGTTCATGTCATATCCAAAGGCTTAGCTAGGCCTTTGGATATAAGGCCTTTCAACTATGATGAGAAAAATGGCTATCCGGGCTGCCCTCCGGGGTAGGTGGCCAGGCTGCCCTCAAATCTTTTGGTTCACTTAAAAAGGGCATTAAAACTTTTAATTTTCGTTCGAATGATCCCTATTACGATATTTTGGACCACTGGGTTGATAAGATGACCCTTGGTGAAAAAAGGCTAACAAATAAACACACATCCATGATCTTTCTTCTGATACAAAATTCCACATTTTTGCAGATAGGAGCTTGAAACCTTAATAGTAGGGTTTTCAGAAACGCTGAATATGATGGTGTGAATTTCATTAAGATTCTATTACTTTCAGGGGTATTTCCTACTTTTTTCAAAAATCAGGCAAATTTTTTCATGCTCGTAGCCTTTAATCGGTAAGACTAAACTTAATGAAACTTATACATTTTAAATCAACATAATAAGTCAGTAACTTTGATATATCTATTGGTATCAAAATTTCGTTTTTTAGAATTTCGGCTACTATTGAGCCGGGTCGTTCCTTACTTGCAGCTCGTTACCACGAGCTGTTTGATAGTCTTTTTCAGGGAAAAAGAAAATAAAAGGTTAACTCTTTCCGGGTTTTCCTTTAAGAATTTATAGTTTGGCCTGCTATTTGGATGCTGGAGAAACCTTTTCAACAATTTAACACCCTTTAGAAAATCTTGAAACAAATATTGGTATTAAATTTAGTTTTACACCTCCTCTAGTTGACCTGAAAAAAAAAATAATACCATTCCACAAAAAGTTCTACCTATGCTCTTTCACAGCCTGGATACACTTACACTCTTTTGATTTAGTCAAATTTTAAAAGCAGAAGTAGTAATAGAAGTACCCCTAAAAATTGTTCTTAATACCCTCAGTCGTTCTTGGGACATTGCTAAGATGTCTTATAGGTAACCAACATACACACAGTGCGCTTTGATTTAATTTTAAAGTAACATTTAGTTTTTAAGCACAATGGTCAAATTGCATAACTGTTGGAGGTTAACCCACCCAATAGCCCTGGAGACATAGTTACTAGACCGTTCAGCTCTGCTAAACAAAATGGCTGTCAGTAGGGAAGCCATAATATCTTCGAAACGAACACATGTGCTGTCATCTACAATTGAGTCTAACGCTGACGGTACATAATTTATTCAAGGATTATCGATCGAGTCTAATGGGGTCAAGGTCGATTTATTTGTTGTTGTTCGTCTAGGTGTAATGACTCCAGGGCGAAGTTTGCACATGCGCATTAACGGGAAGAGATGTATTGATCGACTCGAGGGGGAAGTGGATTTCTGAGAAATTGATTTACATAATCGAGGGGAATTATTGATCCACGAAAGGGGAATTTATTTCTTGTTTCTAAGGGGAATTACTGATCCATGAAGGGGGAAATTTATTTGTTGTTTCTAAGGGGAATCATTGATCCACTAACGGAATTAGAAATGACATCACTTGTTTCCTAGGAATTATACAGACTCTAAAGAGATAGAAATTCTATTTTTAAATATGGCTTCTCTGATCTTTAGTGACAGAGATAAATTGATATTCTATTTTTAAATATGGATTCTCTGATCTTTAGTGACAGAGATAAATTGATATTCTATTTTTAAATATGGCTTCTCTGATCTTTAGTGAGAGAGAGATAAATTGATATTCTATCAAAGCCATAATAGTGTAGCTAGGAACACCTTCGAGATGAAGACAGATTGAATATATTTTACGCGGGAAAGAGTTTCCTAGGAATTTCAAATGTGACAGCGCAGGGATGCCGAAACAATTGAACACGCAGAAATTACTTTTAGGGGATTATTTAGGCGAAACAGTTTGAGACATTTTAGAAGATGATTTAGGCGAAACAGTTTGAGACATTTTGGGGGATTATTTGGGCAAAACCGTTTGAGACATTTTAGAAGATGATTTTAGAAGATGATTTGGGTTGAAACTCTACACAAGTTCCATTTGAACAGTGTTGTAAGGTCCCCTACCCCAACCCCAGAGGTTCCCCCTCCCCCGGGCCTCCAAAGGGCCCTTGGGGCCCCAAAGAGTCTCCGGGCCGCCACAGCACCCCCGGGCTCCCAAAGGCCCCCCGGGCCTCCCAATTTTTTAAATACTTTTTTGAATCAATTTGTTTGTATGTCTGGGTTGGTGTTTGCAAGTCCAAGTGTTTGCCTTTGTTGGCTTGTGTGTCTAAAGTGCCCGTATTTCTCTGTTTACATGTCTGAATCTATTTGTTTGTATGTCTGGGTTGGTGTTTGCAAGTTCAAGAATTTATCTTTGTTTGTTTGAATGTCTAAAGTGCCTGTCTTTCTCATTTTATATGTCTGAATCTATTTGTATGCATGTCTGGGTTGGTGTTTGCAAGTCCAAGAATTTGTCTTTGATGGTTTGTGTGTTTAAAGTGCCTGTCTTTCTCTGTTTGTGTGTCTGAATCTATTTGTTTGCATGTTTGGGTTGGTGTTTGCAAGTCCAAGAATTTGTCTTTGTTGGTTTGAATGTCTAAAGTGTCTGTGTTTCTCTGTTTGTATGTCTGAATCTGTTTGTTTGTAAGCCTGGGTTGGTGTTTGAAAGTTCAAGAATTTGTCTTTGTTGGTTTGAATGTCTAAAGTGCCTGTCTTTCTTGGTTTATATTTCTGAATCTATTTGTATGCATGTCTGGGTTGGTGTTTGCAAGTCCAAGAATTTGTCTTTGATAGTTTGTATGTCAAAAGTGCCTGTCTTTCTCTGTTTGTGTGTCTGAATCTATTTGTTTGCATGTCTGGGTTGGTGTTTGCAAGTCCAAGAATTTGTCCTTGATGGTTTGAATGTCTAAAGTGTCTGTCTTTCTCTGTTTGTATGTCTGAATCTATTTGTTTTGCATGTCTGGGTTGGTGTTTGCAAGTCCAAGAATTTGTCTTTGTTGGTTTGAATGTCTAAAGTATCTGTCTTTCTCTGTTTGTGTGTCTGAATCTATTTGTATGCATATTTGGGTTGGTGTTTCCAAGTCCAAGAATTTGTCTTTGTTGGTTTGAATGTCTAAAGTGCCTGTCTTTCTCTGTTTGCATGTCTGAATCTATTTGTTTGCATGTCTGGGTTGATGTTTTTCAAGTCCGAGAATTTGTCTTTATTGGTTTGAATGTCTAAAGTGCCTGTCTTTCTCAGTTTTTATGTCTGAATCTATTTGTTTGCGTGTCAGAGTTGGTGTTTGCAAGTCCGAGAATTTATCTTTGTTGGTCTGAATGTCTAAAGTGTCTGTCTTTCTCTGTTTGTATGTCTGAATCTATTTGTTTGCATGTCTGGGTTGGTGTTTGCAAGCCCAAGAATTTGTCTTTGTTGGTTTGAATGTCTAAAGTGCCTGTCTTTCTCTGTTTGTATGTCTGAATCTATTTGTATGCATGTCTGGATTGGTGTTTGCAAGTCCAAAAATTTGTCTTTGATGATTTGCATGTCTAAAGTGCCTGTCTTTCTCTGTTTGTATGTCTGAATCTATTTGTATGAATGTTTGTGTTGGTGTTTGTACGTCCAAGAATTTATCTTTGTTGGTTTGAATGTCAAAAGTGTCTGTCTTTCTCTGTGTGTATGTCTGAATCTATTTGTTTGCATGTCTGAGTTGGTGTTTGCAAGTCCAAGAATTTGTCTTTGATGGTTTGAATGTCTAAAGTGCATGTCTTTCTCTGTTTGTATGTCTGAATCTGTTTGTTTGTAAGCCTGGGTTGGTGTTTGAAAGTTCAAGAATTTGTCTTTGTTGGTTTGAGTGTCTAAAGTGCCTGTCTTTCTTGGTTTATATGTCTGAATCTATTTGTATGCATGTCTGGGTTGGTGTTTGCAAGTCCAAGAATTTGTATTTGATAGTTTGTATGTCTAAAGTGCCTGTCTTTCTCTGTTTGTGTGTCTGAATCTATTTGTTTGCATGTCTGGGTTGGTGTTTGCAAGTCCAAGAATTTGTCTTTGTTGGTTTGAATGTCTAAAGTGTCTGTCTTTCTCTGTTTGTATGTCTGAATCTATTTGTTTGCATGTCTGGGTTGGTGTTTGCAAGTCCAAGATTTTGTCTTTGTTGGTTTGAATATCTAAAGTGTCTGTCTTTCTCTGTTTGTATGACTGAATCTAATTGTTTGCATGTCTGGGTTGGTGTTTGCAAGTCCAAGAATTTGTCTTTGTTGGTTTGAATGTCTAAAGTGTCTGTCATTCTCTGTTTGTATGTCTGAATCTATTTGTATGCATATTTGGGTTGGTGTTTGCAAGTCCAAGAATTTGTCTTTGTTGGTTTGAATGTCTAAAGTGCCTGTCTTTCTCTGTTTGCATTTCTGAATCTATTTGTATGCATGTCTGGGTTGATGTTTGCAAGTCCGAGAATTTTTCTTTATTGGTTTGAATGTCTAAAGTGCCTGTCTTTCTCAGTTTTTATGTCTGAATCTATTTGTTTGCGTGTCAGGGTTGGTGTTTGCAAGTCCGAGAATTTATCTTTGTTGGTTTGAATGTCTAAAGTGTCTGTCTTTCTCTGCTTGTATGTCTTAATCTATTTATTTGCATGTCTTGGTTGGTGTTTGCAAGTCCAAGAATTTGTCTTTGTTGGTTTGAATGTCTAAAGTGCCTGTCTTTCTCTGTTTGTATGTCTGAATCTATTTGTATGCATGTCTGGGTTGGTGTTTGCAAGTCCAAAAATTTGTCTTTGATGATTTGCATGTCTAAAGTGCCTGTCTTTCTCTG
Organism: Artemia sinica; assembly: GCA_027921565.1. Classification (NCBI taxonomy): domain Eukaryota; kingdom Metazoa; phylum Arthropoda; class Branchiopoda; order Anostraca; family Artemiidae; genus Artemia; species Artemia sinica. The sequence goes on along the minus strand of CM051261.1, from coordinate 48,697,174 downwards.
TTTCTATGTCTGAATCTAATTGTAGAAATGTTTGTGCTGGTGTTTGCTCGTCCAAGAATTTGTCTTTGTTGGTTTGAATGTCTAAAGTGTCTGTCTTTCTCTGTTTGTATGTCTGAATCTATTTGTTTGCATGTCTGGGTTGGTGTTTGCAAGTCCAAGAATTTGTCTTTGTTGGTTTGAATGTCTTAAGTGCATGTCTTTCTCTGTTTGTATGTTTGAATTTATTTGTTTGCATGTCTGAGTTGGTGTTTGCAAGTCCAAGAATTTGTCTTTGTTGGTTTGAATGTCTAAAGTGCCTGTCTTTCTCTGTTTGCATGTCTGAATCTATTTTTTTGCATGTCTGGGTTAGTGTTTGCAAGTCCAAGAATTTGTCTTTGTTGGTTTGAATGCCTAAAGTGCATGTCTTTCTCTGTTTGTATGTGTGAATCTATTTTTTTGCATGTCTGGGTTAGTGTTTGCAAGTCCAAGAATTGGTCTTTGTTGGATTGAATGCCTAAAGTGCCTGCTTTTCTCTGTTAGTATGTCTGAATCTATTTCTTTGCATGTCTGGGTTGGTGTTTGCAAGTCTAAAAATTTGTCTTTGTAGGTTTGAATGTCTAAAGTGCCTGTCTTTCTCTGTTTGTATATCTGAATCTATTTGTATGCATTTCTGGGTTGTTGTTTGCAAGTTCAAGAATTTGTCTTTGTTGGTTTTGAATGTCTAAAGTGCGTTTCTTTCTCTATTTGTATATCTGAATCTATTTGTATGCATGTCTGGGTTGATGTTTGCAAGTCCAAGAATTTGTCTTTGTTGGTTGAATGTCTAAAGTGCCTGTCCATCTCTGTTTGTATGTCTGAATCTATTTGTTCAAAGATACCAAATTTTTTCTTAGAAGTAACTTTTCTTTGATTGTGATAACCACTTTTCTGTCAGAAGTAGCAAGTTTTGCTTAACACTAACAAATTTTCTCATCGAAGTAACAACATTTTACCTTAAAACTAACATACTTTTACTGAACACACACAATTTTCTCTTGGAAATAATATTTTTCATCAGTGATAACACTTTTTCTGTTCGAACTAGCAAGTTTTCTACCAAATATACCAAATTTTTTCTTAGAAGTAACAATTTTTTGATTGTGATAACATCTTTTTTGGCAGAAGTAGCAAGTTTTGCTTAACACTAACAAACCTTCTCATCAAAGTATCAACATTCTTCTTTAGTACTACCAAACGTTTACTTAACACACACAATTTTCTCTTAGAAATAATATTTTTCATCAGTGATATCACGCTTTCTGTTCGAACTAGCAAGTTTCCTACCAAAGATACCAATTTTTTTTTTAGAAGTAACAATTTTTTGATTGTGATAACAACTTTTTTGTCAGAAGTAGCAAGTTTTGCTTAACACTAACAAATTTTTTTCATCAAATTAACAATATTTTATCTTAAAACTAACATACTCATACTTAACACACATAAATTTCTCTTAGAAATAATATTTTTTGACAGTGATAACACGTTTTCTGTTCGAACTAGCAAGTTTTCTGTTAAATATACCAAATTTTTTCTTAGAAGTAACAATTTTTGATTGTTATAAAAACTTTTCTGTCAGAAGTAGCAAGTTTTGCTTAACACTAACAAATTTTCTCATCAAAGTAACAATATTTTATTTTAAAACTAACATACTCATACTTAACACACACAAATTTCTCTTAGAAATAATATTTTTCGTCAGTGATAACACGTTTTCTGTTCGAACTAGCAAGTTTTCTGTCAAATATACCAAATTTTTTCTTTGAAGTAACTTTTCTTTGATTGTGATAACAACTTTTCTTTCAGAAGTATCAAGTTTTGATTAACACTAACAAATCTTCTCTTCAAAGTAACAACATTCTTCCTTAATACTACCAAATGTTTACTTAACACACACAATTTTCTCTTATAAATAATATTTTTCATCAGTGATATCATGCTTTCTGTTCGAACTAGCAAGTTTCCTACCAAAGATACCAATTTTTTTTTTAGAAGTAACAATTTTCTGATTGTGATAAAAACTTTTCTGTCAGAAGTAGCAAGTTTTGCTTAACACTAACAAATTTTCTCATCAAAGTAACAATATTTTATCTTAAAACTGACATACTCATACTTAACACTAACAAATTCCTTTTAGAAATAATATTTTTCGACAGTGATAACACGTTTTCTGTTCGAACTAGCAAGTTTTCTGTCAAATATACCAAATTTTTTCTTAGAAGTAACTTTTCTTTGATTGTGATAACAACTTTTCTGTCAGAAGTAGCAAGTTTTGCTAAACACTAACAAATTTTCTCATCAAAGTAACAATATTTTATCTTAAAACTAACATACTCATACTTAACACACACAAATTCCTTTTAGAAATAATATTTTTCGACAGTGATAACACGTTTTCTGTTCGAACTAGCAAGTTTTCTGTCAAATATACCGAATTTTTTCTTAGAAGTAACTTTTCTTTGATTGTGATAACAACTTTTCTGTCAGAAGTAGCAAGTTTTGATTACAATTTTCTGTCAAACTTAGGTTTCTCTACGTTTAAGTTAGGTTCATCTAACCTCCAAAACCATAGGTTAGGTTAGTTTAAGTATAAATAAATATTAATAAATAAATAGAAAAATTTCAACATGTTCAAGTTAGGTTAGGTATAAATAAATATTAATAAATAAATAGAAACATTTCTCCATGTTTAAGTTAGGTTAGATTAGCTTATCATGAGCGCTCATGATAAGCTAACCTAACCTAACTTAAACATCTAGAAATGTTTCTATTTATTTATTAATATTTATTTATACTTAACCTAACCTAACCTATGGTTTTGGAGTTTAGATGAACCTAACTTAAACGTAGAGAAACCTAAGTTTGAAAGAAAATTTGATAAAAACCTGTTAGTTCTAAGAGAAATTTGATAGTGTTAAGTAAAAGTTTATTAGTATTAAGAAAAAGTTGTTACTTCGATGCGAAGACTTGTTAGTGTTAGGGATAGTTTGCTACTTCTGACAGAAAAATTGTTATCACAATCAAAAAAATTGTTACTTCTAAGAAAAAATTCGGTATCTCTGGCAGAAAACTTGTTAGTTCGAACAGAAAACTTGTTATCATAACGAAAAATTGTTACTTCTAAGAAAAAAAGTATCTTTGACAGAAAACTTGCTACTTCAATCAGAAAACGTGATAACGCTGACGAAAAGTTTATTTCTAAGAGAAATTTGAGTGTTTAAGTAAAAGTATTTTAGTATTAAAGAAAAGTTGATGATTCGAAGAGAAAATCTGTTAGTGTTAAGTAAACGTTTGGTAGTATTAAAGAAGAATGTTGCTACTTTGATGAGAAGATTTGTTAGTGATAAGCAAAACTTGCTACTTCTATCAGAAAAAGTTGTTATCACAATCAAAAAATTGTTACTTCTAAGAAAAAAATTTGGTATCTTTGGTAGAATACTTGCTAGTTCGAACAGAAAAAGTGTTATCACTGATGAAAAATATTATTTCTAAGAGAACATTGTGTGTGTTAAGTAAAACTTTCTACTTCTGACAGAAAAGTTGTTATTACAATAAAGAAATTGTTACTTCTAAGAAAAAAATTGGTATCTTTGGTAGAAAACTTGCTAGTTCGAACAGAAAGCGTGATATCACTGATGAAAAATATTATTTCTAAGAGAAAATTGTGTGTGTTAAGTAAACGTTTGATAGTATTAAAGACGAATGTTGTTACTTTGATGAGAAGGTTTGTTTGTGTTAAGCAAAACTTGCTACTTCTGACAGAAAAGTTGTTATCACAATCAAAATATTGTTACTTCTACGAAAAATTTGGTATCTTTGGCAGAAAACTTGCTAATTCGAACAGAAAACTTGTTATCATAACGAAAAATATTTACTTCTAAGAAAAAAAAGTATCTTTGACAGAAAACTTGCTATTTTAATTTTAGAAAAATAATTTGTGAAGTTGCTGAAGGTGTATTAGGGAAGAAAGCTAGAACTGCAGCTAAGAATATTAGTGAAAAAGCTTTAAGTTTAATAGAAAGGAGAAAGGACTTGTACAAGAATTATCTGAGTGATAGATCACATGAAAACAAAAGAAATGTAAAGAAAGTGGAGAAAGCATTGAAATATGAACTAAGGAGGTGTGAAGTGGAGGCCATGGATAAAATTGCCGAGGATTTAGAAGATGCAGCTAGACGGCATAATAGTAAAATATTGTACTGGCACGTTAACAAATTGAGAGGTAGTAGTCAATCCGGACTTGTCCCAGTTAAAGATAGGAATGGGGTGGCAATTAGCGATAAGACAAAAGCTAAAGCGAGATGGGCCGAACATTTTGAGAATTTGCTTAACCGAGATAGAGTTGCAGGAAAAAATATAGAGGAAAATGAAAAAGTTTGTGATACCTTGGATGTGAAGGAAGATTTGTTTTGTGAGGAGGAATTAGAAACAGTACTAAAAGGATTAAAGAATAATAAGGCTCCAGGTGCTGATAGGGTAGTAAATGAGTTTCTTAAATATGGTGGCTCTGAGGTTAGAAATAAGTTATTGGAGATTATGAATATGATTTTTGAAAAAGGGGAAGTACCTAATGATTTTAGGAAAACCTTAATTAAGCCACTTTATAAGAAAGGTGATAAAAGTGAGTGTGGTAATTATCGAGGCATTAGTCTGGTCTCTGTAGGTAGCAAATTGCTTAGTAATATGATACTTTTTAGACTGAGAGATGCCGTAGACAAAGTTTTAAGAGAAGAGCAGTGCGGTTTTAGAAAAGGTAGAGGATGTGTTGACCAAATTTTCACTCTTAGGTTAATAATTGAGAAGTGCCTAAGTTTTCAAACACCTTTGGTCCTTAGTTTTGTAGATTATGAGCAAGCGTTCGATTCTGTTGATAGAGGAGCTTTAGTAAAGGTTTTATCCTTGTATGGTATACCAGACAAATACATTAAAGTGATTAGTGCTATGTACGAGAATAACACTGCTGCGGTTAAGGTAGGAAATGAGGTTAGCAGCTGGTTTTGTATTAAATCAGGAGTTAAGCAGGGTTGTGTTCTATCCCCCTTTATATGGATTATTTTGATGGACTTTGTTTTAAGGAGCACAGGAAAGGCAATGGGAGACCACGGAATCAAATGGGGAGGAAAAAGTCTCCTGGACTTGGATTATGCTGATGATTTAAGCATCCTAGATGAAAGTGTGAGCAAAATGAATGAAGTTTTAGAGGTTTTGCGAGTTCAGGGTGCTAGTATTGGTTTGAAAATTAATGTCAGGAAGACCAAGTCACTAAGGCTAGGAATAAGTGAAGATGAAAAGGTGACGTTGGGTAATGAAAAGATTGATCAGGTGGGCAGTTTCACTTACCTTGGTAGTATTATTAGTAAAGATGGTGGGAGCAGTGAAGATGTTAAAAATAGAATAGCCAAGGCTCAGGGTGTTTTTTCACAGTTAAAAAAAGTCTGGAAGAATAGGAAGATAAGTCTGCAAACCAAGATTAGAATCTTAGAAGCTACAGTGATGACAGTGGTCAAATATGGCTCTGAAGCATGGACGCTCCGAAAAGCGGATGAAGATTTGCTAGATGTTTTCCAGAGAAATTGCTTAAGGATTGTTCTGGGTACCCGGCTGACTGACCGTATTTCAAACAATAGGCTATACGAAAAATGTGGTTCAATACCACTTTCTAGGTCTATAATGAAAGAAAGGTTGAGGTGGTTAGGGCATGTTGTTCGGATGAAGGATGACAGATTGCCGAAGATTGTTCTTTTCGGCCAACCATCTAGGGCTAAACGGAAAGCAGGTCGTCCCCGTCTGGGTTGGGAGGACGTCATAAAGAAAGATTTAAAGGAAATGGGAACTTCGTGGGCGGGTGTAAAAAGGGAGGCTTTGAATAGATTGGGGTGGAGGAGGAGCGTGCGTAGCTGTGTTGGCCTCAGGCGGCTTGGTGCTGCGATGAGTTGTTAGTAGTAGTAGTAGTAAAAGTGTTATTTCTAAGAGAAATTAGAGTGTTTAAGTAAAAGTATGTTAGTATTATAGAAAAGTTGATGATTCGAAGAGAAAATCTGTTAGTGTAAAGTAAACATTTGGTAGTATTAAGGAAGATTGTTGTTACTTTGAAGAGAAGATTTGTTAGCGTTAATCAAAACTTGCTACTTCTGACAGAAAAGTTGTTATAACAATCAAAAATTGTTACTTCTAAGAAAAAATTTGGTATATTTGACAGAAAACTTGCTAGTTCGAACAGAAAACGTGTTATCACTGACAAAAAATATTATTTCTAAGAGAAATTTGTGTGTGTTAAGTATGAGTATGTTAGTTTTAAGATAAAATATTGTTACTTTGATGAGAAAATTTGTTAGTATTAAGCAAAATTTGCTACTTCTGACAGAAAAGTTGTTATCACAATCAAAAATTGTTACTTCTAAGAAAAAATTTGGTATATTTGACAGAAAACTTGCTAGTTCGAACAGAAAACGTGTTATCACTGTCGAAAAATATTATTTCTAAAAGGAATTTGTGTGTGTTAAGTGAACGTTTGGTAGTATTAAAGAAGAATGTGGATACTTTGATGAGAAGGTTTGTTAGCGTTAAGCAAAACTTGCTACTTCTGCCAGAAACGTTGTTATCACAATCAAAAAATTGTTACTTCTAAGAAAAAATTTAGTATCTTTGGTAGAAAACTTGCTAGTTCGAACAGAAAAAGTGTTATCACTGATGAAAATATTATTTCCAAGAGAAATTTGTGTGTGTTCAGTAAAAGTATGTTAGTTTTAAGATAAAATATTGTTACTTTGATGAGAAGGTTTGTTAGTGTTAAGCAAAACTTGCTACTTGTGACAGAAAAGTTGTTATCACTATCAAAAAATTGTTACTTCTAAGAAAAAATTTGGTATCTTTGGTAGAAAACTTGCTAGTTCGAACAGAAAAAGTGTTATCACTGATGAAAAATATTATTTCTAAGAGAAATTTGTGTGTGTTCAGTAAAAGTATGTTAGCTTTAAGGTAAAATGTTGTTACTTCGATGAGAAAATTTGTTAGTGTTAAGCAAAACTTGCTACTTCTGACAGAAAAGTTGTTATCACAATCAAAGAAAAGTTACTTCTAACAAAAAATTTGGTATCTTTGAACAAATAAATTCAGACATACAAACAGAGATGGACAGGCACTTTAAACATTCATCCAACAAAGACAAATTCTTGGACTTGCAAACATCAACCCAGACATGCATACAAATAGATTCAGAAATACAAACAGAGAAAGACACGCACTTTAGACATTCAAACCAACAAAGACAAATTCTTGAACTTGCAAACACCAACCCAGACATGCATGCAAATATATTCAGATATACAAACAGAGAAAGACAGGCACTTTAGACATTCAAACCAACAAAGACAAGTTCTTGGGCTTGCAAACACCAACCCAGACATGCGAAGAAATAGATTCAGACATACAAACATAGAAAGACAGGCACTTTAGACATTCAAACCAACAAAGACAAATTCTTGGACTTGGAAACACTAACCCAGACATGCAAAAAAATAGACTCACGCATACAAACATAGAAAGACATGCACTTTAGGCATTCAAACCAACAAAGACAAATTCTTGGACTTGCAAACACTAACCCAGACATGCAAACAAATAGATTCAGACATACAAACAGAGAAAGACAGGCACTTTAGACATTCAAACCAACAAAGACAAATTCTTGGACTTACAAACACCAGCTCAGACATGCAAACAAATACATTCAAACATACAAACAGAGAAAGACATGCACTTTAGACATTCAAACCATTAAAGACAAATTCATGGACTTGCAAACACCAACCCAGACATGCAAACAAATACATTCAAACATACAAACAGAGAAAGACAGGCACTTTAGACATTCAAACCAACAAAGACAAATTCTTGGACTTGCAAACACCTACTCAGACATGCAAACAAATAGATTCAGACATACAAACAGAGAAAGACAGACACTTTAGACATTCAAATCGACAAAGACAAATTCTTGGACTTGCAAACACCAACCCAGACATGCAAACAAATACATTCAAACATACAAACAGAGAAAGACATGCACTTTAGACATTCAAACCAACAAAGACAAATTCTTGGACGTGCAAACACCAAAACAGACATTCATACAAATAGATTCAGACATACAAACAGAGAAAGACAGTACAAGAAAGACAGACAGTACTTGTAATTCCTATAAACATCTGAACTAATTTTATATATATATATATATATATATATATATATATATATATATATATATATATATATATATATATATATATATATATATATATATATATATATATATATATATATATATATATATATATATATATATATATATATATATATATATATATATATATTTATATCGGCGCGTACAAACAGCTCCTCTCATTTGATCTGCCATCAGCGGTCCCATTGCTCTGGAACACGTTATTTGGCAGAAACTTTCGCAAAATGCCTTTGAAACCAACTTGAGACTTCGTACCCCATTTCTAGTTCCTAAAAACATCTAATAATAACATTGTACAACTAATTACCGATTTTCATGTATGTATTGAAATAAATTAATTTAAAATTAGTTTCTTCAAAATTAGTGTTCCAACGTTGAAGCCAAGTTTTGCGTTCAAGAGAGATCTGACTTGTCTACCCGTGAAAAGATCTAATGTCGCTTATGTTATGGGTTCTCTGGAGCAATCGCACCTTGGTCCGGGTTTTTATAATGGGTGAGATAGGGAAAGATCATACTGCCAATTATATAAACTGTGACTCAAGTGAACAATTATAGAGCACTCAATCATCAAGTAAATCAACTTAGTTTAATGAAGTTTTAAAATACGTCTCAGTATTAACCGTTTATGGAAGTCTAACAAAGAAAAGTAAATAGTCATGTTAAAATCTCATACGAGCAGAAATCAAGTTCTATAATAATTCAATCTTAAAACGAGCATATTTTACCTTGAATAAATAAATCAATAACAAAACCTAACAATGGTAAAACATAAAAGTAAACGGTACTTCTCGAATCTAGATTCTAGAAAAAGGAATTCTAGAATGAACAGATTTTAAAATGAATAATCAAACAAACTTAGGACGAGCAAAAACTATCACAAGCAGGAGTAGGCCTACCACCTCCTAAAATTTCTATGGAACTTAGCGTCATTTGTTCATTTACAGGCATAAAACTAAATTAAACAATACTACTTGTGTAAAGATTTTCAAAACAATGAGATTTCAACAGTGTTGTTAAACATTGTTGAAAAATTCTCTCCAACACACAAATAGCAGGCCAAATTATGGATTCTTACATATATTAAATACATGTTATCTCAATGAAATACATATTAGTCAAATAATCTCCTAAGCTTAAAACTCTCACAAATCACCATCAATAAATAAATATAAACCAAAACAAACAGAAAGTACAATAAACAATCGAGTCAAACTCAAAACAAGCATAAAATAACATGAATAGGGCCGACACCCCCATGCCTTCTGAAAACCAGAACATAATTTGCACTTTACTGAAAACAAAATACGTATTCGGTGTTTTCACTTTTTTAACTTTAATGAATAAAAAATCATTAAGATTTTAAGGAATAAATGTCGGCAAATGTACATTAAACTGACACTGCAAATTCATTTGGATTTCTTTTCTGTAAAATCCAAATTATGTTCTGGCCTTGAGAAGGCATAGGGGCTCTGAGCCCTACTCATGTTAATTTCAGCTCGTTTTGAGTTTGACTCGATTATTTATTGTAATTCCTGTTCGTTTTGAGTTTCAATTATTTATTGATCCTGATTTGTGGTAGTATTGCGCGTGGTAGATTATTTGATTCTTTTTTTGCGCATTTTTGGTTGAAGAGAGTTCTTTACTTTTCTTTGAAAAGCTTATTTTGTGGAAAACGTTTTTTATTAATTAATTTCTGTTTGTTTTATATTGACATTAAATAAAAAAAACAAGGTTTTTCATCTGAAAGTGAGGAGAAGCATTAAAACTTGAAACGGACAGAAATTATTAGGTATATGATGGGCCCTCCTCAACACCGCGCTCTTTACGCTAAAGTTTTTTAGTACTTTTAAAAAAGCTTTCTATTGTTAAGCCCTTGTGTTTCAGGAGTCGTTCTTAAAGAATTGGAACAAAATTCAAATTTTAGTGTAAAGAGCGAGGTGTTGAGGAGGGGACAATGCCCTTCGTATACGTAATAATTTCTGTTCATTTTAAGTTTTAATCTTGCTCCTTACTTTCAGTTGAAAAAAATTGATTTTTTATTTAATTTCTGATCGTTTTTTAAATCATGCCAGGAAATCTGGCCCCACCTCCACGGAGAAATCCTCCTCCCCACAGAAATATCATCTAGCCAATTGAATCCCCGTGATAATTTACCCCGGACAATTAGCCTTGACAACTCCACGCGAAAAATTGAGACGGAAAAGAGAAAGCAAGATATATAAAAAGAATTTTGTATAGGAATTCTGGCAAATTGTCCAGTGTATAATTGCCTGTGAAAAAACCCCCCTGGAAACTTCACTCTCCATGGAAAATTCCCCGTGGAAAACCCCCAGCAGAAAATCTGCCCCTTCCCCTCCCTAAAGTATTCATACTTCACAATAACAAATACTATATGTAAACAATGGGCAAATTTTGTGACTTAAAGACCTTTCTCCTGGGACTGTGTGTGTTGGGGGGGGGGGGTTTGGTTCATGTCATATCCAAAGGCTTAGCTAGGCCTTTGGATATAAGGCCTTTCAACTATGATGAGAAAAATGGCTATCCGGGCTGCCCTCCGGGGTAGGTGGCCAGGCTGCTCTCAAGTCTTTTGGTTCACTTATTAAGGGCATTAAAACTTTTAATTTTCGTTCGAATGAGCCCTATTACGATATTTTGGACCACTGGGTTGGTAAGATCACCCTTGGTGAAAAAAGGCTAACAAATAAACACACATCCATGATCTTTCTTCTGATACAAAATTCCACATTTTTGCAGATAGGAGATTGAAACCTTAATAGTAGGGTTTTCAGAAACGCTGAATATGATGGTGTGAATTTCATTAAGATTCTATTACTTTCAGGGGTATTTCCTACTTTTTTCAAAAATCAGGCAAATTTTTTCATGCTCGTAGCCTTTAATCGGTAAGACTAAACTTAATGAAACTTATACATTTTAAATCAACATAATAAGTCAGTAACTTTGATATATCTATTGCTATCAAAATTTTGTTTTTTAGAATTTCGGCTACTATTGAGCCGGGTCGTTCCTTACTTGCAGTTCGTTACCACGAGCTGTTTGATAGTCTTTTTCAGGGAAAAAGAAAATAAAAGGTTAACCCTTTCCGGGTTTTCCTTTAAGAATTTATAGTTTGGCCTGCTATTTGGATGCTGGAGAAACCTTTTCAACAATTTTACACCCTTTAGAAAATCTTGAAACAAATATTAGTGTTAAATTTAGTTTTACACCTCCTCTAGTTGACCTGAAAAAAAAATACCATTCCACAAAAAGTTCTACCTATGCTCTTTCACAGCCTGGATACACTTACACTCTTTTGATTTAGTCAAAATTTAAAAGCGGAACTAGTAATAGAAGTACCCCTAAAAATTGTACTTAATACCCTCAGTCGTTCTTGGGACATTGCTGAGATGTCTTATTGGTAAACAACATACACACAGTGCGCTTTGATTTAATTTTAAAGTAACATTTAGTTTTTAAGCACAGTGGTCAAATGGCATAACTGTTGGAAGTTAACCCACCCAATAACCCTGGAGACATAGTTACTAGACCGTTCAGCTCTGCTAAACAAAATGGCTGTCAGTAGGGAAGCCATAATATCTCCGAAACAAACACATGTGCTGCCATCTACAATTGAGTCTAACGCTCACGGTACATAATTTTTTCAAGGATTATCGATCGAGTCTAATGAGGTCAAGGTCGACTTATTTGTTGTAGTTCGTCTAGGTGTAATGACTCCAGGGCAAAGTTTGCATTTGCGCATTAACGGGAAGAGATGTATTGATCGACTCGAGGGGGAAGTGGATTTCTGAGAAATTGATTTACATAATCGAGGGGAATTATTGATCCAAGAAAGGGGAATTTATTTCTTGTTTCTAAGGGGAATTATTGATCCATGAAGGGGGTATTTATTTGTTGTTTCTAAGGGGAATCATTGATCCACTAACGGAATTAGAAATGACATCACTTGTTTCCTAGGAATTATACGGGACTCTAAAGAGATAGAAATTCTATTTTTAAATATGGCTTCTCTGATCTTTAGTGACAGAGATAAATTGATGTTCTATTTTTAAATATGGCTTCTCTGATCTTTAGTGACAGAGATAAATTGATGTTCTATTTTTAAATATGGCTTCTCTGATCTTTAGTGACAGAGAGATAAATTGATATTCTATCAAAGCCATAATAGTGTAGCTAGGAACACCTTCGAGATGAAGACAGACTGAATATATTTTACGCGGGAAAGAGTTTCCTAGGAATTTCAAATGTGACAGCGCAGGGATGCCGACACAATGGAACACGCAGAAATTACTTTTAGGGGATTATTTAGGCGAAACAGTTTGAGACATTTTAGAAGATGATTTAGGTGAAACAGTTTGAGACATTTTAGGGGATTATTTGGGCGAAACCGTTTGAGACATTTTAGAAGATGATTTTAGAAGATGATTTGGGTTGAAACTCTACACAAGTTCCATTTGAACAGTGTTGTAAGGTCCCCTACCCCAACCCCAGAGGGCCCCCCCATCCCCCCGGGCCCCCAAAGGCCCCCCAGGGCACCAAAGGACCTCCGAGCCACCAAAGACCCCCCACCCGCCGGGCCTCCAAAGGCCCCCCGGGCCTCCATTTTTTTAAATACTTTTTTGAATCAATTTGTTTGTATGTCTGGGTTGGTGTTTGCAAGTCCAAGTGTTTGCCTTTGTTGGTTTGTGTGTATAAAGTGCCCGTCTTTCTCTGTTTACATGTCTGAATCTATTTGTTTGTATGTCTGGGTTGGTGTTTGCAAGTTCAAGAATTTGTCTTTGTTGGTTTGAATGTCTAAACTGCCTGTCTGTCTCGGTTTATATGTATGAATCTATTTGTATGCATGTCTGGGTTGGTGTTTGCAAGTCCAAGAATTTGTCTTTGATGGTTTGTATGTTTAAAGTGCCTGTCTTTCTCTGTTTGTATATCTGAACCTATTTATTTGCATGTTTGGGTTGGTGTTTGCAAGTCCAAGAATTTGTCTTTGATGGTTTGAATGTCTAAAGTGTCTGTCTTTCTCTGTTTGTATGTCTGAATCTATTTGTTTGTATGCCTGGGTTGGTGTTTGAAAGTTCAAGAATTTGTCTTTGTTTGTTTGAATGTCTAAAGTGCCTGTCTGTCTCGGTTTATATGTATGAATCTATTTGTATGCATGTCTGGGTTGGTGTTTGCAAGTCCAAGAATTTGTCTTTGATGGTTTGTATGTCTAAAGTGCCTGTCTTTCTCTGTTTGTGTGCCTGAATCTATTTGTTTGCATGTCTGGGTTGGTGTTTGCAAGTCCATGAATTTGTCCTTGATGGTTTGAATGTCTAAAGTGTCTGTCTTTCTCTGTTTGTAAGTCTGAATCTATTTTTTTGCATGTCTGGGTTTGTGCTTGCAAGTCCAAGAATTTGTCTTTGTTGGTTTGAATGTCTAAAGTGTCTGTCTTTCTCTGTTTGTATGTCTGAATCTATTTGTTTGCATGTCTGGGTTGGTGTTTGCAAGTCCAAGAATTTGTCTTTGTTGGTTTGAATGTCTAAAGTGTCTGTCATTCTCTGTTTGTATGTCTGAATCTGATTGTATGCATATTCGGGTTGGTGTTTGCAAGTCCAAGAATTTGTCTTTGTTGGTTTGAATGTCTAAAGTGCCTGTCTTTCTCTGTTTGCATGTCTGAATCTATTTGTTTGCATTTCTGGGTTGATGTTTGCAAGTCCGAGAATTTGTCTTTGTTGGTTTGAATGTCTAAAGTGCCTGTCTTTCTCAGTTTTTATGTCTGAATCTATTTGTTTGCGTGTCAGGGTTGGTGTTTGCAAGTCCGAGAATTTATCTTTGGTGGTTTGAATGTCTAAAGTGTCTGTCTTTCTCTGTTTATATGTCTGAATCTATTTGTTTGCATGTCTGGGTTGGCGTTTGCAAGCCCAAGAATTTGTCTTTGTTGGTTTGAATGTCTAAAGTGCCTGTCTTTCTCTGTTTTTATGTCTGAATCTATTTGTATGCATATCTGGGTTGGTGTTTGCAAGTCCAAAAATTTGTCTTTGATGATTTGCATGTCTAAAGTACCTGTCTTTCTCTGTTTGTATGTCTGAATCTATTTGTATGAATGTCTGTGTTGGTGTTTGCACGTCCAAGAATTTGTCTTTGTTGGTTTGAATGTCTAAAGTGTCTGTCTTTCTCTGTTTGTATGTCTGAATCTATTTGTTTGCATGTCATAGTTGGTGTTTGCAAGTCCAAGAATTTGTCTTTGTTGGTTTGAATGTCTAAAGTGCATGTCTTTCTCTGTTTGTATGTTTGAATGTATTTGTTTGCTGGTCTTAGTTGGTGTTTGCAAGTCCAAAAATTTGTCTTTGTTGGTTTGAATGTCTAAAGTGCCTGTCTTTCTCTGTTTGCATGTCTGAATCTATTTTTTTGCATGTCTTGGTTAGTGTTTGCAAGTCCAAGAATTTGTCTTTGTTGGTTTGAATGCCTAAAGTGCATGTCTTTCTCTGTTTGTATGTATGAATTTATTTTTTTGCATGTCTGGGTTAGTGTTTGCAAGTCCAAGAATTGATCTTTGTTGGTTTGAATGCCTAAAGTGCCTGCCTTTCTCTGTTAGTATGTCTGAATCTATTTCTTTGCATGTCTGGGTTGGTGTTTGCAAGTCTAAGAATTTGTATTTGTTGGTTTGAATGTCTAAAGTGCCTGTCTTTCTCTGTTTGTATATCTGAATCTATTTGTATGCATTTCTGGGTTGGTGTTTGCAAGTTCAAGAATTTGTCTTTGTTGGTTTGAATGTCTAAAGTGCGTTTCTTCCTCTGTTTGTATGTCTGAATCTATTTTTTTGCATGTCTGGGTTGATGTTTGCAAGTCCAAGAATTTGTCTTTGTTGGTTGAATGTCTAAAGTGCTTGTCCATCTCTGTTTGTATGGCTGAATCTATTTGTTCAAAGATACCAAATTTTTTCTTAGAAGTAACTTTTCTTTGATTGTGATAACAACTTTTCTGTCAGAAGTAGCAAGTTTTGCTTAACACTAACAAATTTTCTCATCAAAGTAACAACATTTTACCTTAAAACTAACATACTTTTACTGAACACACACAAATTTCTCTTAGAAATAATATTTTTCATCAGTCATAACACTTTTTCTGTAAGACTAACAAGTTTTCTACTGAAGATACCAAATTTTTTCTTAGAAGTAACAATTTTTTGATTGTGATAACCACTTTTCTGTCACAAGTAGCAAGTTTTGCTTACAACTAACAAACCTTCTCATCAAAGTAACAATATTTTATCTTAAAACTAACATACTTTTACTGAACACACACAATTTTCTCTTGGAAATAATATTTTTCATCAGTGATAACACTTTTTCTGTTCGAACTAGCAAGTTTTCTACCAAAGATACCAAATTTTTTCTTAGAAGTAACAATTTTTTGATTGTGATAACATCTTTTCTGGCAAGAGTAGCAAGTTTCGCTTAACATTAACAAACCTTCTCATCAAAGTATCAACATTCTTCTTTAATACTACCAAACGTTTACTTAACACACACAATTTTCTCTTAGAAATAATATTTTTCATCAGTGATCTCACGCTTTCTGTTCGAACTAGCAAGTTTTCTACCAAAGATACCAAATTTTTTTTTTAGAAGTAACAATTTTTTGATTGTGATAACAACTTTTCTGTCAGAAGTAGCAAGTTTTGCTTAACACTAACAAATTTTCTCATCAAAGTAACAATATTTTATCTTAAAACTAACATACTCATACTTAAACGAAATAATATTTTTCATCAGTGATATCACGCTTTCTGTTCGAACTAGCAAGTTTCCTACCAAAGATACAAATTTTTTTTTTAGAAGTAACAATTTTTTGATTGTGATAAAAACTTTTCTGTCAGAAGTAGCAAGTTTTGCTTAACACTAACAAATTTTCTCATCAAATTAACAATATTTTATCTTAAAACTAACATACTCATACTTAACACACACAAATTTCTCTTAGAAATAATATTTTTTGACAGTGATAACACGTTTTCTGTTTGAACTAGCAAGTTTTCTTTTAAATATACCAAATTTTTTCTTAGAAGTAACAATTTTTGATTGTGATAACAACTTTTCTGTCAGAAGTAGCAAGTTTTGCTTAACACTAACAAATTTTCTCATCAAAGTAACAATATTTTATCTTAAAACTGACATACTCATACTTAACACACACAAATTTCTCTTAGAAATAATATTTTTCGTCAGTGATAACACGTTTTCTGTTCGAACTAGCAAGTTTTCTGTCAATATACCAAACTTTTTTTTAGAAGTAACTTTTCTTTGATTGTGATAACAACTTTTCTTTCAGAAGTAGCAAGTTTTGATTAACACTAACAAATCTTCTCTTCAAAGTAACAATATTCTTCCTTAATACTACCAAATGTTTACTTAACACACACAGTTTTCTCTTATAAATAATATTTTTCATCAGTGATATCACGCTTTCTGTTGTGATAACAATTTTTCTGTCAGAAGTAGCAAGTTTTGCTTAACACTAACAAATTTTCTCATCAAAGTAACAATATTTTATCTTAAAACTGACATACTCATACTTAACACACACAAATTTCTCTTAGAAATAATATTTTTCGATAGTGATAACACGTTTTCTGTTCGAACTAGCAAGTTTTCTGTCAAATATACCAAATTTTTTCTTAGAAGTAACAATTTTTGATTGTGATAACAACTTTTCTGTCAGAAGTAGCAAGTTTTGCTTAACACTAACAAATTTTCTCATCAAAGTAACAATATTTTATCTTAAAACTAACATACTCATACTTAACACACACAAATTTCTCTTAGAAATAATATTTTTCGTCAGTGATAACACGTTTTCTGTTCGAACTAGCAAGTTTTCTGTCAAATATACCGAATTTCTTCTTAGAAGTAACTTTTCTTTGATTGTGATAACAACTTTTCTGTCAGAAGTAGCAAGTTTTGATTACAATTTTTTGTCAAACTTAGGTTTCTCTACGTTTAAGTTAGGTTCATCTAACCTCCAAAACCGTAGGTTAGGTTAGGTATAAATAAATATTAATAAATAAATAGAAACATTTCTACATGTTCAGGTTAGGTTAGGTATAAATAAATATTAATAAATAAATAGAATATTTCTCCATGTTTAAGTTAGGTTAGATTAGCTTATCATGAGCGCTCATGATAAGCTAACCTAACCTAACTTAAACATGGAGAAATGTTTCTATTTATTTATTAATATTTATTTATACCTAACCTAACCTAACTTAAACATGTAGAAATGTTTCTATTTATTTATTAATATTTATTTATACTTAACCTAACCTAACCTATGGTTTTGGAGTTTAGATGAACCTAACTTAAACGTAGAGAAACCTAAGTTTGAAAGAAAATTTGTTAAAAACCTGTTAGTTCTAAGAGAAATTTGATAGTGTTAAGTAACAGTTTATTAGTATTAAGAAAAATTTGTTACTTCGATGCGAAGATTTGTTAGTGTTAGGGATAGTTTGCTACTTCTGACAGAAAATTGTTATCACAATCAAAAAAATTGTTACTTCTAAGAAAAAATTTGGTATCTCTGGCAGAAAACTTGTTAGTTCGAACAGAAAACTTGTTATCATAACGAAAAATTGTTACTTCTAAGAAAAAAAGTATCTTTGACAGAAAACTTGCTACTTCAATCAGAAAACGTGATAACACTGACGAAAAGTGTTATTTCTAAGAGAAATTTGAGTGTTTAAGTAAAAGTATGTCAGTATTAAAGAAAAGTTGATGATTCGAAGAGAAAATCTGTTAGTGTTAAGTAAACGTTTGGTAGTATTAAAGAAGAATGTTGTTACTTTGATGAGAAGATTTGTTAGTGATAAGCAAAACTTGCTACTTCTGACAGAAAAGTTGTTATCACAATCAAAAAATTGTTACTTCTAAGAAAAAAATTTGGTATCTTTACTAGAAAACTTGCTAGTTCGAACCGAAAAAGTGTTATCACTGATGAAAAATATTATTTCTAAGAGAAAATTGTGTGTGTTAAGCAAAACTTGCTACTTCTGACAGAAAAGTTGTTATCACAATCAAAAAATTGTTACTTCTAAGAAAAAAATTTGGTATCTTTGGTAGAAAACTTCCTAGTTCGAACAGAAAGCGTGATATCACTGATGAAAAATATTATTTCTAAGACAAATTTGGATGTGTTAAGTAAACGTTTGGTAGTATTAAAGAAGAAGGTTGTTACTTTGATGAGAAGGTTTGTTTGTGTTAAGCAAAACTTGCTACTTTGACAGAAAAGTTGTTATCACAATCAAAATATTGTTACTTCTACGAAAAATTTGATATCTTTGGCAGAAAACTTGCTAGTTCGAACAGAAAACTTGTTATCATAACGAAAAATAGTTACTTCTAAGAAAAAAAAGTATCTTTGACAGAAAACTTGCTACTTCAAGCAGAAAACGTGTTATCGCTGACGAAAAGTGTTATTTCTAAGAGAAATTAGAGTGTTTAAGTAAAAGTATGGTAGTATTATAGAAAAGTTGATGATTCGAAGATAAAATCTGTTAGTGTTGTTAAGGAAACATTTGGTAGTATTAAGGAAGATTGTTGTTACTTTGAAGAGAATAATTGTTAGTGTTAATCAAAACTTGCTACTTCTGACAGAAAAGTTGTCATCACAATCAAAGAAAAGTTACTTGTAAGAAAAAATTCGGTATATTTGACAGAAAACTTGCTAGTCCGAACAGAAAACGTGTTATCAATGACGAAAAATATTATTTCTAAGAGAAATTTGTGTGTGTTAAGTAAAAGTATGTTAGTATTAAGATAAAATATTGTTACTTTGATGAGAAAATTTGTTAGTGTTAAGCAAAACTTGCTACTTCTGACAGAAAAGTTATTATCACAATCAAAAATTGTTACTTCTAAGAAAAAATTTGGTATATTTGACAGAAAACTTGCTAGTTCGAACAGAAAACGTGTTATCTTTGTCGAAAAATATTATTTCTAAGAGAAATTTGTGTGTGTTAAGTAAAAGTATGTTAGTATTAAGGTAAAATGTCGTTACTTTGATGAGAAGGTTTGTTAGTGTTAACGTGTTATCACTGACGAAAAATATTATTTCTAAGAGAAATTTGTGTGTGTTAAGTATGAGTATGTTAGTTTTAAGATACAATATTGTTACTTTGATGAGAAAATTTGTTAGTGTTAAGCAAAACTTGATACTTCTGACAGAAAAGTTGTTATCACAATCAAAAAATTGTTACTTCTAAAAAAATATTTGGTATCTTTGGTAGAAAACTTGCTAGTTCGAACAGAAAGCGTGATATCACTGATGAAATATATTATTTCTAAGAGAAAATTGTGTGTGTTAAGTAAACGTTTGGTAGTATTAAAGAAGAATGTGGATACTTTGATGAGAAGGTTTGTTTTCTTTAAGCAAAATTTGCTACTTGTGCCAGAAAAGTTGTTATCAAAATCAAAAAATTGTTACTTATAAGAAAAAATTTAGTATCTTTGGTAGAAAACTTGCTAGTTCGAACAGAAAAAGTGTTATCACTGATGAAAATATTATTTCCAAGAGAAATTTGTGTGTGTTCAGTAAAAGTATGTTAGTTTTAAGATAAAATATTGTTACTTTGATGAGAAGGTTTGTTAGTGTTAAGCAAAACTTGCTACTTGTGACAGAAAAGTTGTTATCACTATCAAAAAATTGTTACTTCTAAGAAAAAATTTGGTATCTTTGGTAGAAAACTTGCTAGTTCGAACAGAAAAAGTGTTATCACTGATGAAAAATATTATTTCTAAGAGAAATTTGTGTGTGTTCAGTAAAAGTATGTTAGTTTTAAGGTAAAATGTTGTTACTTCGATGAAAAAATTTGTTAGTGTTAAGCAAAACTTGCTACTTCTGACAGAAAAGTTGTTATCACAATCAAAGAAAAGTTACTTCTAAGAAAAAATTTGGTATATTTGAACAAATAGATTCAGACATACAAACAGAGATGGACAGGCACTTTAGACATTCATCCAACAAAGACAAATTCTTGGGCTTGCAAACATCAACCCAGACATGCATACAAATAGATTCAGATATACAAACAGAGAAAGACACGCACTTTAGGCATTCAAACCAACAAAGACAATTTCTTGGACTTGCAAACACCAACCCAGACATGCATGCAAATAGATTCAGATATACAAACAGAGAAAGACAGGCACTTTAGACATTCAAACCAACAAAGACAATTTCTTGGACTTGCAAACACTAACCCAGACATGCAAAAAATAGATTCACGCATACAAACAGAGAAAGACATGCACTTTACGCATTCAAACCAACAAAGACAAATTCTTGGACTTGCAAACACTAACCCAGATATGCAAAAAAATAGATTCAGACATACAAACAGAGAAAGACAGGCACTTTAGACATTCAAACCAACAGAGACAAATTCTTGGACTTGCAAACACCAGCTCAAACATGCAAACAAATACATTCAAACATAAAAACAGAGAAAGACATGCACTTTAGACATTCAAACAATTAAATACAAATTCATGGACTTGCAAACACGAACCCAGACATGCAAACAAACACATTCAAACATACAAACAGAGAAAGACAGACACTTTAGACATTCAAATCGACAAAGACAAATTCTTGGACTTGCAAACACCAACCCAGACATGCAAACAAATACATTCAAACATACAAACAGAGAAAGACATGCACTTCAGACATTCAAACCAACAAAGACAAATTCTTGGACGTGCAAACACCAAGACAGACATTCATACAAATAGATTCAGACATACAAACAGAGAAAGACAGGCACTTTAGACATGCAAATCATCAAAGATAAATTTTTGGACTTGCAAACACCAACCCAGACATGCATATAAATAGATTTAGACATACAAACAGAGAAAGACAGGCACTTTAGACATTCAAACAAACAAAGACAAATTCTTGGACTTGCAAACACAAACCCAGACATGCAAACAAATAGATTCAGACATACAAACAGAGAAAGACAGACACTTTAGACATTCAAACCAACAAAGATAAATTCTCTGATTTGCAAACACCAACCCTAACTCGCAAACAAATAGATTCAGACATACAAACTGAGAAAGACAGGCACTTTAGACATTCAAACCGACAAAGACAAATTCTCGGACTTGCAAACATCAACCCATATATGCATACAAATAGATTCAGACATACAAACAGAGAAGGACAGACACTTTAGACATTCAAACCAACAAAGACAAATTCTTGGACTTGCAAACACCAGCCCAGACATGCAACCAAATAGATTCAGACATACAAACAGAGAAAGACAGACACTTTAGACATTCAAACCATCAAGGACAAATTATTGGACTTGCAAACACCAACCCAGACATGCAAACAAATAGATTCAGACATACAAACAGAGAAAGACAGACACTTTAGTCATTCAAACCATCAAGGACAAATTCTTGGACTTGCAAACACCAACCCAGACATACAAACAAATAGATTCAGACATACAAACAGACAAAGACAGGCACTTTAGACATACAAACCATCAAAGACAAATTCTTGGACTTGCAAACACCAACCCAGACATGCATACAAATAGATTCAGACATATAAACCGAGAAAGACAGGCACTTTAGACATTCAAACCAACAAAGACAAATTCTTGAACTTGCGAACACCAACCCAGACATACAAACAAATAGATTCAGACATACAAACAGAGAAAGACAGACACTTTAGACATTCAAACCATCAAAGACAAATTCATGGACTTGCAAACACCAACCCAAACATGCAAACAAATAGATTAAGACATACAAACAGAGAAAGACAGGCACTTTAGACATACAAACCATCAAAGACAAATTCTTGGACTTGCAAACACCAACCCAGACATGTATACAAATAGATTCAGACATATAAACCGAGAAAGACAGGCACTTTAGACATTCAAACCAACAAAGACAAATTCTTGAACTTGCGAACACCAACCCAGACATACAAACAAATAGATTCAGACATGTAAACAGAGAAAGACAGGCACTTTAGACATACAAACCAACAAAGGCAAACACTTGGACTTGCAAACACCAACCCAGACATACAAACAAATTGATTCAAAAAAGTATTAAAAAAATGGGGGCCCGGGGGGCCTTTGGGGGCTCGGGGGCCTTTGGGGGCCCGGTGGGACATTGGGGGCCCGGAGGCCCTTTGTGGGCCCGGAGGGAGGCCTTTGGGGGCCCGAGGGATGGGGTTCCTCTGGGGTTGGGGTAGAGGACCTTACAACACTGTTCAAATGGAATTTGTGTATTATAACGACCACAGAGTTTCACCCCAAATCATCTTCTAAAATGTATCAAACGGTTTCGCCCAAATAATCCCCTAAAATGTCTCAAACTGTTTCGCCTACATAATCCCCTAAAAGTAATTTCTTTGTGTTCCGTTGTTTCGGCATCTCTGCGCTGTCACATTTGAAATTCCTAGGAAACCCTTTCCCGCGTAAAATATATTCAATCTGTCTTCATCTCGAAGGTGTTCCTAGCTACACTATTATGGCTTTGATAGAATATCAATTTATCTCTTTGTCACTAAAGATCAGAGAAGCCATATTTAAAAATAGAATATCAATTTATCTCTGTCACTAAAGATCAGACAAGCCATATTTAAAAATAGAATTTCTATCTCTTTAGAGTCCCGTATAATTCCTAGAAAACAAGTGATGTCATTTCTAATTCCATTAGTGGATCAATATTTACCCTTAGAAACAACAAATAAATTCCCCCTTCATGGATCAATAATTCCCCTTAGAAACAAGAAATAAATTCCCCTTTCGTGGATCAATAATTCCCCTCGATTATGCAAATCAATTTCTCAGAAATCTAGTTCTCCTTCGATTATGTAAATGAATTTCTCAGAAATCCACTTCCCCCTCGAGTCGATCAATACATCTCTTCCCGTTAATGCGTATGTGCAAACTTCGCCCTGGAGTCATTACACCTAGACGAACAACAACAAATAAATCGACCTTGACCCCATTAGACTCGATCGATAATCCTTGAATAAATTATGTCCCGTCAGCGTTAGACTCAATTGTAGATGGCAGCAGATGTGCTCGTTTCGGAGACATTATGGCTTCCCTACTACTGTCTTAGAATTTTTATTGGAAGTGTTTGAAAAATTATAGACTAAAGAGGAGGGCTGATTCAATTATAGGCTAAAGAGGATACCCTTCAATCATTTTTAACTCTTAAAAAGGGCACTACAGCTTTTAATTTCCAATTCGATTAGTACATTTAAAACATCAATGATATTACTAGCTATGATAGTGCAGTGCTGCCTATGATATTGCTTATATGCCCATTTATTACCTGCATGCGTATAGTTTTTTCGTTTAATTGAAACTTCCCCTAAACGTTCCCTAAAAGTTTCAACTTAATGCCCTTAGCGTCATTAACTACAGTAACTATAACAGTAGTATTAAAACTACGCACATAGTGTCTTTTGGCTAGTTTAAAATCCGCCACAACTTACCCTGAAAGGTCTAACTTAATAATGTAAGCCAAAATTGTGATATTGCTTTGTCCCCTTTTCACAATCTACATGATGAGGGTCCGTTTTGATTTATTTCGACATCTGCCTAAATAGTCCTTGAAAGCTTTACCTTAATACCCTTAGCTTGATTAGTAGCAATATTTGGAGTAGCAGTAGTAGCATTAGTGGCAGTATGCACATAGCACCTTTGGTTTTTTTTCAACATCTCCTTCAATACACCATGAAAGTTTCACCTTAAAACAATCAGCCGTTTCAAAACATTGCTCTTACCTCCTACTGACAAAAATATGGGCATAGTGCGTTTCGGTTTAGTTCAATACAGTTTCAATATTGCTCAAAATTTTGGCCTTATTACCCTTAGCTTTAGTAGTGGTAGTAGTAGCATCAGTAGTTTTAGTTGTAGCAGTAATAATAACAGTAGCAGTAGGAGTAGAAGCAGGTATTGTTATGATGCACATATTTTCTTTGAGTTAGTTCAACATCCCCCTCAACATGCCTTGTAAGTTTTAATTTCACGCACAAAGCGGTTCCTAAGATATTGCTAATGTACCCTTTTGACAACCTGCATACGGATGGCGTGTTGTGAATCAGTTTACCTCCCCCACTAAAACTTCTCGATACTTCGATGTAAGAATTCTAGCCTAAAATTTTCAAAATTAGGATAGCAAAATTTTCGTCTTATATTGTCTTATATTTGATACCCAAACTTTGGTCCTATATTGGGAACACATTTTTTTATATATTGAACAGTAGGATTTGCGTCTAATACTGGATAACACAATTTTTGTTCTTATATTAACCTACTCCAACCGCGAAATTGGATAGGAAGCTCAACCCTACATCAACTTGATATTCAAGGATGGATGGATATTTTTAGAGGGAATTAGTACGTTTTAGAAGATGCTTACAGGGGGTAGTAGGATGTTCTATAGAGAGTGGTAGGATATTTCAGAGGGTAATAAGATGTTCTTAGAGCATAATTTACGAGAAAATCATGGTAAAACAGTCCAATTGCATTACCTCGTGCCAATATTAACCTAACATAAGGATGAACAAAGGTTCCTAATCAATTGAATTACTGCTGCAGGAGATCGGTAAAAGCAGACATTGAATCAAACACCTGGTGGACTTTGATCAAAACCTGGAGAATGATGAAATGACATTGTGCGACTCGGCTCTTCAATTTAATTTGTTCTATTGGGAAATTTTTTAGCCTGAAGTAACTCCCTATTTTGACAGTAAATGAATATAAAAGAAGGCTTTTTAGTAGTTCTGAAAAAGACCTCAATGTGCAGTAATGCAGTTTTGGTTGTAGCGGCACCGATAGAAAAAAAAAACATGTCAACAAAGAGCAAAAAGCTTAGAGCTTAAAGCAGAAAAAGCGCTTAGAAAACCTGGCACCAAACTGCTTAAGAATTTATTTCTTTTTTCGAAAGATGTATTTGTCATAGGGATGCTTGAATTTTTTTCGACGAAAATCTTTGTCTAGTTTATCTATTATAGGCTACCTTCCCATAGTAGTATTATATTTTCATGCAAGGATGTACATTATAGGCTGGAGGCATAGACTTGAAATTGCTTGCGCAGGATTTCGCCTCTTGTTGATAGAAGAGCATCGCTAAGTGCAGAAAACCATGTTGGGACCAAGTCAGGCCAAGAATTTTTAGGAATCTCAATTCATACTGGACGTCCTAGGGACTTCTTGCTGTCCAGTTCTAAGTCGACTTAAGCGCTTCGGGTAGACTTGAAAAAATGTGTTAGTTTCGTCCTGCACTGGTTTTGGGACCCATTGCTTTTCCTGAGGTAATAATGATTTCAAAGATCTAAATTATAGGAAAATTGCTATATTTTGGGATGTTTTGAGTATTAAAATCCACCCTTTTTGGCATATCCCTCCTTCATTAACTAGCCAAAGTATTTTTAAAGTCTATATAAATTTCAGCGTCTTAGGTAAATTTCCACTTGTTTATAATTCCAAACATTAGTAGGAGGGGCCTAATGACTCTGACGAATACATAATTTATGCATGTTTCTGTTCTGTTTGTTGATGGTTAATTGATGTTTTTTCATGGTTCTGTTCTGTTTGATGGTTATTTGATGTTTCTTCATAGTTAAATTGTTGTTTGATGGTTATTTGATGTTGTTTCTGTTCTGTATGTTGATGGTTATAAGGTTATTTCATGGTTTCTGTTCTGTTTGTTGATGATTATATGATGTTTTTTTCATGTTCTGTTTGTTGATGGTTGATGATTTGATGTTTTTTTCATGTTCTGTTCTGTTTGATGGTTATTTGATGTTGTTTCTGTTCTGTTTTTTGATGGTTATATTGTTGTTTCTGTTCTGGTTATTGGATGATTATGAGTGTCGGTCAATTTATTTGTTGTTTCATGGATGTTGACGTAAGTTCAACAACAATTTGGATGTAGACATAAGTTCAACAACAGCTTGGATGCTGAATTAAGTTCAACAACAACTTGGATGTAGACATAAATTCAACAACAACTTAGATGTAGACATAAGTTCAACAACAACTTGGATGTAGACATAAGTTCAACAAAAATTGCTGGATAATCGATAATCTAACGGGACAAGATCAAGTGTCTCTTTCAAAGTCAATCAGGGGGTGTTTCTAAGTGTATTGATCCACTAAAAAGAAACAATATGGCTTCTCTACTTTAGTGTCAGAGATAAATTAATATTCCATTTTTAAATACGGTTTCGCTGGTCTTTAGTGTCAGAGATAAATTAATATTCTTTCGAAACCTTAAAAGTGTAACTAAGAACACCTTAGATATTTTTTCAGAAATTCAAACGAGATCAAGACAGATTAAATATATTTAACGCGGGAAATGGTTTCCTGGGAATTTTAAATCTGACAGCGCAGGGACGCCAAAACAAGGGAATATTCTGAAATTACTTTTAGGGGATTATTTGGGTGAAAACAAATTAATCAACATTTTAGGGATTATTTGGGTGAAACAGTTTGAGACATTTTAGAGAATGATTTGGGGTGAAACTCTGTGGTCGTTATAATACACAAGTTCCATTTAAACAGTGTTGTAAGGTCCCCTACCCCAACCCCAAGGCCCCCCTTCCACACAACTTTTGCCCCCCTCATTTTTTAAATACTTTTCTTTGCGCAATTGAGACACAGAAGGGCCCTCCTCCCCCTAACTTTATGCCCCCGACTCCCCTACCCCAACTTTTTTTTGAACTTTTTTTATTTTTAACATGGTATTTTTTTCAATTTTTTATTTTTTTTAACATGGTATTTTTTCAACTTTTTTTCTACATGTCTTCGAAAGACATGAAACACACTTAAAACATAAGAAATTCACATTTAATATTTACACAATTTGTTAGAAGTAACAGTTTTTTTCTTATCAGTAACAAATTTCTTCTAATAGCACCAAGTTTTCCATCAAAGATAACAAATTTTTTCATTATGATAACAAGTTTTCTGTCAGAAGTAGCAAGATTTCCTTAACACTAACAAATTTTTTCTTCGAAGTATCAACATTTCCCCTTAATACTAACAAACTCTTACTTAACACACTCAAATTTCTCTTCGAAGTATCAACATATTCCCTTAATACTAACAAACTTTTACTTAACACTATCAAATTTCTCTTAGAAGTAACAATTTTTTGTCAGTGATAACAAATTTTGTGTAAGAAGTAGCATGTTTTCTGCCAAAGATACCAAATTTTTCTTAGAAGTAACAATTTTTTCGTTTAGGATAGCAAGTTTTCTGTCAGAAGTAGCAAGTTTTCCTTTCACACTAACAAATTTTCTCTTCGAAGTAACAAATTTTTCCTCAATACTAACAAACTTTTACTTAATACTATCAAATATCTCTTAGAAGTATCAATTATTCCGTCCATGATAAAAAGTTTTCTGTCAAAAGTAGCAAGTTTCCCTTAACACTAACAAATTTTCTCAACACATTAACAATTTTTCCTTAACACTAACAGAGTTTTAGTTACAACTATCAAATTTCTCTTAGAAGTAACAATTTTTTGTCAGTGATAACAAATTTTGTGTTAGAACTAACATGTTTTCTGTCAAAGATACCAAATTTTTCTTAGAAGTAACAATTTTTTCGTTTATGATGGCAAGTTTTCTGTCACAAGTAGCAAGTGTTCCTTTCAAACTAACAAATTTTTTCTTCAAAGTAACAACTTTTTCCTCAACACTAACAAACTTTTGCTTAATACTATCAAATTTCTCTTAGAAGTAACAATTTTTCGTCAGTGGTAACAAGTTTTCTGTAAGATGTAGCATTTTTTTGCCAAAGATACCTGATTTTTCTTCGAAGTAACAATTTTTCGTTTATGATAACAAGTTTTCTGTCAGAAGCAGCAAGTTTTCCTTAACACTAACAAATTTTCTCTTCGAAGTAACAACTTTTTCCTCAATACTAATAAACTTCTACTTAAAACTATCAAATTTTTCGTAGAAGTATAATTTTTTTCCGTTCATGATAAAAAGTTTTCTGTCAAAAGTAGCAAGTTTTCCTTAACACTAACAAATTTTCTCATCAAAGTAATAATTTTTTCCTTAACACTAACAGAATTTTCAGTTACAACTATCAAATTTCTCTCAGAAGTAACAATTTTTTGTCAGTGATAACAAATTTTCTGTCAGAACTAACAAGTTTTTTGTCAAAGATACCAAATTTTTCTTAGAAGTAAGAAATTTTTCGTTTACGATAACAAGTTTCCTGTCAGAAGTAGCAAATTTTCGTTTCACAATAACAAATGTTCTCTTCGAAGTAACAACTTTTTCCTCAACACTAGCAAACTTTTACTTAACACTATCAAATTTCTCTTAGAAGTAACCACTTTTTCGTCAGTGATAACAAGTTTTCTGTAAGAAGTAGCAAGTTTTCTGTCAAAGAGAATAAAGTTTTCTTAGAAATAACTATATCTTCGTTTATGATAACAAGTTTTCTGTTAGAAGCAGAAATTTTTCCTTAACACTAACAAATTTTCTCCTCGAAGTAACAACTTTTACTTTAATACTAACAAACTTTTACTTAAAACTATCAAACTTCTCTTGGAAGTAACAGTTTTTGGTCAGCAATAACAAGTTTTCCGCCAAAGATACCAGATATTTCATAGAAGTAACAATTTTTTCGTTTATGATAACAAGTTTTCTGTCAGAAGTAGCAAGTTTTTCTTAACACTAACAAATTTTATCTTCAAAGTAACAACTTTTTCCTCCACACTAACAAACTAATACTTAAAACTATCAAATTTTTCGTGGAAGTATAATTTTTTCGTTTAAGATAGCAAGTTTTCCTTTCACACTAACAAATTTTCTCTTCGAAGTAACAATTTTTTCCTTTAGCAGTGAGTTTTTTCCAGTAGCAGGTGAATAAACACTCCATTTTTCAAATTATAGTAGCTGACTGACGACGAAATTTCTGAAACAAACAAGACAAAGCTTTAATCAAGAAATAAGCACCATGCGTAAAACACTTGCAAAGCCTGTGCATGCCATTTTTCAAGTGCTGGTAATAATAAAATTTCCAAAAAGTTGTGTTAATTTAGGTTCACTTAGAATGGTGCGCCACTCTAAGATGATTTTAGAGTGGCACACCCACTCTAAATGATGTGTAAGGAAGATTTTTACGCGTGGTTCTTATTTCTTGATTAAAGCTTTGTCTTGTTTGTTTTAGAAATTTCGTCGTCAGTCAGCTACTATAATTTGAAAAGTCTAGTGCTTATTCACTTGCTACTTCTGCCAGAAAACTTGTTATCATAAACGAAAAAATTGATACTTCTAAAAAAAATCTGATATCTTTGGCAGTAAACTTACTACTTCTTACAGAAAACTGGTTATCACTGAAATAAAATGGTTACTACTAAGAGAAATTTGATAGTGTTAAGTAAAAGTTTGTTTGTATTAAAGTAAAAGTTGCTTCTTCGAGGAGAAAATTTTTTAGTATTAAGGAAAAATTGCTACTTCTAACGGAAAACTTGTAATCATAAACGAAGAAATTGTTATTTCTAAGAACAATTTGGTCTCTTTGACAATAAACTTGCTACTTCTTACAGAAAACTTGTTATCACTGACGAAAAATGGTTAATTCTAAGAGAAATTTGATAATTGTAACTAAAACTCTGTTAGTGTTAAGGAAAAAATTTTTACTTCGAAGAGAAAATTTGTTAGTGTGAAAGGAAAACTTGCTACTTCTGACAGAAGACTTGCTATCATAAACGAAAAAAATATACTTCTACAAAAAATCTGATGGTTTTATGTAGAAGTTTGTTAGTATTAAGGAGAAAGTTGTTACTTCGAAGAGAAAATTTGTTGGGGCTAAGACGAAACTTGCTACTTCTGGCAGAAAACTTGTTATCATAAGCGAAAAAATTGTTACTTCTAAGAAAATCTGGTGTCTTTGGCAGAAAACTTACTACTTAAAGAAAATTTGTTATCACTGACGAAAACTGGTTTCTTCTAAGAGAAATTTGACAGTGTTAAGTAAAAGTTTGTTAGTATTAAGGTAAAAGTTGCTACTTCGAGGAGAAAATTTTTTAGTGATAAGGAAAAATTGCTACTTTTGACAGAAAACTTGTTATCATAAACGAAAAAATTGTTACTTCTAAGAAAAATCTGGTATCTTTGGCAGAAAACTCACTACTTCTCACAGAAAACTTGTCATCACTGACGAAAAAATGGTAACTTCTAAGAGAAATTTGATAGTTGTAACATCAAATCTTTTAGTGTTAAGGAAAAAGTTGTTACTTCGAGGAGAAAATTTGTTAGTGTGAAAGAAAAACTTGCTAATTCTGACAGAAAACTTACTATCATAAATGAAAAAATTAAACTTCTACGAGAAGTTTGATAGTTTTAAGTTGAAGTTTGTTAGTATTGAGGTAAAAGTTGTTACTTCGAAAAGAAAATTTGTTAGTGTTAAGGAAAACTTGCTACTTCTGACAGAAAACTTGTTATCATAAACGAAAAAATTGTTACTTCTAAGAAAAATCTGGTATCTTTGGCAGAAAACTCACTACTTCTTACAGAAAGCTTGTCATCACTGACGAAAAATGGTTACTTCTAAGTGAAATTTGACAGTGTTAAGTAAAAGTTTGTTAGTATTAAGGTAAAAGTTGCTACTTCGAGGAGAAAATTTTTTGTGTTAAGGAAAAATTGCTACTTCTAACAGAAAACTTGTTATCATAAACGAAAAAATTGTTACTTCTAAGAAAAATCTGGTATCTTTGACAGAAAACTTGCTACTTCTCACAGAAAACTTGTTATCAGTGACGAAAAAATGGTTAATTCTAAGAGAAATTTGATAATTGTAACTAAAACTCTGTTAGTGTTAAAGAAAAAATTGTTACTTCGAAGAGAAAATTTGTCAGTGTGAAAAGAAAACTTGCTACTTCTGACAGAAAACTTGCTATTACAAACGAAAAAATTATACTTCTACGAAAAATTTGATAGTGTTAAGTAGAAGTTTGTTAGTATTGAGGAAAAATTTGTTACTTCGAAGAGAATATTTGCTAGTGTTAAGAATAACTTGTTTCTTCTGATAGAAAACTTGTTATCATAAGCGAAAACTTTGTTATTTCTAAAAAAATCTGGTATCTTTGGCAGAAAACTTGTTATCACTGACGAAAAATTGTTACTTCTAAGAGGAATTTGATAGTGTTAAGTAAAAGTTTGTTAGTATTAAGGTAAAAGTTGTTAATTCGAGGAGAAAATGTTTTTAGTGTTAAGGAAAAATTGCTACTTCTAACAGAAAACTTTTTATCATAGACGAAGAAATTGTTATTTCTAAGAAAAATTTGGTATCCTTGACATGGAACTTGCTACTTCTTACAGAAAACTTGTTATCATTGACGAAAAAATGGTTAATTCTAAGAGATATTTGATAGTTTTTAGTAGAAGTTTGTTAGTATTGAGGAGAAAGTTGTTACTTCGAAGAGAAAATTTGTTATAGTGAAGTAAAACTTGATACTTCTGACAGAAAACTTGTTATCATAAACGTAAAAATTCTTACTTCTAAGAAAAAATTTGGAATCTTTGGCAGAAAACTTGTTATCACTGACGAAAAATTGTTACTTCTAAGAAAAATCTGATAGTTGTAACTAAAACTCTGTTAGTGTTAAGGAAAAAATTGTTAATGTGATGAGAAAATTTGTTAGTGTTAAGGGAAACTTGCTACTTTTGACAGAAAAATTTGATAGTTTTAAATAAAAGTTTGTTAGTATTGAGGAAAAAGTTGTTACTTCTAAGAGAAAATTTGAGTGTTTTAAGTAAAAGTTTGTTAGTATTCAGGGAAAATGTTGTTACTTCGAAGAGAAAATTTGTTAGTGTTAAGGAAATCTTGGTACTTCTGACAGAAAAACTTGTTATCGTTATGAAAAATTGTTATCTTTGATGAAAACTTGGTGCTATTAGAAGAAATTTGTTACTGCTAAGAAAAAAACTGTTACTTCTAACAAATTGTGCAAATGCTAAATGTGAATTTCTTATGTTTTAAGCATGTTTCTTGTCATTCGAAGACATGTAGAAAAAAAGTTGAAAAATATATCATGTTAAAAAACTAATAATAAAAAAAAGGTGAAAAAATACCATGTTCAAAAAAATAAAAAAAAAATTTGGAAAAAATACCATGTTAGAAAATAAAGAAAAGTTAAAAAAAAGTTGGGGGGGTAGAGGGGGGCCATAAAGTTGGGGGGAGGGGGCCCTTCTGTTTCTCAAGTGTGCAAAAAAGTATTTAGAAATGGGGGGGACAATTAGTTGTGGGGGGGGGGGGCTTCGGGTTGGGGTAGGGGACCTTACAACACTGTTCAAACGGAAACGGTGTATTATAACGACCACAGAGTTTCGCCGCAAATCATCCTCTAAAATTTCTCAAACTGTTTCGCCCAAATAATCCCTAAAATGTTGATTAATTCGTTTTCGCCCAAATAATCCCTTAAAAGTAATTTCAGAATTTTCCTTTGTTTTGGCGTCCCTGTGCTGTCACATTTAAAATTCCCAGGAAACAATTTCCCACGTTAAATATATTCAATCTGTTTTGATCGCGTTTGAATTTCTGAAAAAAATATCTAAGGTGTTCCTAGTTACACTCTTAAGGTTTCGAAAGAATATTAATTTATCTCTGACACTAAAGACCAGAGAAGCCATATTCAAAAATGGAATATTAATTTATCTCTGACACTAAAGTAGAGAAGCCATATTGTTTCTTGTTAGTGGATCAATACACTTAGAAACATCCCCTGATTGACCTTGAAAGAGACACGTGATCTTGTCACGTTAGATTATCGATTATCCAGCAATTGTTGTTGAACTTATGTCTACATCCAAGTTGTTGTTGAACTTATGACTACATCCAAGTTGTTGTTGAACTTATTTCTACATCCAAAATTGTTGTTGAACTTATGTCTACATCCAAGTTGTTGTTGAACTTATGTCTACATCCAAGCTGTTGTTGAACTTATTTCTACATCCAAGTTGTTGTTGAACTTATTTCTACATCCATGAAACAACCAATAAATTGACCGACACTCACAATCATCAAACAACCATCCAATAGCCAGAACAGAAACAACAATATACCCACAAAAAAAACAGAACAGAAACAACATCAAATAACCATCAAACAGAACAGAACATTAAAAAAAGCATCAAATGATCAACCATTAACAAACTGAACATGAAAAAACATCATATAATCATCAACAAACAGAACAGAAACCATGAAATAACCATATAACCATCAGCATACAGAACAGAAACAACATCAAATAACCATCAAACAACAATATAACCATGAAAAAACATCAAATAACCATCAAACAGGAAAAAAACATCAAATAACCCTCAACAAACAGAACAGAAACATGCATAAATTATGTATTCGTCGGAGTCATTAGGCCCCTCCTACTAACGTTTTCATATAAGGGCTTTAAATCTCTACAATGGAATTTTATGATAGTTTTTTAGTTAGGGAGGGAGGGAGATACCTCAAAGGGCACATTTTAATACCAAAATATCCCAACATCCCACAGACATCCCAACATCCCACAGAATTAGTTTTATGGTAAGACGAGGGGAGGATAGAGGTACAGATTTATACATAATCCCAAGGGACATATCTAAATCTTTTTCTTGGGTGTTGGGGGGGCAAAAGAAACTTAAAAAGAACCATAAAAATATTGATTTCTGGGAATAATTCTGGTCTACGATGCTATTATGAAAGTAAAGAGTAACATTAAACCCTGCCCCTTCCTCCCACCTTATGGTCGTAAAAACTTTGGAGGATGCTCTTTAGATCAGTAATTGGGAGTTCTAGTCCTTGTCTTATAAGTCAAAAGATATTGGAACCCAGCCAGCTGTGAGGGGGGGGGGGTCATTTTGCGGGTGAAATTTTCTGGGCGGGGGGGGGGGGTAAACGCCTTGAACCGTAGGTTTTGACATGCCACAGGAAACGCCCATTAACAGACATAATAAGGGAGAAATAAATCCGGCTTTAATGGTTTGTGACGTCCGATTTTCTTTGTTTTTATGACAACAAAACAGAGCTTTTTTGTGAATCATCTTGACAGGCATTTATATCATGACTTTAAAAAACAAACAATTCCAACAAGATTGAACATGTAAAGTTTTGTGTTTTATCCAATGATATTGCCTCATATTTCACTGTAACAAAAAAATTGTTGGAGATTCAACTAAAATTGTTTGTAATGTTTATCAACAACAAAATTGGAATCTCAACACCAGAAAATCGGTGAAATGAATATTAAAAGCCTTATTGGGAATTTCCTGATCATTATTGAATTTCCAGTTTGTTGAGAAACAAAAATATTTGATTCCCATACCCGAATTGAATTTTCAATTTGCTGACAAAACAACATGTTGGATTTTAAGATCCTTGTTGGTTTATATTTTGTTTGTTGCATTTCCTGTTCTTTGATTAGATTTTCATCACTAGCTTTGTTGAATTTATTGGGCCCACAATGAATTTCTAGGTTCTATTATTTAGCTTATCTTCCTACACTGTAAAAAAATTGTTTGAGATCCCTCAAAAACTGTTTGTAATGTTTACCAACAGCAAAATTGGAATTTAAACAGCTTAAATTGAATACTAGAGACAATTTTGGAATTACATTATCATTATTGAATATCCCATCTGTTGAGAAACAAAAATACTGGATTCCTATACCCGAATTGCATTTTCAAACACAATATGTTAGATTTTAAGATCCATTTTGGATTTCAATCTTGTTCTTTGGATTTCCATTCTTTAAATGTGTTTCCATCAATGTAATTGTTCGGGTGAAATTTTCATTTTGCGGGTGAAATTTTCTGGGCGGGGGGGGGGGGGGGGGTAAACGCCTTGAACCGTAGGTTGTGACATGCCACAGGATTTTTGACATCCATTTTTTAGGCATACAATCTAGTTGAGCAATAAACTAGTTGGATGCTCTAACAGCTGCCAGTAATGGTCCTCAATGACCAGCTTCAGATATAAGTCCGAACAAGTCCTTCTCCTGCTCACAAGCAGACTTTTCCATTCATCATGAACACTGTAAAAAAATAGTTTGAGATTCAAGACGAATTGTTTGTAATGTTTGTAAACAACAAAACTGGAATTTTAGCAGCTGAAATTGAATACTAGAGACCATTTTGGAATTCCGTGATCATTATAGAATACCCATTTCGTTGGGAAAAAAAATGTGGGATTCTCACACCCGAATTGAATTTTCAAAAACAACCATTTGGATTTTGAGATCCTTATTGGATTTCCATCTTTTTTGTTGAATTTCCTGTTGTTTAATGGTATTTCCATCACAAGTGTTGTTCAATTTATTAGCCATATAATTTAATTTATAGGTTTCATTATTTGGTTTTTCCTCCTAGTTTTGAACCATCGATCATATTTTTGTTGGATTTCCATCACTAGCCCACTGTCACTGTTACATTCTGTTGATGCTTCCAAGTTCATTTTTGAATTTGTTTATTGTAATGTAAGACTTGGAAGAGACTAATAGTGTCGTGTCGTGGTTTACCTTGTCACTATTACATTCTGTTGATGTTTCAAAGTTCCTTTTGGAATTTTTCATTGAAATCCAAGACTTGGGATATTTATCTAGTGTTGTGTCGTGGTTTACCTGGTCACCGCTCCATTTTGTGTCGTGGTTTACCTTGCCACTGTTACATTCTGTTGATTTTTAAAGTTCATTTTGGAATTTTTGGTTGAAATCTAAGACTTGGAATATTTTGTAGTGTTGTGTCGTGGCATACCTTGTCACTGTTACATTCTGTTGATGTTCCTAAGTTCTTTTTGAAATTTACTCGTTGAAATGTAAATGCTTTATCTTGTCACTGTTACATTCTGTTGATGTTTCGAAGTTCATTTTGGGATTTTTTCGTTGAAATGTAAGACTTGGAATATTTTTATGGTGTTGTCTCGTGGTTTACCTTGTCACTGTTACATTCTGTTGATGTTTCAAGCCTCATTTTGGAATTTTTTCGTTGAAATGTAAGACTTGGAATATTTTTATAGTGTTGTGTCGTGGTTTACCGTGTCATTGTTACATTATGTTGATATTTCAAAGTTCATTTTTGAAGTTGTTCATTGAAATGTAAGACTTAGAATATGTTTGTAGTGTTGTGTCGTCGTTTACCATGTCACTGTTATATTCTGTTGATGTTTCAAAGTACATTTTGGAAATTTTCAGTTGTAATGTAAGACCTGGAATATTTTTATAGTATTGTGTCATGGTTTTCTTGTCATTGTTACATTATGTTGATGTTTCAAAGTTCATTTTGGAAGTGAAGTGCAAGACTTAGAATATTTTTGTAGTGTTGTGTTGTGTTTTACCATGTCACTGTTACATTCTGTTGGTGTTTCAAAGTACATTTTGGAATTTGTCATTGAAACGTAAGACTTGGAATATTTTTGAAGTGTTGTGTCGTCGTTTACCTTGTCATTGTTACATTTTGTTAATGATTCAAAGTTCATTTTTAATTTTTCGTTGTAATGTAAGAGTTGAAAAATTTTTGTAGTGTTGTGTCGTGGTTTACCTTGTCATTGTTACATCCTGCTGATGTTTCAAAGCCCATTTTGGAGTTTTTCATTGAAACGTAAGACTTGGAATATATTTGAAGTGTTGTGTCGTCGTTTACCTTGTCATTGTTACATTCTGTTGATGTTTCAAATTTAATTTTGGATTTTTTTTTGAAATGTAAGACTTTGAATATTTTTGTAGCATATCACTTTCTAGCACATTTTTACCATATCACTGTTACATTTAATTGATGTTTTAAAGTTCATGTTTGAATTTTTTCCTTGAAATGTAAGACTTGAAATATTTTTGTAGTGTTATGTCGTGGTTTATCTTGTCTCTTTTACATTCTGCTGATGATTCAAAGTTCATTTTTGAATTTGTCGTTGAAATGTAAGTCTTAGAATATTTTTGTAGTGTTGTTTCGTGGTTTACCTTGTCACTGTTACATTCTGCTTATGTTTCCAAGTTAATTTTGGAATTTTATCGTTGTAATGTAAGACTTGAAAATACATTCTGTTCATGTTTCAAAGTTCATTTTCAAATTTTTTCGTTTTAATGTACGACTTGGAATATTTTTGTAGTGTTTTTCCATGGTTTACCTTGTCAAGGTTACATCCTGTTGAAGTTTTAAAGTTCATTTTTGAATTTTTTCATTGAAATGTGAGACTTGGAATATTTTTGTAGTGTTGTGTCGTCGTTTAACTTATCACTCTTACATTCTGTTGCTGTTCCAAAGTTCATTTTGGAACTTTTTGTTGAAATATAAGACTTCAAATGTTTTTGTAGTGTTGTTTCGTGGTTTACTATGTTACTGTTATATTCTGTTAATGTTTCAGAGTTCAGTTTGGAATTTTTTTGGTTGAAATGTAAGACTTAGAATATTTTTGTAGTGTTGTGTCGTGGTTTACCTTGTCACTGTTTCACTCTGTTGATGTTCATTATATTGTTCATTATATTGTTCATTATATTGGTGTTATATTGTTCATTATATATCTGTTCATTATATTGGTGTTTTATTGTTA
Organism: Artemia sinica; assembly: GCA_027921565.1. NCBI lineage: Eukaryota > Metazoa > Arthropoda > Branchiopoda > Anostraca > Artemiidae > Artemia > Artemia sinica. The sequence goes on along the minus strand of CM051261.1, from coordinate 48,659,306 downwards.
ATCCATACAAGCGGGCTATCATTCCAAGCAGACACATAGTCAATCCGTAAAAGTAGGCTATCATTCCATATTTTATTTAATGTTGTTTTTTTGTATGGATGTTTTATGTTTATGGATGTAAGGATTTTTATTGTTCACCATACAAGCGGGCTATCATTCTAGGCAGACAAAGGCCAATTTATGTTAAGCATCAAAATATCGTAACAAGTTATTTTCACATTTGATTTATCAATTGAATTTTTGGTAGGTGTTAACAGTGACCTGTTTCGGGACATTATTTACGGTATCATCCTGAGAATATGCATACCACAATGATTTGAGATGCATACTGGACACACAATTTCTTCTGATGGCTGGGTTCCAGGTCACCACTTAAGAAGGGGGAGGAGTGGAGGGACAGGGTGTGCTGGAGGGGGGGGGGAGGAGGGGTGGGTTTAGGGGGGACGTCGGAGGGTCCCAATTATTTTTTTGACAGTTTTTTTTATTTTTTTTTACATGTCTTAGAATGAAATGAAACATACTTAAAACGTAAAAAATTCACATTCAATATTTTCCAAATTCAAAATGAGAATGATATAGATACGTTAATCGTGACTTTTACTATTAGAATAATAATATATGTAGTAGCACTTTTTTCGGACAGAATTTTTTTCACTTAGAAAATTATTCAACTTTTTTTGGAAATAGTTTTTTCATCTTTTTTTTCAAGTTCCAAAAATATTCCAACTCTTACAATTCAACGAAAAAAAATTCAAAATGAACTTTGAAACATCAAGAGAATGAAGCAGTGACAAGGTAAACCACGAAACAACACTACAAAAATATTCCAGGTCCTACAATGCAACGAATAAATTTCAAAATGAACTTTGAAACATCAACAGAATGAAGCAGTGACAAGGTAAGCCACGACCCAACACTATAAAAATATTTTAAGTCTTACATTACAACGAAAAACTCCAAAATGAACTTGGAAACATCAACAGAGTGAAACAGTGACAAGGTAAACCACGACACAACACTACAAAAATATTCTAAGACTTACATTTCAACGACAAATTCAAAAATGAACTCTGAAACATTAACAGAATGTAACAGTAACATAGTAAACCACGAAACAACACTACAAAAACATTTGAAGTCTTATATTTCAACAAAAAATTCCAAAATGAACTTTGAAACAGCAACAGAATGTAAGAGTGATAAGGTAAACGACGACACAACACTACAAAAATATTCCAAGTCTCACATTTCAATGAAAAAATTCCAAAATGAACTTTAAAACTTCAACAGGATGTAATCTTGACAAGGTAAACCATGGAAAAACACTACAAAAATATTCCAAGTCGTACATTAAAACGAAAAAATTTGAAAATGAACTTTGAAACATGAACAGAATGTATTTTCAAGTCTTACATTACAACGATAAAATTCCAAAATGAACTTGGAAACATAAGCAGAATGTAACAGTGACAAGGTAAACCACGAAACAACACTACAAAAATATTCTAAGACTTACATTTCAACGACAAATTCAAAAATGAACTTTGAATCATCAACAGAATGTAAAAGAGACAAGATAAACCACGACATAACACTACAAAAATATTTCAAGTCTTACATTTCAAGGAAAAAATTCAAACATGAACTTTGAAACATCAATTAAATGTAACAGTGATATGGTAAAAATGTGCTAGAAAGTGATATGCTACAAAAATATTCCAAGTCTTACATTTAAAAAAAAAAAAATCCAAAATTAAATCTGAAACATCAACAGAATGTAACAATGACAAGGTAAACGACGACACAACACTTCAAATATATTCCAAGTCTTACGTTTCAATGAAAAACTCCAAAATGGGCTTTGAAACATCAGCAGGATGTAACAATGACAAGGTAAACCACGACACAACACTACAAAAAATTTTCAACTCTTACATTACAACGAAAAATTAAAAAATGAACTTTGAATCATTAACAAAATGCAACAGTGACAAGGTAAACGACGACACAACACTTCAAAAATATTCCAAGTCTTACGTTTCAATGAAAAATTCCAAAATGTACTTTGAAACACCAACAGAATGTAACAGTGACATGGTAAAACACAACACAACACTACAAACATATTCTAAGTCTTACATTTCAATGAAAAACTTCCAAAATGAACTTTGAAACATCAACATAATGTAACAATGACAAGATAACCATGACACAATACTATAAAAATATTCCAGGTCTTACATTACAACTGAAAATTTCCAAAATGTACTTTGAAACATCAACAGAATATAACAGTGACATGGTAAACGACGACACAACACTACAAACATATTTTAAGTCTCACATTTCAATGAACAACTTCAAAAATGAACTTTGAAATATCAACATAATGTAACAATGACACGGTAAACCACGCCACAACACTATAAAAAATTTTCCAGGTCCTACAATGCAACAAATAAATTTCGAAATGAATTTTGAAACATCAACAGAATGGAGCAGTGACAAGGTAAGCCACGACCCAACACTATAAAAATATTTTAAGTCTTACATTACAACGAAAAACTCCAAAATGAACTTGGAAACATCAACAGAATGAAACAGTGACAAGGTAAACCACGACCCAACACTACAAAAATATTCTAAGTCTTACATTTCAACCAAAAAAATTCCAAACTGAACTCTGAAACATTAACAGAATATAACAGTAACATAGTAAACCACGAAACAACACTACAAAAACATTTGAAGTCTTATATTTCAACAAAAAGTTCCAAAATGAACTTTGGAACAGCAACAGAATGTAAGAGTGATAAGTTAAACGACGACACAACACTACAAAAATATTCCAAGTCTCACATTTCAATGAAAAAATTCAAAAATGAACTTTAAAACTTCAACAGGATGTAACCTTGACAAGGTAAACCATGGAAAAACACTACAAAAATATTCCAAGTCGTACATTAAAACGAAAAAATTTGAAAATGAACTTTGAAACATGAACAGAATGTATTTTCAAGTCTTACATTACAACGATAAAATTCCAAAATTAACTTGGAAACATAAGCAGAATGTAACAGTGACAAGGTAAACCACGAAACAACACTACAAAAATATTCTAAGACTTACATTTCAACGACAAATTCAAAAATGAACTTTGAATCATCAGCAGAATGTAAAAGAGACAAGATAAACCACGACATAACACTACAAAAATATTTCAAGTCTTACATTTCAAGGAAAAAATTCAAACATGAACTTTAAAACATCAATTAAATGTAACAGTGATACGGTAAAAATGTGCTAGAAAGTGATATGCTACAAAGATATTCAAAGTCTTACATTTCAAAAAAAAAATCCAAAATTAAATTTGAAACATCAACAGAATGTAACAATGACAAGGTAAACGACGACACAACACTTCAAATATATTCCAAGTCTTACGTTTCAATGAAAAACTCCAAAATGGGCTTTGAAACATCAGCAGGATGTAACAATGACAAGGTAAACCACGACACAACACTACAAAAATTTTTCAACTCTTACATTACAACGAAAAATTAAAAAATGAACTTTGAATCATTAACAAAATGCAACAGTGACAAGGTAAACGACGACACAACACTTCAAAAATATTCCAAGTCTTACGTTTCAATGACAAATTCCAAAATGTACTTTGAAACACCAACAGAATGTAACAGTGACATGGTAAAACACAACACAACACTACAAAAATATTCTAAGTCTTGCACTTCACTTCCAAAATGAACTTTGAAACATCAACATAATGTAACAATGACAAGAAAACCATGACACAATACTATAAAAATATTCCAGGTCTTACATTACAACTGAAAATTTCCAAAATGTACTTTGAAACATCAACAGAATATAACAGTGACATGGTAAACGACGACACAACACTACAAACATATTCTAAGTCTTACATTTCAATGAACAACTTCAAAAATGAACTTTGAAATATCAACATAATGTAACAATGACACGGTAAACCACGACACAACACTATAAAAATATTCCAAGTCTTACATTTCAACGAAAAAATTCCAAAATGAGGCTTGAAACATCAACAGAATGTAACAGTGACAAGGTAAACCACGAGACAACACCATAAAAATATTCCAAGTCTTACATTTCAACGAAAAAATCCCAAAATGAACTTCGAAACATCAACAGAATGTAACAGTGACAAGATAAAGCATTTACATTTCAACGAGTAAATTTCAAAAAGAACTTAGGAACATCAACAGAATGTAACAGTGACAAGGTATGCCACGACACAACACTACAAAATATTCCAAGTCTTAGATTTCAACCAAAAATTCCAAAATGAACTTTAAAAATCAACAGAATGTAACAGTGGCAAGGTAAACCACGACACAAAATGGAGCGGTGACCAGGTAAACCACGACACAACACTAGATAAATATCCCAAGTCTTGGATTTCAATGAAAAATTCCAAAAGGAACTTTGAAACATCAACAGAATGTAATAGTGACAAGGTAAACCACGACACGACACTATTAGTCTCTTCCAAGTCTTACATTACAATAAACAAATTCAAAAATGAACTTGGAAGCATCAACAGAATGTAACAGTGACAAGGTAAACAACGAAAAAACACTAAAAAAATATTCCAAGTCTTACATTTCTACGAATATTTCAAAATGAACACTGAAACATCAACAGAATGTAACAGTGACAAGATAAACCACGACACAACACAACAAAAATATTTCAAGTCTTACATTTCAAGAAAAAAATCCAAAATGAACTTTGAAACTTCAATTGAATGTAACAGTGATAAGGTAAACCACAACATAACGCTAAAAAAATATTCCAAGTCTTACATTTCAACAAAAAAAAAGATAAACTCTGAAACATCAACAGAGTGTAACAGTGACAAGGTAAACCACGAAACAACACTATTTAAACGACGAAATAACACTAACAAAATATTCCAAGTCTTACTTTTCAATGAAAAAATTCCAAAATGAACTTTGAAACATCAGCCGGATGTAACAGTGACAAGGTAAACCACGACACATCAACGACACATAAAAAAATATCCCAAGTCTTATCTTTCTACGAATAAAATTCAAAATGAACTTCGGAACATGAACATTGATGTTTCAATGTTCATTTTGTAATTTTTCGTTAAAATGTATGTCTTGGAGTATTTTTGTAGTGTCTTGTCACGGTTTAACTTGTCACTGTTACATCCTGTTGATGTTTCAAAGTTCATTTTGAATATTTTTTGTTGAAATATAAGACTTGGAATAATTTTGTAGTGTTGTGTCGTCGTTTACCCTATTATTTTTACATTCTGTTGCTGTTTCAAAGTTTATTTTGGAATTTTTTGGTTGAAATGTAAAACTTGAAGTATTTTTGTAATGTTGTTTCGTGGTTTACCAAGTCACTGTTACAATCTCTTGATATTTATGAGTTTATTGTGGAATTTTTTTTTATTAAAATGTAAGACTCGGAATATTTTTATAGCGTGATGTTGCGGTTTACCTTATCACTGTTACATTCTATTGATGTTTCAAGGTTCATTTTAGATTTTTTCTCTTGAAATGTAAGACTTGAAATATCTTTGTAGTGTTATGTCGTAGTTCATCTTGTCACTGTTACATTCTGCTGATGTTTCAAAGTTTAATTCGGTATTTTTCGTTGAAATGTAAGACTTGGAGTATTTTTATAGTGTCTTGTCGTGGTTTACCTTGTCGCTTCTACCTTATGTTGATTTTTCAACGTTCATTTTGGAATGTTCGGTTGAAATCGAAGACTTGGAATATTTTTGTAGTGTTGTTTCGTGGTTTACCTTGTCACTGTTACATCCTGTTGATGTTTCAAAGTTCATTTTCGAATTTTTTCGTTGAAATAGAATTTCAATTTGGTATTTTTTTTGCTGAAATGTAAGACTTGGAGTATTTTTATAGTGTCTTGTCGTGGTTTACCTTGTCGCTTCTACCTTATGTTGATTTTTCAACGTTCATTTTGGAATTTTTGGTTGAAATCTAAGACTTGGAATATTCTTGTAGCGTTGTGTCATGGCTTACCTTGTCATTGTTACATTCTGTTGATGTTTCGAAGTTCATTTTGAAATTTATTTGTTGAAATGTAAGAATTGGAATATTTTTGTAGTGTTGTGTCGTGGTTTATCTTGTCACTGTTACATTCTATTGATGTTTCAAGGTTCATTTTGGAAGTTTTTCGTTGAAATATTAGACTTGTAACATTTTTCTAGTGTTAGGTCGTGGTTTACCTCGTCAGTGTTACATTCTATTAATTATTAAACGTTCATTTTGGAAACTTTGGTTGAAATCTACGACTTGGGATATTTTTGTAGTGTTGTGTCATGGTTTACCTTGCCACTGTTACATCCTGTTGATGTTTCAAAGTTCATTTTGGAATTTTTTAATTGAAATGTTAAACTTGGAATATTTTTGTAGTGTTGTGTCGTCGCTTACCTTGTCTTTGTTACATTCTGTTGTTGTTTCAAAGATCATCTTGGAAAACTTTTGGTTGAAATGTAAGACTTAAAATATTTTTGTAGTGTTATTTCATGGTTTACCTTGTCACTGTTACATACTGTTGATGTTTACGAGTTCATTTTGAATTTTTTTGTTGAAATATAAGACTTGGAATATTTTTATAGCGTTATGTTGTGGTCTACCTTTATCACTGTTACATTCTATTGATGTTTCAAAGTTCATTTTGGAATTTTTTTTTCGAAATGTAAGAGTTGAAATATTTTTGAAGTGTTGTGTCGTGATTTATCTTGTCACTGTTACATTATGTTTATGTTTCAATTTTTATTTTGGAATTTTCTTGTTGAAATTTAAGACTTAGAGTATTTTTGTAGTGTCTTGTCGTGGTTTACTTTGTCACTGTTACATCCTGTTAATCTTTCAAAGATCATTTTGGACTTTTTTCATTGAAATGTTAAACTTGGAATATTTTTGTGATGTTGTGTCGTCGTTTAACTAATCACTGTTACATTCTGTTGCTGTTTCCAAGCTTTTTTTTTCTTACTGTGGAAATGTAAGACTTGAAATGTTTTTGTAATGTTTTTTCGTGGTTTATCTTGTAACTAGTTCACTCTGTTGATGTTTCAAAGTTTATTTTGGAATTTTTTTCTTAAAATGTAAGACTTGAAATATTTTTGTAGTGTTGCGTCGTAGTTTATCTTGTCACTGTTACATTCCTTTGATGTTTCAATTTTCGTATTTGAATTTTTCACTGAAATGTGAGACTGAGTATTTTTAGTGTCTTGTCATGGTTTACCTTGTCACTGCTACCTTCTCTTGATTTTTCAACGTTCATTTTGGAATTTTCGGCTGAAATCTAAGACTTTATATATTTTGTAGTGTTGTTTCGTGGTTTACCTAGTCACTGTTACATTCTGTTGATGTTTCACAGTTCATTTTGAACAGTTTTTTGTTGAAATGTTAGACTTGGAATATATTTGTAGCGTTATGTTGTGGTATACCTTATCACTGTTACATTCTATTAATAATTCAAAGCTCATTTTGGATTTTTTTTCTTGAAATGTAAGACTTGAAATATTTTTGTAGTATTTTGTCGTGGTTTATATTGTTACTGCTACATTCTGTTGATGTTTCAAAGTTCATTTTGGAATTTTTCGTAGAAATGTAAGATTTGGAATATTTTTGTATTGTTGTGTCGTGGTTTACCTTGTCACTGTTACATTCTGTTGATTTTTCTAAGTTCATTTTGAATTTTATTGTTGTAATGCAAGACTTGAAATATTTTAGTAATGTCGTGTCGTAGTTTAATTTGTCACTGTTACATTCTGTTGATGTTCCAAAGTTCATTTTGGAATTTTTCGTTGAAATCTAAGACTTGCGATATTTATGTAGTGTTTTGTCGTGGTTTACCTTGTCATCGTTATATTCTTTGTCTTGATTTACCTTGTCACTGTTACATTCTGTTGATTTTTCAAAGTTCTTTTTGGAATTTTTTCATTGTAATGTAAGACTTGGAATATTTTTGTACTGTTGTGTCGTGGCCTACCTTGTCACTGTTACATTCTGTTTATGTTCCAAAGTTCTTTTGAAATTTATTCAGTGTAACTTAAGAATTAGAATATTTATTGTAGTGTTGTGTCGTGGTATATCTTGTCACTGCTACATTCTGTTGATTAATTCAAAGTTTATTTTGGAATTTTTTCGTTGAAATGTAAGACTTTGAATTTTTTTTTAGTGTTGTGTCGGGGTCTGCCTTGTTACTGTTAAATTCTGTTGATTTTTCAACGTTCATTTTGGAATTTTTGGTTGAAATCTAAGACTTGGGATATTTTTGTAGTGTTGTGTCATTGCTTACCCTATCACTGTTACACTCTGTTGCTGTATCAAAGATCATTTTGGGATTTTATCGTTGAAATGTAAGACCTGATATATTTTTGTAGCGTTGCTTCGTGGTTTACCTTGTCATTCTTCCATTCTGTTGATGTTTATGAGTTCATTTTGGATGATTTTTTTGTTGAAATGTAAGACTTGGCGTATCTTTATAGTGTCTTTTTGTGGTTTACCTTGTCACTGTTACATTCTGTTGATTTTTCAACGTTCATTTCGGAATTTTCGGTTGAAATCTAAAACCTGGGATATTTTTGTAGTGTTGTGTCGTGGTTTACCTTAACACTGTTACATTCTATTGATGATTCTTAGTTCATTTTGGAATTTTTTCAATGAAATGTAAGACTTAGAATATTTTCATAGTTCTGTGTTTTGATTTAGCTTGTCACTGTTACATTCTGTTGATGTTTCAAGGTTCATTTTGGATTTTTTTCGTTGAAATGTAAGATTTTGAGTATTTTTTTGCGCTTTGTCGTGGTTTACTTTGTCTCTGTTATATTCTATTGATTTTTCAACGTTCATTTTGGAATTTTCGGTTGAAACCTAAGACTCGGGATATTTTTGTAGTGTCGTTTCGTGGTTTACGTTGTCATTTTTACATCTTGTTGATGTTTCAAAGTTCATTTCAGAACTTTTTCATTGAAATGTAAGACTTGGAATATTTTTGTAGTGTTGTGTCGTCATTTACCTTATCACTGTTATATTTTGTTCCTGTTTCAAAGTTCATTTTGGAATTTTTTCTTGGAGATGTACGACTTTGAATATTTTTATAGTGTTTTTTCGTGGTTTACCTTGTCACCTTTACACTATGTTGATTTTTCAGAGTTCTTTTTGAATTTTTTTGTTGGAAAGTTAGACTTGGAATATTTTTGTAGCGTTATATTGTGGTTTAACTTATCACTGATACATTCTATTGATGTTTCGAAGACCAGTTTGGATTTTTTTTCTTAAAATATTAGACTTGAAATATTTTCTAGTGTTGTGTCGTGGTTCATCTTGTCACTGCTACATTCTGTTGATGTTTCAAAGTTCATTTTTGAATATTTCGTAGAAATGTAAGACTTAGAGCATTATTGTAGTGTTGTGTCGTGGGTTACCTTGTCACTGTTACATTTTGTTGATGTTTCCAAGTTCATTTTTGAATTGGTTCGTTGTAAAGTAAGGCTTGGAATATTTTAGTATTGTCGTGTCGTGATTTAACTTGTCACTGTTACATTCTGTTAATTTTCCAAAGTTCATTTTGGGATTTATGATTGAAATCTAAGACTTGGTATATTTTCGTAGTGTTTTGCAGTGGTTTATCTTGTCACTCTTACATTCTGTTGATGTTTCTAAGGTCATTTTGGAATTTTTCATTAAAATGTAAGACTTGGAATATTTTTGTGTTGTTGTATCGCGGCTTACCTTGTCACTGCTGTATTCTGTTGATGTTCCGAAGTTCTTTTTAAATTCATTCGTTGAAATATAAGAATTGGAATATTTTTTGTAGTGTTGTGTCGTGGTGTATCTTGTCACTGTTACATTCTGTTGATGTTTCACAGTTTATTTCTGAAATTTTTCGTCGAAATATAAGACTTAGAATATTTTTATAGTGTTGTGTTGTGATTTACTTTGTCACTGTTACATTCTGTTGATGCTTCAAGGTTCGTTTTGAAATTCTTCCGTTAAAATGTAAGACTTGGAATATTTTTTTTAGTGTTGTGTCGTGATTTACCTTTTCACTCTTACATTCTGTTGATTTTTCAACGTTCATTTTGGAATTTTTGGTCGAAATCTAAGAATTTTGATATTTTGTAGTATTGCGTCGTGGTTTACCTTGTCACTGTTACATTCTGTTGATTTTTCTAAGTTCATTTTGAATTTTATTGTTGTAATGCAAGACTTGAAATATTTTAGTAATGTCGTGTCGTAGTTTACTTTGTCACTGTTACATTCTGTTGATGTTCCAAAGTTCAGTTTGGAAATTTTCGTTGAAATCTAAGACTTGCGATATTTATGTAGTGTTTTGTCGTGGTTTACCTTGTCATCGTTATATTCTTTGTCTTGATTTACCTTGTCACTGTTACATTCTGTTGATTTTTCAAAGTTCTTTTTGGAATTTTTTCATTGTAATGTAAGACTTGGAATATTTTTGTAATTTTGTGTCGTGGCCTACCTTGTCACTGTTACATTCTGTTTATGTTCCAAAGTTCTTTTGAAATTTATTCAGTGTAACTTAAGAATTAGAATATTTATTGTAGTGTTGTGTCGTGGTATATCTTGTCACTGCTACATTCTGTTGATTAATTCAAAGTTCATTTTGGAATTTTTTCGTTGAAATGTAAGACTTTGAAATTTTTTTTAGTGTTGTGTCGGGTTCTGCCTTGTTACTGTTAAATTCTGTTGATTTTTCAACGTTCATTTTGGAATTTTTGGTTGAAATCTAAGACTTGGGATATTTTTGTAGTGTTGTGTCATCGCTTACCCTATCACTGTTACACTCTGTTGCTGTATCAAAGATCATTTTGGGATTTTATCGTTGAAATGTAAGACCTGATATATTTTTGTAGCGTTGCTTCGTGGTTTACCTTGTCATTCTTCCATTCTGTTGATGTTTATGAGTTCATTTTGGATGATTTTTTTGTTGAAATGTAAGACTTGGCGAATCTTTATAGTGTCTTTTTGTGGTTTACCTTGTCACTGTTAAATTCTGTTGATTTTTCAACGTTCATTTTGGAATTTTCGGTTGAAATCTAAAACCTGGGATATTTTTGTAGTGTTGTGTCGTGGTTTACCTTAACACTGTTACATTCTATTGATGATTCTTAGTTCATTTTGGAATTTTTTCAATGAAATGTAAGACTTTGAATATTTTCATAGTTCTGTGTTTTGATTTAGCTTGTCACTGTTACATTCTGTTGATGTTTCAAGGTTCATTTTGGATTTTTTTTCGTTGAAATGTAAGATTTTGAGTATTTTTTTGCGCTTTGTCGTGGTTTACTTTGTCTCTGTTATATTCTATTGATTTTTCAACGTTCATTTTGGAATTTTCGGTTGAAACCTAAGACTCGAGATATTTTTGTAGTGTCGTTTCGTGGTTTACATTGTCATTTTTACATTTTGTTGATGTTTCAAAGTTCATTTCAGAACTTTTTCATTGAAATGTAAGACTTGGAATATTTTTGTAGTGTTGTGTCGTCATTTGCCTTATCACTGTTATATTTTGTTCCTGTTTCAAAGTTCATTTTGGAATTTTTTCTTGGAGATGTAAGACTTTGAATATTTTTATAGTGTTTTTTCGTGGTTTACCTTGTCACCTTTACGCTCTGTTGATTTTTCAGAGTTCTTTTTGAATTTTTTTGTTGGAAAGTTAGACTTGGAATATTTTTGTAGCGTTATATTGTGGTTTAACTTATCACTGATACATTCTATTGATGTTTCGAAGACCAGTTTGGATTTTTTTTTTCTTGAAATATTAGACTTGAAATATTTTCTAGTGTTGTGTCGTGGTTCATCATGTCACTGCTACATTCTGTTGATGTTTCAAAGTTCATTTTTGAATATTTCGTAGAAATGTAAGACTTAGAGCATTATTGTAGTGTTGTGTCGTGGGTTACCTTGTCACTGTTACATTTTGTTGATGTTTCCAAGTTCATTTTTGAATTGGTTCGTTGTAAAGTAAGGCTTGGAATATTTTAGTATTGTCGTGTCGTGATTTAACTTGTCACTGTTACATTCTGTTAATTTTCCAAAGTTCATTTTGGGATTTATGATTGAAATCTAAGACTTGGTATATTTTCGTAGTGTTTTGCAGTGGTTTATCTTGTCACTCTTACATTCTGTTGATGTTTCAAAGGTCATTTTGGAATTTTTCATTAAAATGTAAGACTTGGAATATTTTGTTGTTGTTGTATCGCGGCTTACCTTGTCACTGCTGCATTCTGTTGATGTTCCGAAGTTCTTTTTAAATTCATTCGTTGAAATATAAGAATTGGAATATTTTTTGTAGTGTTGTGTCACGGTGTATCTTGTCACTGTTACATTCTGTTGATGTTTCACAGTTTATTTTGGAAATTTTTCGTCGAAATATAAGACTTAGAATATTTTTATAGTGTTGTGTTGTGATTTACTTTGTCACTGTTACATTCTGTTGATTCTTCAAGGTTCGTTTTGAAATTCTTCCGTTAAAATGTAAGACTTGGAATATTTTTTTTAGTGTTGTGTCGTGATTTACCTTTTCACTCTTACATTCTGTTGATTTTTCAACGTTCATTTTGGAATTTTTGGTTGAAATCTAAGACTTTTGATATTTTGTAGTATTGCGTCGTGGTTTACCTTGTCACTGTTACATCCTGTTGCTGTTTCAAATTTCATTTTAGAATTTTTGTTCTAATGTAAGGCTTGAAATATTTTTGTAATGTTGTTTCGTGGCTTACCTTGTCACTGTTCCATTCTGTTGAAGTTTATGAGTTTATTTTGGATTTTTTTTTGTTGAAATGTAAGACTTGGAATATTTTCGTAGCGTTCTGTTGTGGTTTACCTTATCACTGTTACATTCTATTGATGTTTCAAAGTTCGTTTAGGAATTTTTTCCTTGAAACGTAAGAATTGAAATATTTTTATAGTGTTATGTTGTGGTTTATCTTGTCAATATTACATTTTTTTGATTTTCAAAATTCATTTTCGAACTTTTAGTTGAAATGTAAGACTTGGAATATTTTTGTACTGTTATGTCGTGGTTTATCCTGTCACTGTTACATTCTGTTGATGTTTCAAAGTTCATTTTAGATTTGTTTTCGTTGAAATGTAAGAGTTGTAATATTTCAGTAGTGTTTTGTCGTGGTTTACCTTGTCACTGTTACATTCTCTTGATGTTTCAAAGTTCATTTCGGATTTTTTTCTTGAAATGTAAGACTTGAAATAATTTTGTAGTGTTGTTTCGTGGTTTATCTTGTTACTGTTACATTCTGTTGATGTATCCAAGTTCATTTTTGAATTTTATCGTTGTAATGTAAGAAATGGAATATTTTAGTAGTGTTTAGTCACAGTTTACCTTATCACTGTTACATTCTGTTGATGTTTCAAAGTTCATTTTGGAATATTTTGTTGAAATCTAAGACTTGGAATACTTATGTAGTGTTGTGTCATGGTTTACCTTGTTACCGTTAAATTCTTTGTCGTGGTTCACCTTGTCACCGTTACATTCCTTTGAGTTTTCAAAGTTCGTTTTGGAATTTTTGGTGGAAATATAAGACCTGGAATATTTTTGTAGTGTTATGTCGTGGTTTATCTTGTCACTGTTACATTCTGTTGATATTTCAAAGTTCATTTTGGATTTTTTTTCGTTGAAATGTAAGAGTTGGAATATTTCAGTAGTGTTTTGTCGTGGTTTACCTTGTCACTGTTACATTCTCTTGTTGTTTCAAAGTTCATTTCGGATTTTTTTTTCTTGATATGTAAGACTTGAAATAATTTTGTAGTGTTGTGTCGGGGTTTATCTTGTCACAGTTAAATTCTGTTGATGTTTCCAAGTTCATTTTTGAATTTTATCGTTGTAATGTAAGAAATGGAATATTTTAGGAGTGTCGTGTCATGGTTTACCTTATCACTGTTACATTCTGTTGATGTTTCAAAGTTCATTTTGGAATATTTCGTTGAAATCTAAGACTTAGAATGCTTATGTAGTGTTGTGTCATGGTTTACCTTGTTACCATTAATTTCTTTGTCGTGGTTCACCTTGTCACTGTTACATTCCTTTGAGTTTTCAAAGTTCGTTTTGGAATTTTCGGTGGAAATATAAGACTTGGGATATTTTTGTAGTGTTGTGCCGTGGTTTATCTTGTCACTGTTACATTCTGTTGATGTTGCCCAGTTCATTTTGGAATTTTTTCGTTTTAATATAAGTCTCGGAATATGTTTGCAGTGATATGTCGTAGCTTACCTTGTCACTGCTACATTCTGTTGATGTTCCAAAGTTTATTTTGAAATTTATTGGTTGAAATATAAGAATTGAAATATTTTCTGTAGTGTTGTGTCGTGGTTTATCTTGTCACTGTTATATTCTGTTGATGTTTCAAGGTTTATTTTGGAATTTTTTCATTGTAATGTAAGACTTGGAAAATGTTTGTAGCATTGTGTCGTAGTTTACCTTGTCACTGTTACATCATGTTGATGTTTCAAAAATCATTTTGGAAGTTTTTCATTGCAATTTGAGACTTAGAATGTTTTTGTAGTGTTGTTTCAGGTTTACCATGTCACTGTTACATTCTGTTGATGTTTCAAACTACATTTTTGAAGTTTTTCGTTGTAATGTAAGACTTGGAATATTTTTGTATCGTTGTGTCGTGGTTTACCTTGTCATTGTTACATCCTGTTGATGTTTCAAAGTTCATTTCAGAATTTTTTCATTGAAATGTAAGACTTGGAATATTTTTTGAAGTGTTTAGTCGTCGATCACCTATTCTCTGTTATTTCCTGTTGATGTTTCAAATTTAATTTTGGATTTTTTTTGTTGAAATGTAAGACTTAGAATATTTTTGTAGTTTTGTTTCATGGTTTATCTTGTCAATATTATATTCTGTTGATGTTTCAGGGTTAGTTTTATAATTTTGTTGGTGAAATGTAAGACTTGGAATATTTTGGCAGCATTAAGTCGTGGTTTACCTTATCACTGTTACATTCTATTGATGTTTTAAAGTTCATTTTGGAATTTTTTCCTTAATATGTAAGATTTGAAATATTTTTTTAGTTTTATGTCGTGGTTTATCTTGTAACTGTTACATTCTGTTGATGTTTCAAATTTCATTTTGGAATTTTTTGTTGAAATGTGAGACTCGGAATATTTTTGTAGTGTTTTGTCGGGGTTTACCTTGTCACTGATAGACTCTCTTGATGTTTTCAAGTTCATTTTGGAATTTGATCGTTGTTATGTAAGACTTTGATTTTTTTTAGTGTCGTTTCCTGGTTTACTTTGTCACTGCTACATTCTGTTGATTTTTCAAAGTTCATTTTGGAATTTTCGGTTGAAATCTAAGACTGGGGATATTTTTGTAGTATTGTGCCATGGATTACCTTGTCACTCTTACACTCTGTTGGTGTTTCCAAGTTCATTTTGGAATTTTATCGTTGTAATGTAAGACTTGGAATATTTTTTTTAGTGTCGTGTCCTGGCTTACTTTTTCACTGTTACATTCTTTTAGTGTTTTAAAGTTCAATGTAAAACTTATTCATTGAATTGTAAGACTTGGAATATTTTGGTAGCGTTATGTTGTTATTTATCTTATCACTGCTACATTCTATTGATGTTCCAAATTTCATTTTGGATTTTTTTTTCTTGAAATGTAAGACTTGAAATATTTTTGTAGTGTTGATTCGTGATTTATCTTGTCACTGCTACATTCTGTTGATGTTTGGAATTTTTCATTGAAATGTAAGACTTTGAATATTTTTGTATTGTTGTGTCGTGGTTTGCCTTGTTACTGTTACATTCTGTTGATTTTTCAAAGTTAATTTTTGAATTTTATCGTTGTAATTAAAGACTTGGAATATACTATTAGTGTCGTGTCGTGGTTTACCTTGTTACTGTTACATACTGTGTCGTGGTTTACCTTATGACTGTTGAATACTGTTGATTTTTCAAAGTTCATTTTGAAGTTTTTGATTTAAATCTAAGACTTGGAATATTTTTGCTGTGTTATGCCGTGGATTATCTTGTCACTGTTTCATTCTGTTGATGTTTCCAAGTTTATTGTAGAATTTTTTCATTGTAATGCAAGACTTGGAATATTTTTGTACTTTTGTTTCGTGGCAGACATTGTCATTGTTACATTCCCTTGATGTTTCAAAGTTCATTTTGAAATTTATTCGTTGAAATGTGAGAATTGGTATATATTTTGTAGTGTTGCGTCGTGGTTTATCTTGTCACTGTTACATTCTGTTGATGTTTCACAGTTCATTTTGGAATTTTTTCGTTGAAATGTAAGACCTAGAATATTTTTATCGTAATGTGTTGTGATTTACATTGTCACTGTTTTATTCTGTTGATGTTTCAAGGTTCATTTTGGAATTTTGTCCTTGAAATGTAAGATTTGGAATTTTTTCGTAGTGTTGTGTCATGGTATACCTTGTCACTGTTACATTATGTTGATATTTCAAAGTTCATTTTGAAAGTTTTTCATTGAAATATAAGACTTAGAATTTATTTATAGTGTTGTGTCGTGGTCTACCATGTCACTGTTACATTCTGTTTATGTTTCGAAGTACATTTTGGATATTTTTCGTTGTAATGTAAGACTTGAAATATTTCTGTTGTGTTGTGTCGTGGTTTACCTTGTCATTGTTACATCCTGTTGATATTTCAAAGTTCATTTTGGATTTTTTTGTTGAAATGTAAGACTTGGAATATTTTTGTGGTGTTGTTTCATGGTTTATCTTGTCAATATTGCATTCTGTTGATATTTCAGGGTTAATTTTAGAATTTTGTTGATGAAATATAAGACTTGGAATATTTTGGTAGCATTAAGTCGTGGTTTACCTTATCACTGTTACATTCTATTGATGTTTCAAAGTTCCTTTTTCAATTTTTTCCTTAATATGTAAGATTTGAAACATTTTTTTAGTTTAATGTCGTGGTTTATCTTGTAACTGTTACATTCTTTTGATGTTTCAAATTTCATTTTAGAATTTTTCGTTGAAATGTAAGACTAGGAATATTTTTGTAGTGTTGTGTCGGGGTTTACCTTGTCACTGATAGACTCTCTTGATGTTTCCAAGTTCATTTTGGAATTTTATCGTTGTAATGTAAGACTTTGAATATTTTTTTTAGTGTCGTGTCCTGGTTTACTTTGTCACTGTTACATTCTGTTGATTTTTCAAAGTTCATTTTGGAATTTTCGGTTGAAATATAAGATTGGGGATATTTTTGTAGTGTTGTGCCATGGATTGCCTTGTCACTGTTACACTCTGTTGATGTTTCCAAGTTCATTTTGGAATTTTATCGTTGTAATGTAAGACTTGGAATATTATTTTAGTGTCGTGTCCTGGCTTACTTTTTTGGTGTTACATTCTGTTAGTGTTTTAAAGTTCAATTTGAAACTTATTCGTTGAATTGTAAGACTTGGAATATTTTGGTAGCGTTATGTTGTGGTTTAGCTTATCACTGTTATATTCTATTGCTGTTTCAAAGTTCATTTTGTTTTTTTTTCTTAAAATTTAAGACTTGAAATATTTTTGTAGTGTTGATTCGTGATTTATCTTGTCGCTGCTACATTCTGTTGATGTTTGGAATTTTTCATAGAAATGTAAGACTTCGAATATTTTTGTATTTTTGTTTCGTGGTTTACCTTGTCACTGTTACATTCTGTTGATGTTTCCAAGTTAATTTTTGAATTTTATCGTTGTAATAAAGACTTGGAGTATATTATCAGTGTCGTATCGTGGTTTACCTTGTTACCGTTACATTTTGTGTCGTGGTTTACCTTATGACTGTTGCATACTGTTGATTTTTCAAAGTTCATTTTGAAATTTTTGATTTAAATCTGACTTGGAATATTTTTGCAGTGTTATGCCGTGGATTATCTTGTCACTGTTTCATTCTGTTGATGTTTCCAAGTTCATTTTAGAATTTTTTCATTGTAATGCAAGACTTGGAATATTTTTGTACTTTTGTGTCGTGGCTTACATTGTCACTGTTACATTCTCTTGATGTTCCAAAGTTAATTTTGAAATTTATTCGTTGAAATGTGAGAATTGTAATATTTTTTGTAGTTTTGCGTCACGGTTTATCTTTTCACCGTTACATTCTGTTGATTTTTCAAAGCTCATTTTGGAATTTTTTCGTTGAAATGTAAGACCTAGAATATTTTTATCGTGTTGTATTGTGATTTACATTGTCAATGTTACATTCTGTTGATGTCAAGGTTCATTTTGGAATTTTGTTGTTGAAATGTAAGACTTGGAATATTTTCGTAGTGTTGTGTCATGGTATACCTTGTCTCTGTTACATTATGTTGATACTTCAAAGTTCATTTTGAAAGCTTTTCATTGAAATGTAAGACTAAGAATTTATTTGTAGTGTTGTGTCGTGGTCTACCATGTCACTGTTACATTCTGTTTATGTTTCAAGGTACATTTTGGAAATTTTTCGTTGTAATGTAAGACTTGGAATATTTTTGTTGTGTTGTGTCGTGGTTTACCTTGTCATTGTTACATCCTGTTGATATTTCAAAGTTCATTTTGGATTTTTTTGTTGAAATGTAAGACTGTGAATATTTTTGTAGCATTATGTCGCAGGTTTACGTTATCACTATTACATTCTATTGATTTTTCAAAATTTATTTTGGAATTTTTTCCTTGAAATGTAAGACTTGAAACATTTTTATAGTGTCATTTCGTGGTTTATCTTGTCACTGTAACATTCTGTTGATTTTCAAAATTCCTTTTCGAGTTTTTTGTTGAAATGTAAGACTTGGAATATTTTTTTAGTGTTGTGTCGTGGTTTACCTTGTCAATGTTACATTCTGTTGATGTTTCCATGTTCATTTCGGAATTTTATCGTTGTGATGTAAGACTTGGAATATTTTTTTTAGTGTCGTGTCCTGGTTTACTTTGTCACTGTTACTTTCTGTTGATTTTTAAAATTCATTTTGGAATTTTTGGTTGAAATCTAAGACTGGGGATATTTTTGTAGTGTTGTTTCGTGGATTGCCTTGTCAAAGTTACATTCTGTTGATGTTTCCAAGTTCATTGTGGAATTCTTTCATTGTAATTTAAGTCTTGGAATATTTATGTATTGTTGTGTCGTTGGCTTACTTTGTCACTATTGCATTCTGTTGATGTTTCAAAGCTCATTTTGAAACTTATCCGTTGAATTATAAGACATGGAATATTTTAGTAGTATCATGTCGTGGTTTACCTTGTTACTGCCACATTCAGTTGATATTTCAAAGTTCATTTTGGAATTTTTCGTTGATATCTAAGACTTTGGATATTTATTTAGTGTTTTGTAGTGATTTACCTTGTTACCGTTACATTCTGTGTCGTGGTTTACCTTGTCACTGTTACATTCTGTTGATGTTTCCAAGTTCATTTTGGAATTTTTCGTTGTAATGTAAGACTTGGAATATTTTTTTTACTGTTGTGTCATGGCTAACCTTGTCATAGTTACATTCTATTGATGTTCCGAAGTTCATTTTGAAATTTATTCGTTAAAATGTAAGAATTGGAATAGTTTTTGTAGTATTGTGTCGTGGTTTACCTTGTCATTGTTACATCCTTTTTATGTTTCAAAGTTCATTTTGGAGTTTTTTTGTTGAAATGTAAGACTTGGAATGTATTTATAGCATTATGTCGTGGTTTACCTTATCACTGTTACATTCTATTGATGTTTCACAGTTCATTTTGGAATTTTTTCCTTGCAATGTAAGACTTGAAATATTTTTGTAGGGTTATGTCGAGGTTTATCTTGTCACTATTACATTCTGTTGATGTTTCAAAATTCATTTTCGAATTTTTATGTTGAAATGTAAGACTTGGAATATTTTTGTAGTGTTGTTTTGTGGTTTACCTTGTTACTGTTACATTCTGTTGATGTTTCCAAGATCATTTTGGAAATTTATCGTTGTAATGTAAGACTTGGAATATTTTTTTTAGTGTCGTGTCCTGGTTTACTTTGTCACTGTTACATTCTGTTGATTTTTTAAATTCATTTTGGAAGTTTCGGTTGAAATCAAAGTCTGGGGATATTTTTGTAGTGTTGTGTCATGGATTACCTTGTCACTGTTATGGTCTCTTGATGTTTCAAAGTTCATTTTGGAATTTTTTTCATTGAAACGTAAGACTTGGAACACTTTTGTAGTGTTTTGTTGTGGTTTACCTTGTCACTGTTACATTCTGAAGACGTTTCAAAGTTCATTTTCAAATCTATTCGTTGAAATGTAAGAATTGGAATATTTTTGTAGTGTTTTGGCGTGGTTTACATTGTCACTTTTACATTCTGTTTATGTTTCAAAGTTCATTTTGGAATGTTTTCGTTGAAATGTAAGACTTGGAATATTTTCATGTTGTGTTGTGATTTACCTTGTCACTGTTACATTCGTTTGATGTTCCAAAGTTTATTTTCGAATTTTGTCGTTATAATGTACGACTTGGATTTTTTTTCTGCTGTTGTGCCATGGCTTACCTTGTCACTGTTACATTCTGTTGATGTTACATTATGTTGATATTTCAAAGTTCATTTTGAAAGTTTTTCATTGAAATTTTTCGTTGTAATGTACGACGTGGAATATTTTTGTAGTGTTGTTTCGTGGTTTATATTGTCAGTGTTACATTCTGTTGATGTTTCAAAGTTCATTTTGGAATTTTTTCATTGAAATGTAAGAATTGGAATATTTTTATAGTGTTACGTTGTGATTTATCTTGTCACTGTTACATTCTGTTGATGTTTCAAAGTTCATTTTGGAATTTTTTCGTTGAAATGTAAGACTTGGAATATTTTTGTAGTGTTGTGTCATGGTTTACCTTGTCACTGTTACATTATGTTGATGTTTCAAAGTTTTTTTTTGGAAGTTATTCATTGAAATGTAGGACTTAGAATATTTTTGAGTGTTGTGTCGAGGTCTATCATGTGAATGTTACATTCTGTTTATGTTTCAAAGTACATTTTTGAAATTTTTCGTTGTAATTGGAGGCTTGCAATATTTTTGTTGTGTTTTGTGTCGTGGTTTGCCTTGTCATTGTTACATCCTGTTGATGTTTCAAAGTTCATTTTGGATTTTTTTTTTGTTGAAATGTAAGACTTGGAATATTTTTGAAGCATATATGTCATGGTTTACCCTATCACTGTTATATTCAATTGATGATTCACAGTTCATTTTGGAGTTTTTTCGTTGAAATGTAAGACTTAGAATTTTTATAGTGTTTTGTTGTGATTTACATTGTCACTGTTACAGTCTGTTTATGTTTCAAGGTTCATTTTGGAGTTTTTTTTAGTTGAAATGTAAGACTTGGAATATTTTTGTATTGTTGTGTCATGGTTTACCTTGTTACTGTTACATTATGTTGATGTTTCAAAGTTCATTTTGGAAGTTTTTCATTGAAATTTAAAACTTAGAATATTTTTCTATTGTTATTTCGTGGTCTACCATGTCACTGTTTCATTCTGTTTATGTTTCAAAGTACATTTTGGAAATTTTCCTTGTAATGTAAGACTTGGAATATTTTTGTTATGTTGTGTCGTGGTTTTCCTTGTCATTGTTACAACCTGTTAATGCTTCAAAGTTCATTTTGAATTTTTTTTGGAAATGTAAGACTGGGAATATTTTTGTAGCATTATGTTGTGGTTTACCTTATCACTGCTACATTCTATTGATGTTTCAAAGTTCATTTAGGAATTTTTTTCCTTGAAATGTAAGACTTGAAATATTTTTATAGTGTTATGTCGTTGTTTATCTTGTCACTATTACATTTTTTTGATTTTCAAAATTCATTTTCGAACTTTTAGTAGAAATGTAAGACTTGGAATATTTTTGTAGTGTTATGTCGTGGTTTATCTTGTCACTGTTACATTCTGTTGATGTTTCCAAGTTCATTTAGGAATTCTTTCATTGTAATTTAAGACTTGGAATATTTATGTATTGTTGCTTCGTTGGCTTACTTTGTCACTGTTACAATCTGTTAATGTTGTAAAGTTCATTTTGGATCTTATTCGTTGAAGTGGAAGACTTGGAATATTTATTTAGCGTTATGTTGTGGTTTACCTTATCATTATTACATTCTATTGATTTTTCAAAGTTCATTTTGGATTTCGTTTTTCATGGAAATGAAAGACTCTGAACATTTTTGTAGTGCTGTGTCGTGGTTTACCTTGTCACTGTTACATTCTGTTGATGTTTCAAGTTTTTTTTTAATTTTAATTTTGCAATTTAAGACTTGGAATATTTTAGTAGTATCGTGTCGTGGTTTACCTTCTCACTGTTACATTCCGTTGATACTTCAAAGTTCATTTTGGAGTTTTTCGTTGAAATCTAAGACTTGGGATATTTATTTAGTGTTTTGTCGTGATTTACCTTGTCACTGTTACATTCTTTGTCGTGGTGTACCTTGTTACTGTTACATTCTGTTGATGCTTCAAAATTCATTTTGGAATTTTTTCGTTGTAATGCAAGACTTGGAATTTTTTTACTTTTGTGTCGTTGCTTACCTTGTCATTGTTATATTCTGTTGATGTTCCGAAGTTAATGTTGAAATTTTTTCGTTCTAATGTAAGACTTGGAATATTTTTGTTGTGTTTTGTCGTGGTTTACCTTGTCATTGTTACATCCTTTTGATGTTTCAAAGTTCATTTTGGAGTTTTTTTTTGTTGAAATGTAAAACGTGGAATATTTTTGTAGTGTTTAGTAGTGATTTACATTGCCCCTGTTACATTCTGTTGATGTTTCAAGGTTCATTTTGGAGTTTTTTCGTTGAAATGTAAGACTTAGAATATTTTTGTAGTGTTGTATCGTGGCCTGCCATATCACTGTTACATTCTGTTTATGTTTCAAATTTAATTTTGGAAATTTTTCGTTGTAATGTAAGACTTGGAATATTTTTGTAGTGTTGTGTCGTGGTCTACCATATCACTGTTACATTCTGTTTATGTTTCAAATTTAATTTTGGAAATTTTTCGTTGTAATGTAAGACTTGGAATATTTTTGTTGTGTTGTGTCGTGGTTTAACTTGTCATTGTTACATCCTGTTGATGTTTCAAAGTTCATTTTGGATTTTTTTTTTAAATATAAGACTGGGAATATTTTTGTAGCATTATGCCGTGGTAAGACTTAGAATAATTTTATAGTGTTGCGTTGTGATTCATCTTATCACTGCTGCATTCTATTGATGTTTCAAAGTTCATTTTCGAATTTTTTCCTTGAAACTTAAGACTTGAAATATTTTTATTGTGTTTTGTCGTGGTTTATCTTGTCACTGTTATTCTGTTGATTTTCAAAATTTATTTTTGAATTTTTTATTGAAATGTAAGACTTGGAATATTTGTGTAGTGTTGTGTCGTGGTTTACATTGTCACTGTCACACTCTGTTGATGTTTCCAAGTTTATTTCGGAATTTATCGTTGTAATGTAAGACTTGGAATATTTTTGTAGAGTCGTTTCCTGGTTTACTTTGTCACTGTTACATTTTGTGTATTTTTAAAATTTAATTGGGAATTTCTGGTTGAAATCTAAGACTTGGGATATTTTTGTGGTGCTGTTTCGTGGATTGCCTTGTCACAGCTACATTCTTTTGTTGTTTCCAAGTTCATTTTTGAATTTTTTCACTGTAATGTAAGACTTGGAATATTTATGTATTGTTGTGTCATTGGCTTACTTTGTCACTGATGCATTCTGTTAATGTTTCAAAGTTCATTTTGAAACTTATTCGTTGAATAGTAACACTAGGAGTATTTTTATAGCGTTATGTTGTGGTTTACCTTATCACTAATTCATTCTATTGATGTTTCAAAGTTCATTCTGGATTTTGTTTTTCTTGAAATGTAAGACTTGAAACATTTTTGTAGTATTGTGTCGTGGTTTATCTTTTCACCTCTATATTCTGTTGATGTTTGAAATTTTTCGTAGAAATGTAAGACTTTGAACATATTTTTAGTATTGTGTCATGGTTTACCTTGTTACTGTTGCATTCTGTTGATGTTTTCAAGATTTTTTTTGAATTTTATCGTTGTAATTTAAGACTTAGAATATTTTAGTAGTATCCTATCGTGGTTTACCTTGTCACTGTTAAATTCTGTTGATACTTCAAAGTTCATTTTGGAATTTTTCGTTGAATATTAGATTTGGGATATTTATGTAGCGTTGTGTCGTGGTTTACCTTGTCACCGTTATATTCTTTGTCGTAGTTTGCCTTGTCACTGTTACATTCTGTTGATGTTTCAAAGTTCATTTGGAATTTTTGGTTGAAATCTAAGACTTGGGATATTTTTGTTGTGTTGTGCCGTGGTTTATCTTGTCACTGTTATATTCTGTTGATGTATCCTAGTTCATTTTGGAATTTTTATCGTTGTTATGTAAGACTTGGAATATTTTTTTACTGTTTTGTCGTAGCTTACCTTGTCACTGTTACATTCTGTTGATGTTCCGAAGTTCATTTTGAAATTTATTTGTTGAAATATAATAATTTGGTATATTTTTTGTAGTGTTGTGTTGTGGTTTGTCTTGTCACTGTTACATTTTGTTTGATGTTTCAAAGTTCATTTTGTGATTTTTTGTTGAAATGTAAGACTTAGAATATTTTATATGGTTGCGTTGTGATTTACGTTGCCACTGTTAAATTCTGTTGATGTTTCAAGGTTCATTTTGGAATCTTTTCGTTGAAATGTAAGACTTGGATTATTTTTGTAGCTTTATGTTGTGGTTTACCTTATCACTAATACATTCTATTCATGTTTCAAAGTTCATCTTGGATTTTTTTTTTCTTGAAATGTAAGACTTGAAATATTTTTGAATTGTTGTGTCTTGGTTTATCTTGTCACTGTTATATTTTCTTGATGTTTGGAATTTTTCGTAGAAACGTAAGACTTTGAACATTTTTTGAGTGTTGTGTCGTGGTTTTCCTTGTCACCGTTACATTCTGTTGATGTTTTCAAGATCATTTTGAATTTATTGTTGTAATTTAAGACATTCTGTTAATGTTTCAAAATTCAATTTGAATTTTATTAGTTGAATTGTAAGACTTGGAATATTTTTGTAGCGTTATGTTGTGGTTTACATTATCACTGTTATGTTCTATTGATGTTTCAAAGCTAATTTTGGATTTTTTTTCTTGAAATGTAAGACTTGAAATATTTTTGTAGTGTTGTGTCGTGGTTTATCTTGCCACTGATACATTCTGTTGATGTTTGGATTTTTCGTAGAAATGTAAGACTTTGAATATTTTTGTGGTGTTGTGTCGTGATTTTCCTTGTCACCGTTACATTCTGTTGATGTTTTCAAGTTCATTTTTGAATTTTATCGTTGTAATTTAAGACTTGGAATATTTTAGTAGTTTCGTGTCGTGGTTTACCTTGTCACTGTAACATTCTGTTGATATTTCAAAGCTCATTTTGGAAGTTTTCGTTGAAATCTAAGACTTGGGATATTTATGTAGTGTTTTGCTGTGGTTTACCTTCTCACTATTACATTCTATGTCGTGGTTTACCTTGTCATTGTTACATTTTGTTGATTTTTCAAGTTCATTTTGGAATTTTTGATTAAAGTCTATGACTTTGAAATGTTGTTGTAGTGTTATGCCGTGGTTTATCTTGTCGCTGTTACATTCTGTTGATGTCTCCATCATCATTCAGTTAATGTTGATGGAATAGTTTCGTTGTAATATAAGATTTGGAATATTTTTTACTGTTGTGTCGTGGCTTACCTTGCCACTATTACATTCTGTTGATGTTCCGAAGTTCATTTTGAAATTTATTCGTTGAAATACAAGAATTGAAATATTTTTTGTAGTGTTATGCCGTGGTTTATCTTGTCACTGTTACATGCTGTTTATGTTTCAAAGTTCAGTTTGAAATTTTTTCGTTGAAATATAAGACTTAGAATAATTTTATAGTGTTATATTATGATCTACCCTGTCACTGGTACATTCTGTTGATATTTTCAAGTTCATTTTTGAATTTTATCGTTGTAATTTAAGACTTGGAATATTTTAGTAGTGTTGTGTCATGGTTTACCTTGTCACCATTACATTCTGTTAATATTCCAAAGCTCATTTTGGAATTTTTAGTTGAAACCTAAGACTTGGGATATTCATTTAGTGTTTTGTAGTGGTTTACCTTGTCACCGTCACATTCTGTGCCGTGGTTTACCTTGTCACTGCTACATTCTGTTGATTTTTCAAAGTTCATTTTGGAATTTTTGATTTAAATCCAAGACTTGGAAAATTGTTGTAGTCTTTTGCCGTGGTTTAGCTTGTCACTGCTACATTCTGTTGATGCCTCCAAGTTCATTTTGGAATAGTTTTGTTGTAATGTAAGACTTGGAATATATTTTTCACTGTTGTATCGTGGCTTTTCTTGTCACTGTTACATTCTTTTGATGTTCCGAAGTTCATTTTGAAATTGATTTGTCGAAATGTAAGAATAGGAATATTTTTGTAGTGTTGTGCCGTTGTTTATCTTGTCACTTTTACATTATGTTGATATTTGAAAGTCCATTTTGGAAGCTTTTCATTGAAATATAAGACTTAGAATATTTTTGTAGTGTTTTGTCGTGGTTCACCATGTCACTGTTACATTCTGTTTATGTTTCAAAGTACCTTTTTGGAAATTTTTCGTTGTAATGTAACACTTGGAATATTTTTGTAGTGTTGTTTCGTGGTCTACCTTGTCATTGTTACATCCTGTTGATGTTTCAAAGTTCATTTTGGAATTTTTCTGTTGAAATGTAAGACTTGGAATATTTTTGTAGTATTATGTCGTGGTTTAGCTTATCACTGTTATTTTCTATTGATGTTTCAAAGTTCATTTTGGAATTTTTTCCTGGTAATGTAAGACTTGAAATATTTTTGTAGTGTTATGTCGTGGGTTATATTGTCACTGTTACATTTCGTTGATGTTTCAAAATTCATTTTTGAAATTTTTGTTGAAATGCAAGATTTGGAATATTTTTATAGTGTTTTGTCGTGGTTTACCTTGTCACTGTTACATTCTGTTGATGTTTCCATGTTTTTTTTGGAATTTCATCGTTGTAATGTAAGACTTTGAACATTTTTTAAGTGTCGTGTTCTGGTTTACTTTGTCACTGTTACATTCTGTTGATTTTTTAAATTCATTTTGGAATTTTTGTTGAAATCAAAGACTGGGGATATTTTTGTAGTTTTGTGTCGTGGATTACCTTGTCACTCTTACATTCTGTTGATGTTTCCAAGTTCTTTTTAGAATTCTTTCTTTGTAATGTGAGGCTTACAATATTTATGTAGTGTTTTGTGTTGGCTTACTTTGTCACTATTACATTCTGTTAATGTTTCATAGTTCATTTTGAAACTTATTCGTTGAATTGTATGACTTCGAATATTTTTACTGTTGTGTCGTGGTTTACCTTGTCACTTTTACATGGTCTCTTGATGTTTCAAAGTTCATTTTGGAATTTTTTCATTGAAATGTAAGACTTGGGATACTTTTGTAGTGTTTTGTCGTGGTTTGCCTTGTCACTGTTACATTCTGAAGACGTTTCAAAGTTCATTTTCAAATCTATTCGTTGAAATGTAAGAATTGGAATATTCTTTGTAGTGCTGTGGCGTGG
This sequence comes from Artemia sinica, assembly GCA_027921565.1. Lineage (NCBI taxonomy): Eukaryota > Metazoa > Arthropoda > Branchiopoda > Anostraca > Artemiidae > Artemia > Artemia sinica. The sequence goes on along the minus strand of CM051261.1, from coordinate 48,631,642 downwards.
TTTACCTTGTCACTGTTACATTCTGTTGATGCTTCACAGTTCATTTTGGAATGTTTTTGTTGAAATGTAAGACTTAAAATATTTTCATACTGTTGTTTTTTGATTTACCTTGTCACTGTTACATTCTGTTGATGTTTCAAAGTTTATTTTCAATTTTTTTTGTTGTAATATAAGACTTAGAATATTTTTGTAGTGTTGTATCGTGGTTTACCTTGTCAAGGTTACATCCTGTTGATGTTTCAAAGTTCAATTTGGAATTTTTTTGTTGAAATGTAAGACTTGGAATATTTTTGTAGCGTTATGTCGTCGTTTACCTTATCAATGCTACATTCTGCTGCTGTTTCAAAGTTCATTTTGGAATTTTTCCGTTGAAATGTATGACTTGGAATATTTTTGTAGTGTTGTTTCGTGGTTTACTATGTTACTGTTACTTTCTGTTGATGTTTCAGAGTTCAGTTTGGAATTTTTTGGTTGAAATGTAAGACTTGGAATATTTTGTTGTGTTTTGTCGTGATTTACCTTGTCACGGTTACACTCTGTTGAAGACGTTTACACTCTGTTGAAAACTGTTGTTTTTTGATTTACCTTGTCCCTGTTACATTCTGTTGATGTTTCAAAGTTTATTTTCAAATTTTTTTGTTGTAATATATTTTTTATATATTTTTTTTTTTATATATTTTATAAATATATAATTTTTATAAAATATATAATATATATTTATAAAAATATATATTTTTTTTATAAATAATTTTTTTTTTTTTTTTTTTTTTTTTTTTTTTTTTTTTTTTTTTTTTTTTTTTTTTTTTGTAAAATTATCATGTTCATCTCAATAAAAATATATCTTATACTATAAGAAACAATATGAGAATACAGTCTTTACCAAGTCAAAGTTTCTGCATGTCTTTTGAGCCAAAGAAGTTCTGCTTCCAATTGACATTTTTCATCAATTGATCTGGTATTGTTTTCTTTAAATAATGGGCTCAAATTAACATATTTGTAAAATTATTAGACAGCGCTTGTAAATAATCATATTTATTTAAATGAAAATAGTTTTTGTGCTTAAAGAAACAACATGGTAATACAGTCTTTGCCATGTAAATAGTTAATGTATGGTTTTGTGAGCCAAGGTAGTTCTGGTTACAATTGAAAGTGTTTCTGTAAATTGATTTAATGTTATTTCCTTAAATAATGGGATCAGATTAACATAATTTGATTCACAACTCAGCTCCAAAAACGAATTCTCTTCCTGAAGAAATTTTTGCTTAAAGAACTTTGCTTAAAGAACTTTGCTTTAATTAATTAATTTCTCTTCGTTTCTTTTATGATTTCTTTAGTTAAAATCTTTTATATAATTTTTTTATACTAACATTTTCTGTATGTTTAATAAAACAAAAACGAGCAAAAATATGTTTGTGTGTAATTTATATAAACATATAAAATATATTTAATAATATAAACTTATAAAACATATAATTATAAATATATACAGCATATCATTTTACATAAACATATAATAATTTTATACATTAACATATGAAACATATAAATAGGCTCTTATGGAGAATACAGGAGAACAATTAGCAGTAACATTTTTCCCTTCTCGTAAGATTTTTTATTTATTATTACCACAAGGCGGAACGCTTTCGCTTATTGCCCATAAATGCAGGTATAATAAAGCACTTGAAGTATCTAATATAACTTGAAACTAATGTGATAAAAAAAGAGAAAAAAAAAAAAAAAGAAAGAAAAGGCAATACTTAATTTTTCAAAACTAAATCTAGGATCCTAAGCTCAACTTAGGAAACCTAGGTCAAGCAGGGTATGCATCAAATTAGGGAAATATTCTACAAGTGTAAAAAGGCCTTTGCTCTCTAAAAGATGTAAAAGAAGTCCCATAGTTGATAATCTAAGCTTTTACTCCCACATCTTGTGTAAGTATTGGTTCGCGGTTCCCATGAGGTTTATTTCTTATTTATTTCTTATTTATTTTCATAGTACAATAATCGCTTTGAGGGATCCCTTAAAGGGACCCCAAAGGTATTTCATTTTTGTAGCCACACAAAGAAGTTATAACCTAACCTAACCTATATATATGTATATATGATTTTTGGTTTTGGTTTTTAGATTTATAAAAATTTTCAATTTTGTAAAGTTGTTAATTTAGATAAGTTTTCCTTGGTATCCCTAAAGTAACTTTTCTTTCTAGACAAGGCAAATATGTTATTTCATTGCAGATAACCAGCTGTAAGTTTACCAAGCTAAGTAAAAGACCTGTGATGCATAGAATCTTTTTAGGTCCTAAAAATAAAGAAAAAGGTAGAAATAGTAGCTTGGCAATGCCTTTAAAGGTTATATTTTTGGTCATAGATTTACTTTTGCAAGTTATATTTGCATAACTCTTTTACTTCTCAAGATAGTAAGAATCCTGATATAACTTAGATAGGACTAGTCAGTGAGTTACACATATTTATAAGTAGTAGGTTAAATATGTCACTGAGTTATATATTTCTGTATATAACTTATATGCCCAGTCAGTGAGTTACACATATTTTAAGTAGTAGGCTAAATATGTCACTCAGTTATATATTTCTGTATATAACTTATATAGGCCTAGTCAGTGAGTTACACATATTTTAAGTAGTAGGCTAAATATGTCACTCAGTTATATATTTCTGTATATAACTTAGATAGGCCTAGTCAGTGAGTTACACATATTTATAAGTAGTAGGTTAATATGTCACTGAGTTATATATTTCTGTATATAACTTATATGCCTAGTCTGTGAGTTACACATATTTATAAGCAGTAGGCTAAATATGTCACTCAGTTATATATTTTTGTATATAACTTATATAGGCCTAGTCAGTGAGTTATACATATTTTAAGTAGTAGGCTAAATTTGTCACTCAGTTATATATTTCTGTATATAACTTAAATAGGCCTAGTCAGTGAGTTACACATATTTATAAGTAGTAGGTTAAATATGTCACTGAGTTATATATTTATGTATATAACTTGTATGCCTAGTCATTGAGTTACCCATATTTATATGCAGTAGGATAAATATGTCACTCAGTTATATATTTCTGTATATAACTTATATAGGCCTAGTCAGTGAGTTACACATATTTATAAGTAGTAGGCTAAATATGTCACTCAGTTATATATTTCTGTATATAACTTAGATAGGCCTAGTCAGTGAGTTACACATATTTATAAGTAGTAGGCTAAATTTGTCACTGAGTTATATATTTCTGTATATAACTTATATAGGCCTAGTCAGTGAGTTACACATATTTTAAGTAGTAGGCTAAATATGTCACTGAGTTATATATTTCTGTATATAACTTATATGCCTAGTCAGTCAGTTACACATATTTATAAGTAGTAGGCTAAATATGTCACTCAGTTATATATTTCTGTATATAACATATATAGGCCTAGTCTGTGAGTTACACATATTTATAAGTAGTAGGTTTAATGTGTCACTGAGTTATATATTTCTGTATATAACTAATATAGGCCTAGTCAGTGAGTTATGTATATTTATAAGTAGTAGGTTAAATATGTCACTGAGTTATTGCCTTTGCAAAACAAAAGTGATCCGTTTATCTGGCCTCCCCCAGGCCATTCAGCATGTCCCCAGGTGGCGATAGGGGAACACTCTACAGATATGTAGGGTACCTCCATAGGAGGCATGGACCAAGGGGGGACCTTGTCCCTGGGGGTCCATAATAGAATCTGGGGCACCCTTGCCCGGGGTCATAAATACAGGCGGAGGAGGAAGAAGGCCCCTCAAATGTACACTCAAAAGGGCCCACTTGTTTATCCACAAGTTCCATGAGTTGCAAACCTTCTCCCAGCAATGGGTTAAATTGCATGGTGATGCAGAACACCATCGCGGGAGGATCCTCTATAGGAGGACAACTGTGGCAGGGCGTAAGATCCAGATCTATGGACAACGGCCTCTGCAAAGGGCTGCCTCGACCTTTTCGGGGTACCTGCAAGACTGGGGACCTTGCGGTCAACTCTATTCCCACTTGAGGAGTGGCGCCCCTCGAGGAAATTATAGCCTAGTAAACGACACAGCATTCGCACGGGATTCTGACTAATGGACAATTCTTCTGGGATTGGTATGTTTTGATGGGCGTCTTTGGGCTGAAAAACCTCTTCCTAGCTAATTTATCTATTACGGGTTGCCTCCCCGTAGTAGCATAATATTTGTAGGCATGAATATATAATGAGTCGGAGGTAATAGGCTTGAGATTGTCTGTGCAGGATTTCGACTCTTGTTGATAGAAGAGCATCGCCAAGCGCTGAAAACCATGTTGTGACCAAGATGGGCCCAGGATTGCACAAAGCCTCCATTTATGGAGGTCCCAGGGACTTCTTGCTGTCCGGTTCTAAGCCGGCTTAAGCACTTCGGTGTAGACTTGAGAAGATATGTGATCCCCGTCCTGCACTGGTATCCGGGATCATTGCTTTTCCTGAGGCGAAAAAAATTTCAATGATTTAAAGAACATGAAAATTGGAACTTGGAATGTTACGACATTAAAAAATGACTATCGTATCGACATTTTGACTGACGAATTCAGACGATTCGAACTGGATCTATTAGGAGTTTCAGAAACTCATATCCCAGGGGTAGGAAGCATGAAATTAGGTGATATAGAATTTGTTTACTCAGGCAGGAAGGACGGGTTACATAGACAGGGAGTAGGGCTCATGATGAATAAGGAAGCTGCTAAGTCTTGTTTAGGCTGGGAAGGTATTAATAATAGAATACTAATTGCTCATTTTATGACTAGAAAGTTCAAGGTATCAGTTATAGTAGTATACGCCCCTGTAGAACCGACTGATGGAGATACTAATGACTCAGATGAATTTTACTTACAGTTACAGGAGCAAATAGACAAGGTCCCAGGTAGAAATATGATGTTATTGCTGGGAGATTTTAACGCCCAGGTTGGTAGAAATATGGATAGATGGTATCCCAGCTTAGGTAAATTTGGTGTAGGAAAAGAAAACAGTAATGGATACAGACTTTTGCAATTTTGTAGGTATAACAATCTAGTTATAACCAATACGGTGTTTGGTCATAAAATGGCTCATAAGCTAACATGGTATTCACGTGATGGTAAGACAGCAAACCTTATTGATTATGTTATAGTAAATCGAAGACTGGCAGGATCAATACAAGATACTAGGGTATATAGGAGTGCTGTTATTGATGTTAAAAGTAAAGATCACCATCTAGTAGTGTCAAGGGTTAATTTAAAGCTGAAATATCGGAAGGGTAATTACCTCCCGGGAAGTTATGATGTTAGTAGACTCCAGGATGAGAATTTGAGAGAAACTTTCCAGGAACAGTTGAATACTAAACTTGAGAGCTTAAAATTTGATAATGTGGAAGATGGTTGGAATAATTTTAGAAAAATAATTTGTGAAGTTGCTGAAGGTGTATTAGGGAAGAAAGCTAGAACTGCAGCTAAGAATATTAGTGAAAAAGCTTTAAGTTTAATAGAAAGGAGAAAGGACTTGTACAAGAATTATCTGAGTGATAGATCACATGAAAACAAAAGAAATGTAAAGAAAGTGGAGAAAGCATTGAAATATGAACTAAGGAGGTGTGAAGTGGAGGCCATGGATAAAATTGCCGAGGATTTAGAAGATGCAGCTAGACGGCATAATAGTAAAATATTGTACTGGCACGTTAACAAATTGAGAGGTAGTAGTCAATCCGGACTTGTCCCAGTTAAAGATAGGAATGGGGTGGCAATTAGCGATAAGACAAAAGCTAAAGCGAGATGGGCCGAACATTTTGAGAATTTGCTTAACCGAGATAGAGTTGCAGGAAAAAATATAGAGGAAAATGAAAAAGTTTGTGATACCTTGGATGTGAAGGAAGATTTGTTTTGTGAGGAGGAATTAGAAACAGTACTAAAAGGATTAAAGAATAATAAGGCTCCAGGTGCTGATAGGGTAGTAAATGAGTTTCTTAAATATGGTGGCTCTGAGGTTAGAAATAAGTTATTGGAGATTATGAATATGATTTTTGAAAAAGGGGAAGTACCTAATGATTTTAGGAAAACCTTAATTAAGCCACTTTATAAGAAAGGTGATAAAAGTGAGTGTGGTAATTATCGAGGCATTAGTCTGGTCTCTGTAGGTAGCAAATTGCTTAGTAATATGATACTTTTTAGACTGAGAGATGCCGTAGACAAAGTTTTAAGAGAAGAGCAGTGCGGTTTTAGAAAAGGTAGAGGATGTGTTGACCAAATTTTCACTCTTAGGTTAATAATTGAGAAGTGCCTAAGTTTTCAAACACCTTTGGTCCTTAGTTTTATAGATTATGAGCAAGCGTTCGATTCTGTTGATAGAGGAGCTTTAGTAAAGGTTTTATCCTTGTATGGTATACCAGACAAATACATTAAAGTGATTAGTGCTATGTACGAGAATAACACTGCTGCAGTTAAGGTAGGAAATGAGGTTAGCAGCTGGTTTTGTATTAAATCAGGAGTTAAGCAGGGTTGTGTTCTATCCCCCTTTATATGGATTATTTTGATGGACTTTGTTTTAAGGAGCACAGGAAAGGCAATGGGAGACCACGGAATCAATTGGGGAGGAAAAAGTCTCCTGGACTTGGATTATGCTGATGATTTAAGTATCCTAGATGAAAGTGTGAGCAAAATGAATGAAGTTTTAGAGGTTTTGCGAGTTCAGGGTGCTAGTATTGGTTTGAAAATTAATGTTAGGAAGACCAAGTCACTAAGGCTAGGAATAAGTGAAGATGAAAAGGTGACGTTGGGTAATGAAAAGATTGATCAGGTGGGCAGTTTCACTTACCTTGGTAGTATTATTAGTAAAGATGGTGGGAGCAGTGAAGATGTTAAAAATAGAATAGCCAAGGCTCAGGGTGTTTTTTCACAGTTAAAAAAAGTCTGGAAGAATAGGAAGATAAGTCTGCAAACCAAGATTAGAATCTTAGAAGCTACAGTGATGACAGTGGTCAAATATGGCTCTGAAGCATGGACGCTCCGAAAAGCGGATGAAGATTTGCTAGATGTTTTCCAGAGAAATTGCTTAAGGATTGTTCTGGGTACCCGGCTGACTGACCGCATTTCAAACAATAGGCTATACGAAAAATGTGGTTCAATACCACTTTCTAGGTCTATAATGAAAGAAAGGTTGAGGTGGTTAGGGCATGTTGTTCGGATGAAGGATGACAGATTGCCGAAGATTGTTCTTTTCGGCCAACCATCTAGGGCTAAACGGAAAGCAGGTCGTCCCCGTCTGGGTTGGGAGGACGTCATAAAGAAGGATTTAAAGGAAATGGGAACTTCGTGGGCGGGTGTAAAAAGGGAGGCTTTGAATAGATTGGGGTGGAGGAGGAGCGTGCGTAGCTGTGTTGGCCTCAGGCGGCTTGGTGCTGCGACGAGTTGTTAGTAGTAGTAGTAGTAGTAATATAAGACTTAGAATATTTTTGTAGTGTTGTATCGTGGTTTACCTTGTCAAGGTTACATCCTGTTGATGTTTCAAAGTTCAATTTGGAATTTTTTTATTGAAATGTAAGACTTGGAATATTTTTGTAGCGTTATGTCGTCGTTTACCTTATTTAATGCTACATTCTGCTGCTGTTTCAAAGTTCATTTTGGAATTTTTCCGTTGAAATGTATGACTTGGAATATTTTTGTAGTGTTGTTTCGTGGTTTACTATGTTACTGTTACATTCTGTTGATGTTTCAGACTTCAGTTTGGAATTTTTTGGTTGAAATGTAAGACTTGGAATATTTTTGTTGTGTTTTGTCGTGATTTAGCTTGTCACGGTTACACTCTGTTGATGTTTCCAAGTTCATTTTGGAATTTTTCCGCTGTAATGTAAGACTTGAAATATTTTATAGTGTTGTGTCGTGGCTTACCTTGTCACTGTTGCTTTTTGTTGATGTTTCAAAGCTCATTTTGAAATTTATTCATTGAATCGTAGGACCCGGAATATTTTTTTAATGTTTTGCGTGGTTTACCTTGTCACTGTTACATTCTCTTGATATTTCAAAGTTCATTTTAGGTTTTTTTTCGTTGAACTGTAAGAGTTGGAATATTTTTGGAACTTGAAAAAATAAAAAAATGATGGAACTTTAAAAAAGATGAAAAATAACTATATAAGAAAAAGTTCCAACTTTTCTTTGAAAAAAACTATATAAAAAAAGTCCAAAAAAATTCAGTCCCATCAAAAGTGCTAGAACATAAATTATTTTTCTAATAGTAAAAGTCACGATTAACGTATCTATATCATTCTCATTTTGAATTTGGAAAATATTAAATGTGAATTTTTTATGTTTTAAGTATGTTTTATTCTAAGACATGTAAAACAAAGGTTGAAAAAACAATAAAAAATGGGGTGCCCCAAAGTCCCCCTCAACCCCCTTCCTCCCTCCTTCGACCCCCCCCCCCCCACTCCTCCCCTTTCTTGAGTCATGACATGGAACCCAACCGTCAGAAGACATTGTCTGTCCAGCATGCATTCAAATCATCGTGATATGCAGATTCTCAGGATGATACCGTAAATAATGCCCCGAAAAAGGTCACTGTTAACACGTACCAAAACTCCAATTGATAAATCGAATGTGCAAATAACTTGTTATGACATTTTGATGGTTAACATCAATTGGCCTTTGTCTGCCTAGAATGATAGCCCGCTTGTATGGTGAACAATAAAAATCCTTACATCCATAAACATAAAACATCCATACAAAAAAACAACATTAAATAAAATATGGAATGATAGCCTACTTTTACGGATTGACTATGTGTCTGCTTGGAATGATAGCCCGCTTGTATGGATTAACAATAAAACACCAATATAATGAACAATAAAAATCATTACATCCATAAACACAAAACATCCATTCAAAAAAAAAACATTAAATGAAACATCAGCCATACAAAAAGACATATAATCAACCATATGTCTTGGAATGATAGCCCTCTTGTATGGTGGGAATACTGTCCTCTTCCTTAGATTGACATAATAAGAGGGTACTGTCCACTCTCTTAGATTGACACAATAAGGGAGGGGGGGCTACTCACTCTCTTAGATTTACATTCTAAGGGGGTACTGTACGCTCTCTTAGATTGACACAGTAATGTCCTACTTGCCTGCTTCGTTAGACTTATATAATACTATGTGTGTTGTAGGAGGATATGCGTCGTTCAAAAGTATACAATAATTTGGACGGTCTTTAGAACACCTGCTGGCTGTCATAAGAATGTTGGACACCGCTTGTAAAAGCGGAAGAACAATTAGACCAGGTGTGGGCACCACTTGTGTGGTGGGGTAGGGCCCCGCTTGTAACTGTTATATCAATACTACTCCCTGAAGGTTTTCCCGGCTGGCGAATTTAGCGGATGTTGAATATGTTGTTCACCGATTTTTTCTGAACATTTTGGTGTTAAAAACATTATTTTGCAATTTTGTCCCGGTCAAACCGTACTTTTACTGGACTATATATGTGACTTTAACGCGAGCATAGCCTGTAGTGGCATAATTTCGTCAAAGTCCTGAAAAGGGTGGGGGATTGGAGCCAATCTTCTCAAATAAAGTGAAAATGACAGTGAAAAATGAAAAATCAGCCATATAGTAGTATAAAAGCAAATGTATACTAAAGAAAATTGATTTGTTTCTGTGGATGCTTGAATTATAAACGCTATCTTGGTTTTGACAAAACTTTTGAAGACACTAAATATCAGCTGGTGGGGCGAAAACTGAGATATGGGGAGGCCCTATTGCAAATTACGCCCTTGTGTGCATGGTGTGGCGTGGGTAAGATTTCATTCCTACAAACTGGAAATCCTCATGTTGAATATCGTCTTTCAAAAATCCCTGATAGTTTTAACTTAATATCCTTTGCCGTTCTTGAGATGTATCACATACACCCTTTGGACAGTTAGTGCACAAAATGATTTTTGAACTATTTCAACGTCATCCTAAAAATTCCTTGAAAGTTTCAACTTAATGGCTGGGCACACGTAGCTGATTTCGAGAACTGATTTCCAAATCAGCGCCAATTCTAAAAAGAATTCGGTGTCGACCTCTCGCAATAAATTTTTCTTTCAACAAATTTTTTTACCGCTATAGTTTGTCCACTGATGCTGAAATCGGTTCCCGAAATCAGCTACGCGTTCCAAGCCCTTTAGATCCATTAGTTGTTCTTGAGAATTATCATTTTAATACCCTCAACTATTCCTGAGATGTAGCAGACACACCAATTTTACAAGAGTTTCACCTTGATACACTTAGTAATTCACGAGACATTACTATATGATATTCTTAGCCATTCAGTGCAAAATAATGGTACTTGTCAATTAGCTGGAACCCACGCAAGAAGTTAATTATGGCTAATGCTGATGAAATAAAACAAAATACGATGAAAATATAATAGTTTAGAAACAAATTTGGGGTAATATATTTGCAAATTAGGGGTGGGGGTGGGGGGTAAAGCATATATTAAATACGTAACCTAAACTAGGTACCTTTTCCCCTCATAAATCCCAAAAATCTAAAGTTTAAATATTGTAAACACAATGACGAACCACGGTTTGCAATCCAATTCTCTATTTAAAGAAACCCGTTTGACTAGTTTCTTAAGTATCTTCCGTATACAATATATCACGTGGGTTTCAGCTAATTGACAAGTACCAAAATAATTAACGAATTAATTCCTTTGCTAGGAATCCACGCCGTTCAGTATTGGCTGAGTTTTCTTTCGTTTTGCTCGTAAAGTCAGTTACTCTTTTAATTTGAAAATCTATTTCCAAGTGTATTTACAATAAACTTATATATAAGGGTATGTATTCCAAATGTTATCCAGTGACTCCAATACTGCTATTTTGGTGTCAGCTCCCCCTCTCCTATGTAAAATTTCAGAAGGCACTCTTGTAGACTTCATTGTATTATTTATAAATTAAGAACAAATTCAATAAAAGAAAGCAAGTTTTCTCAAATGATTTTCTCAAATGAATTTCCATACATTTGGTTTTTTCATGAGATGTACATTACCTCGTTTCATATTATCTCTATAGTATAAGTCTCTCTTAAACTTTCTCAGACTCGATGGAAAAAAAAAAAAAACAGGCGACTCTCCCTAGTAAATATTGTGTAACGTATGAGTATGAGCTATGATGTGCAACATTGCAACATCAACATTATGCTGCAATGGATACAGGTTTTTGGCCCATATTCGTTTACCATAGAAACAAGTTTGTAAAGTAGATTCTAATTGACCAATTTTCGATATGACCCAACCAAGCATAATATATACAAGATTCTTCCTTATAAAATAGTTGTACACTAAACATGATGCTATGGATTCTGGTTTTTCAGCCCCTTAGTTGTATGACATTGTATTTATAGTTAATACAATGTCATGACATATTAGATGTATGACATATTATTTTATAGTTAATCGATTCTGGATTTAACCTCACTTGACATTCAGTTTAACCCACGAAACCAGTAAAACTTCGGGATTGTTGAGAGTTAATGAGATAATTACTATGTGTGGCTTGTAAACGAATTAGTTTAACTATAGAATGTTTGAGAGAAGCCGGTTTCCATTATTTCTCTGTTGGGCATGTTAGATCAAAGCATGTATCTATCTGGGTAAGAAATATTTTGCAAAGGATTGCCCTATGTTGCATTGAAAAGATTGCGGTCTTTAGAAAGATTAAGTAAAAAAGTTTTTCCACAAAATAAGTTTTTCAAAGGAAAGTAAAGAACTCCGTTAAACCAAAAATGAGCAAGAATAAAATCAAATAATCTATCAAGCGTGAAACTACCACAAATCAACATCGATAAATAAATAAAACCAAAAACGAACAGAAATTACAATAAATAACCGAGTCAAACTCAAAAGGAGCAGAGATTAACATGAGTAGGGCTCAAAACCCCTATGCCTTCCCAAGACCAGAACATAATTTGCACTTTACTGAAAAAAATAAATGTTTTTACTTTTAAAACTTTAATAAATCAAATAATATTAACATTTTGATTAATATATATAAGTATATGTATATTAAACTGACAATGCACATTAATTTGTATTTATTTTCATACACTGAGAAACATAATGGGAAAATGGGAGGGTGGGCGTAGGAGAGGGATCAGTTGCCCTCCAATCACTTTCAACTAGTAAAATTGACACTAGCCCTTTCTATTTTCAATCCAATGAGCCATTTTCGAAGTTTCTACGACAACGCCTTTGATACGAAGTGCCCTAGTCTAAACAAACAAACAAAAATAATAATAATAATAATAATAATAATAATATATTGGACCCATATCACTCTTTACTATAAAAATGTCAAGCCTTCCAATCACTTTCGACTATTAAAAAGGGCACTAGCCCTTTCAATTTCCAATCGAATGAGCCCTTTTTGAGTTTCTGCGTCAACACTTTCTATAAACACCTTATATGCCCCCAGGGCATAACTTACAACCCTTGCCCTGAGGACTGTGGGGGGGATTGTCCAGCTCAAATACCTAATTTCCAGAACTTCCAACTACGTTGAACAAAATGGCTACCTGAAAATTTTGATTGGATGTGTTTGGGGAAATGGTGGGCGTGAGAGGAGGGTTAGTTACCCTCCAATCACTTTCGACTATTAGAAAGGGCACTAGCACTTTCAATTTTCAACTGAATTAGCCCTTTTTGAAGTTTCTACGACGGCGCTTTCTATAAAACCTTATATGCCCCCAGGGCAAAACTTACAATCCTTGCCCTGTGGGCTGTGGGGGGAGTGTCATCCTCAAAGACATAATTTCTGGACCTTTTAACTACGTTGAAATAATTGGCTATCTCAAAATTTTGATTGGATGTGTTTGGGGAAATGGTGGGCGTAAGAGGGGGTTACTTGCCCTCCAATCACTTTTGACTATTAAAAAGGGCACTAGCCCTTTCAATTTCCAATCGAATGAGCCCTTTTTGAAGTTTCTACGACAACGCTTTCTATAAAAAAAAATATTATATGCCCCCGGACATAACTTAAAACCCTTGCCCTGAGGGCTGTGGGAGGAGTGTCATCCTCATAAACATAATTTCTGGACTTTTTCACTACTTCGAAAGAAATGGCTATCTCAAAATTTGAATGTGATTGGGGAAATGGTGGGTGTGAGAGGGGTGTTAGTTATGCTCTAATAACTTTCGACTATTAAAAGGGCACAAGCCCTTCCAATTTCCAATTAAATAAGGCCTTTTTGAAGTTTCTACAACATCGCTATCTATAAAACCTTATATGCCCCCGTCGTATAACTTACAACCCTTGCCCTGAGGGCTTTGAGGAGGTTATCATCCTCAAAGACCTAATTTCTAAAACTTTTAACTACGTTGAACCAAATGGCTATATAAAATTTTTGATTGGATGTGTTTTGGGAAAAGGTCGGCCAGAGAGGGGGTTAGTTCCCCTCCAATCCCTTTCGACTATTAAAAAGGGCACTAGCCCTTGGAATTTCCAATTGAAAGCCCTGTTTCAAGTTTCTACGACAAAGCTTTCAATAAAAACTTGTATGCCCCCAGGGCATAACTTACAATCCTTACCCTGAGGGTTGTGGGGGAGGGGGGTATATTATCATCAAAGATATGATTTGTGGCCCCTTCAACTAATTTGAACAAAATGGCTATCTCAAAATTTTGATTCTATGTGTCTGGATAAATGGTGGGCGTGGAAGGGGTGTTAGTTGCCTTCCAATCACTTTCGAATATTAAAAAAGGCACTAGCCTTTTCAATTTCCAATCAAATGAGCCGTTTTTGAAGTTTCTACGATAACGTTTTCTATAAAAACCTTATATGCTCCCATGGCATAACTTACAACCCTTGCCTTGAAGGCTGTGGGGGGAAATGTCCTATTCAAAAACATAATTTCTATCTAGAAATCAACCACGCTGAACAAAATGGCTATCTCAAAATTTTGATTTGATGTGTTTGGAGAAATGTGTTAGTTGCCTTCCAATCACTTTCGACTATTAAAAAGGACACTAGCCGTTCCAATTTCCAATCGAATGAGCCCTTTTCGAAGTTTCTACGACAACTCCTTCGATACGAAGTGCCCTGGTATGGAAAAAAATTGGACACGAAGTCACCCAAAATGTTTGGGAGAGTGGTTGGGCGTGAGAGGGGGGTTAGTTGCCTTCCAATTACTTTCAACTATAAAAAAAGGCACTAGCCCTTTGAATTTTCAATCGAATGAGCCCTTTTTCAAGCTTTTACGACAACATTTTCTATAAAAACCTTATATGCCCCCAGGGCATAACTTACAACCCTTGCCCTAAAGACTGTGGGGGGAGATTTCCACCTCAAAGATATAATTTCCCGACCTTTCAACTGCGTTGAACAAAATGGCTATGGAAGTTTCTACGACAACGCTTTCTATAAAAACCTTACATCTCCCACGGGCATAACCTACAACCCTTTTCTTGAGGACTGTGGGGGGGGAAGGGGGGTGTCATCCTCAAAGACCTAGTTTCCAGAACTTTCAGCTACGTGAACAAAATGGCTATCTCAAAATTTTGATCGGATGTATGTGGGGAAATGGTGGGCGTAAGAGGGGGGTTAGTTGCCCTCCAATCACTTTCGACTATTAAAAAGGGCACTAGCCCTTGGAATTTCCAATCGAAAGCCCTGTTTCAAATTTCTACAACAAAGCTTTCAATAAAACCTTATATGCCCCCAGGGCATAACTTACAATCCTTACCCTGAGGGTTGTGGGGGGAATATTATCCTCAAAGATATGATTTCCGGCTCCTTCAACTAATTTGAACAAAATGGCTATCTCAAAATTTTGATTGGATGTTTCTGGATGAATGGTGGGCGTGGAAGGGCTGTTAGTTGCCTTACAATCACTTTCGAATATTAAAAAGGGCACTAGCCATTTCAATTTCCAATCAAATGAGCCCTTTTTGAAGCTTCTACGACAACGTTTTCTGTAAAAACCTTATATGCTCCCAAGGCATAACTTACAACCCTTGCTCTGAGGGCTTTGGGGGGGGGGGGGGTGTCATCCTTAAAGACCTAGTTTCCAGAACTTTCAACTACGTTGAAAAAAATGTCTATCTCAAATTTTTATTGGATTTGTTTGGGGAAAAGGTGGGCGTGAGAGGGGGGCTAGTTGCCCTCCAATCACTTTTGACTATTAAAAAGGGCACTAGCCCTTTGAATTTCCAATCGAATGAGCCCTTTTTGAAGTTTCTACGACAAAGTTTCCTATAAAAAAACATTGTATGCCCCTAGGGCATAACTTACAACCCTTGCCTTGAGGGCTGTGGGGGGAAATGTCCTATTCAAAAACATAATTTCTATCTAGAAATCAACTACGCTGAACAAAATGGCTATCTCAAAATTTTGATTTGGTGTGTTTGGAAAAATGTGTTAGTTGCCTTTCAATCACTTTCGACTATTAAAAAGGACACTAGCCATTCCAATTTCCAATCGAATGAGCCCTTTTCAAAGTTTCTACAACTCCTTCGATACGAAGTGCCCTGGTATGGAAAAAATTCAATACGAAGTCACCCAAAAATGTTTGGGGGAAGTGAGGGCGTGAGAGGGGGGTTAGTTGCCTTCCAATTACTTTCAACTATAAAAAAGGGCACTAGCCCTTTGAATTTCCAATCGAATGAGCCCTTTATGCCCACAGGGCATAACTTACAACCCTTGCCCTAAAGACTGTGGGTGGAGATTTCCACCTCAAAGATATAATTTCCGGACCTTTCAACTGCGTTGGACAAAATGGCTATGGAAGTTTCTACAACAACGCTTTCTATAAAAACCTTACATCTCCCACGGGCATAACTTACAACCCTTTTCTTGAGGGCTGTGGGGGGGAGGTGGGCGTCATCCTCAAAGACCTAGTTTCCAGAACTTTCAGCTACATGAACAAAATGGCTATCTCAAAATATTGATCGGATGCGTGTGGGGAAATGGTGGGCGTGAGAGGGGGGTTAGTTGCCCTCCAATCACTTTCGACTATTAAAAAGGGCACTAGCCCTTTGAAGTTCCAATCAAAGTAGCCTTTCTTGAAGTTTCTACGACAACGTTTTCTATACAAATCTTATATGTCCCCAAGGCAAAACTTACAACCCTTACCCTGAGAGTTGTGGGGGGTTGTCCTCCTCAAAAACATAATTTCTATCTGGAAATCATCTACTCTGAACAAAATGGCTATCTCGAAATTGTATTGGATGTGTTTGGGGAAATGGTGGGCGTAGAAGGAGTGTTGGTTGTGTTCCAATGACTTTCGACTATTCAAAAGAGCACTGGCCATTCCAATTTTGAATCGAATGATCCCATTTTGAAGATTCTACGACAACTCCTTCAATACAAAGTGCCCTGGTCTAACCCCCAAAAATAAATAAAACATTTTGCCAGCATCGTTCTTTACTTAGGCAGCGCGATTGCGCTGCCTATGATTGCGAATTGAATAACTGGACCGTAACAAGCTCACAGAAGAGATACCTTGCGACGAGGATGATATAAAAATAAATTAATTAAGAAGACTGTATTGTTAACTCGCTTCGCTTGTTACTATAATTAACTCGTTTTTATTGTATTCTCGTATTATATAGTTGAATTAATTTGGTAACGAGTTTTAATAGTGATTAACTAGTTAACAAACTAAGCGAGGTAACAAATCCAGTTCTTCAGTTCAAAATCCTTCTAAAGATTGCAGTATACTCAATGTGACATATGCTTGACTTTTTCAAGTAGTTCATTACCCCGATAAATAACCGCTTGATCGAATGTACATCCTTGTATTTTATGTAGTGAACATGCCTTGCAGAGAAATAATGGAAACTAAATTAACTAATTAACGAGTTAATCCAACAGTTCGTGGTAACAAACTGTAAGTAAGGAGCAACAGGGGCTCAATAGTAATCGAACCTCTAAAAAATGGAATTTTGAAATCTATAGATACATCAAAAGAATTGGCTTATTATGCTGATTTCAAATATGTAATATTTGATAAGCTGAGTGTTACCCATCAAAGGCTACAAGCCTGAGACAATTTGCCAGATTTTCGAAAAAGCCGGAAACGCCCTCTAAAAGCCAAATAATCTTAATGAAAATCACATCAGCAGATTTTGCGCATCAGAGATCCCTACTGTAGAGTTCCAAGCTTCTATATGCAAAAATGTGGAATTTTGTATTTTTTTTACCGGAAAAAAGATGACGGATGCGTGTTTATTTTTTTGTGTTTTGTTTTATTTCTCCCATGGGTGGCCGTATCAAACAGATGGTCTTAGCTCTAGACGGTTGGACGAAAACGTCAATCTTCGGCAATCTGTCATCCTTCAACCGCAGAACGTGCCCAAGCCATTTCGACCTTTCTCTCATTATAACCCTAGAAAGTGGGATCAAACCAAACTGTTCGTACAGCCTACTATTTGAAATACGGTCAGTCAGCCAGGTAACAGAAATAATCCTCAGACAATTTCTCTGGAAAAAAATCTAGCAAATCTTCATCCGCTTTTCGGAGTGCCCATGCTTCAGAGCCATATTTGACCACTGTCATCACTGTAGATTCCAATATTCTAATCCTGGTTCATAGCCTTATCTTCCTATCCTTCCAAACTTTTTTCAACTAAGAAAAAACACCCTGAGCCTTGGATATTCTACTTTTAACATCTTCACAGCTCCCACCGTCTTTACTAATAATACTGCCAAGATAATTTAAGCTGTCCATTTGATCAATTTTTTGGTTACCCTATGTCAACTTTTCATCTTCAATTATTCCTAGCCTTAGCGACTTAGTCTTATTAACAATAGTTTTCGAACCTATTCTAGCACCCTGAACTCGTAAAAATTCTAAAAGTTTATTCATTTTGCTCACACTTTCATCAATGATGCTTAAATCATCAGCATAATCTAGGTCCAGGAAAGTTTTTCTTCCCCATTTTATTCCATGTTCTCTCGTTGCCTCTCCTCTGTTTAACTCGTGATTGAATACGAAACCAGCTGCTAACCTCATTTCCTACCTTAACCGCAGCAGTGTTTATTCTCGTACATAGCAGTAATTACTTTAATGTATTTGTCTGGTATACCATATAAGGATAAGACCTTCGCTAAAGCTCTTCTATTTACAGAATCGAACACTTGCTAATAATCTATTAAACCTCTACCCTTCCTAGAACCGCACTGTTCTCCTCTTAAAACTTCGTCTACAGCATCTCTCAGTCTAAAAACCATCATACTGCTAAGTAGTTTGCTACCTACAGAGACCAGGCTAATGCCTCTATAATGACCACACTCACTCTTATCACGTTTCTTATACGGTGGTTTAATTAAGGTTTTCCTAAAATCGCTGGGTACTTCTCCTTTTTCATTAATCAGATTCCTAATATTCAGTAACTTATTTCTAACCTCAGAGCCACCATATTTGAGACACTCATTTACCAAACTATCAGCCCCTGAAGCCTTAATATTTTTTAATCCTTTTAGTACTGTCGCTAATTCTGTCTCACAAAACAAATCTTCTTGCACATCTAAGGTATCACAAACTTTTTATTTACCTCTTTATCTTTTCCTGCAACTCTATCCAGGTTTAGAACACTCTCAAAATGTTTTGCCCATCTCTCTTTAGCTCTTGCCTTTTCATCAATCGTGGCCCCATTCCTATCTTTAACTGGGACAAGTCCGGATCGACTACTTCATCTTAATATATTAACATGCCAGTACAATATTTTACTATTATACTGTCTAGTTGTATCTTCCAGATCCTATACGATTTTATCCGTGGTTTCCACTTCACACCTCCTTAGTTCATATTTTAGTGTTTTCTCCACTTTCTTTATATTCCTCTTATTTTCATATGATTTATCACTCAGATAATTCTTGTATAAGCCCCTTCTCCTCTTTATTAAACATAAAGCTTTTTCACTAATAATTTCAAGCTGCGTTCCTAACTTTCTTCCCTAAGACACCATCAGCATCTTCACAAATTACTTTCTTAAAATTATTCCACCCATTTTCTACATTGTCAAATCTTAAGCTCTCCAATTTAGTATTCAACTCTTCCTGGAAAGTTTCTCTGAAATTCTCATCCTGGAGTCTACCAACGTCATAACTTCCCGGGAGATAGTTATCCTTCCGAAATTTCAGCTTTAAATTAACCATAGATACTACTAGATGGTGATCTTTACTTTTAACATCAATAACAACTCTCCTATATACCCTAGTATCTTGTATTGATCCTACCAGTCTTTGGTTTAATATTACAAAATCAATAATGTTAGCTGTCTTACCATCACGTGAATACTATGTTAGCTTATAGGCCATGTTATGACCAAATACTGTATTGGTTATAACTAGATTGTTATACCTACAAAATTACAACAGTCTGTAGCCATTACCGTTTTCTTTTCCTACACCAAGTTTACCTAGGCTAGGATACCATCTATCCCTATTTCTACCGACCTGGACGTTAAAATCTCCAGATAAAAACACCATATTTCTCCCTAGGACCCTCTCTAATTGTTCCTGTAACTGTAAGTAAAATTCATCTGAGCCACTACTATCTCCGTCAGTCGGTCCTACAGGGGTATTTAGCCTACTGCTGTAACTGATACCCTGCACTGATACCCTAGTCGTAAATTAGCAATTAGTATTCTATTATTAATACCTTCACAGCCTAAACAAGACTTAGTAGCTTATTCATTCATCATGAGCCCTACTACCTGTCAATGTGCCCCATTCTTCCTGCTTGAGTGAATAAATTCTATATCACCTAATTTCATGCTTCCTACCCCTGGGATATGAGTTTCTGAAACTCCTAATAAGTTCAGTTCGAATCGTCTGAATCCGTCAGCCGAAATTACGATATGATAATTATTTTTTAAAGTCACAACATTACAAGTTGCAATTTTCATATTCTTTAAATCATTGAAATTATTTTGGCCTCAGCAAAGAATATGGGAAACTGATCATAGAGGAAACTCAAGTTTGTCTCTGAGGACCCCCCCCCCCGTATTTAGCATTACCAAGAAACATCGTAAAGGACAAGACAGATCTAAATCTTAGAAACAAAGAATATGGGAACCTAAGGATAGAGGAAACTCGAATTTGTGGAAAACGAACTATCCCCAATTATCATTACCAAGAAAAATAGCAAGGATAAAACAGGCCTAAATCTATGGGGCATTAAGTTTTCCAGCCATATATTTTTCTTTCGAAATGTGAAAAACGACTGTAAAACATTAGATAATTATAAATAACAACGAACAGCTTGGTATCGACCCCCTAAGACCTTCCTTAAATACCTCAAAATGCCAGAAATTTAAGACTTTTGAGGGCTGGACATAAAAAACATTTTTAACAGTTTGCCTCCTTTTTTCGCAAAGAAACATAAAGCAAAAACAAAAATACTCCTCAACTAGTCAGAAAAAACTAAAATTACCGTATGAAAACTGATTTAGTTTTACAATCTTAATACGGCTCTTTTTTCAGCATCATTTTATTCTTTATTGTCCATTCCTTTCGCAATTAGTGACAATCCTTGACAAACTTCAACATGCTTGGGATTCTAAGATACCTTTTTGGCGTCATTAAAGTTTTTCAAGAGAGAAATTGAATTTTATCAAGAACAAAACTTGATTTATTGTAAAACTTCAAGTAAATACATTACGTCAGACTTACGCTGAGAATCAAGCAAATAAATTTTTTCGACGTGGATCTCCTAAATGATGATGCTAGTGACGTAATATTGTTTTTAATGCAAAAATGTCTAAAAGTTCATAAAAACTGGGTTTTGACTAAGCATTTAAATTGCAAAATTAGTTTAGAGAGTTAAATGAGTCAGTATGAAATCTATTTGATAAAGAGTCGGATTAAAAATTTTATAATTGTTTTTTTTTTCTTCTAAACATGTAGCCTATTATATTTTGTCTCTAAGATCAAGTCTAAATTGATTCCAGAAAGTAAAAGATGATAGGCTATTTGAATTCTTTGAAGAGTTTCGTAGGGAACTTTAATGATCCAGTTACGATTGATAACTTTATTTTCAAGCTACACTATAAAGTTACAGCCCCAATGCTCATGTTATTTTCAATAGTAGGAACTTTAAGCCAGTTTGTTGGTGACCGTATTGACTGCCTTGACCATCCAAGTATAAACTCTCAATTACTAGATGAGTACTGCTGGATTCACTCCACTTTTATCAACCTTGCCAAAATGAATGGAACCATGGGAGTTCATTTTCCAGCCCCAGGAGTTGTGAACCACTGGAGTGGTGAAGGAGAAACCTTCAAAGTTACATACTACCCGTTTGTATGTCTTGTTCACTTCTTAGTGGCCTGTCTCTTATGCATTCCTTACTGGATATGGATGACATGGGAAAATGGAATATTGAAAGGTTGGGTTCAACAGCTTCGGTCTCCTGTAATTGCAGAAGAAACGAAAAAAGGAGAAATTAACAGTCTTGTACAAGCTTATAAAAAACGTTTTCAGAATAATAATATTTATGCATGGATTTACCTTTTTTGTGAGTTTTTTGAACTGTCTGGGAGTGATTTTAGTACTGCATCTTTTAGATATATTTCTAGGATACAAGTTTTATACCTTGGGATTCGAAATCTGGAAGTTTTCTACAAATAAAATAGAAGTAAATCCAATGATTAAACTTTTTCCAACTTTAACACAGTGCATTTATCGCAAGTACGGTCCCTCGGGGACAATAGAAGAATTATCTACCTTGTGTATTCTGCCTCTAAACATTATCAATGGCAGAGTCTTTGCTTATCTCTGGTTCTGGCTTGTAATTCTGGAAATTCTATCCATTGTGGCATTTTTGTACAGGATTGCCACATTCTGCTCTAAGTGGGTGCGACGCTGCTCACTCAGAGCACGAGCAACCTTTATCAATGGTGGGGATATAAACTGGATCATTAAAGAATGCAAAATTGGTGACTGGTTTTTTTTGTTGCTACTGGCAAAGAATATGGAGCATTTAGCTTTTAAAGGGTTCATTTTATCTTTTAAAGAAGCTTTGTCCACCGACAAAATCTCTTCGCAATCTGAAGTTTGAAACACAATTAGTGTTTTCGAATATTATTTAACTTTTTTAGTGATTTGGAGGGCAACAACAATGTAGGATTCTTTTGTAAATAAACGACACAGTATTCGCGTGAGATGCAGATTAATGGATAATTCTTCTGGGCTTGGTGTGTTTTGGTGGGAGTTTTTGGGCTGAAAACCCTCTTGCTACCTAATTTATCTACTATGGGTTGCCTCCCCGTAGTAGCATAATATTTTCAGGCATGAATATATAATGAGCCGTTATAGACTCTCCAATTAGCACCCCTGGTAAGTGCAAAGGCTGAAAGATCTTAATCTGATACTGGGTTACTTAAAAAGTATGTCACCTGGTTTTGCTAATGACAAAATTAAAATCCAACCAAAAATAAAAATTTCTACGTCCGTAAAACTAAATATATAAAAATAAAAAGTCCCAAGGTATATTATAGAACAGCTTTTTTATATGCAAAAATCAGAATTTTTGTAAATGCTTACTCTATTCTTTTACTGGTTTATCAGTAAAAAAATTTCACTTATTGATCATTCACCAAGCACATAGGAAAGAAAAGTTCAGACCTGTGGTCCCCAAAAATGTTCTGATTTCATCAATTTTTCCTCCAACATCAAATATTTTCCGCACAATAGCCCATTTTATGAAGTTGTGTCTCACTCCTCAATGCCGCCCCTCTCCAGTCTAAAATATTGCTCAAGTGCACTGTGATCGTTCTGGAAGTTTTTATTTCTATCGAATACAAGTTCAAAGCGTGATTAAAACGATATATCACAAAAAATCAATTCAGTAAAAAAGGTATTAGGCTACCGCAAAACTCAATAAACATATCACCCTAATTTTGTTGATGAATTGAGAACACGGAGCTTCCTTAACCAAATCAGGGGCACCAGGGGAGTAATTGCCCTCTAGGGTTTGAAAAATGCCCTTTTTTGGTATTTTCGTTATAGTAAACTGAAAAAACTCCACTCACCCCTACATTCTTAGAAAAGTATGTCTTCATATAAAAAATTCCCTGCCCCTCTCCCTTGTATTCTCGTGAATTGGCACCTTCGAACCATACAAATGAAAAACAAACTTACTTTACGAAAAATCTAGTCAGAATCAATAACATATTGATTTGAATAGTATTCATGCTAAATGTCAAAGAACCAACGCTCCAACTTTAATCGGTCACTCTCTTTTCACTCAGCTGCTCCAAAGCAAGACAACTAAATTAATTAAACTGCTCTAAAACCAGGGGCGGATCCAGGATTTTTTTTTTTTTGGGGGGGGGGGGAGGGGGGTAAGATAGGTTGATCCGATGAAAAGTTTTTTAGGGGGGGATAGGTTGATCCGATAAATTTGTGTTATGAGCAAGTTTAAATAACGCAAACTTGAGTTAAGTAAATAACACTACTTTCGACTACGCTAGAGGGGCGCGCGCCCCCTCGCCCCACCTGGATCCGCCACTGTCCAAAACTGCTCTATGCAAATTGCTGCATACAAATTTGATTAGCCCAATTTCTGCCCATTTAAGATTACTAATGAACGCGAATGTTATTCACCCTTGTACCAGGGAATACTTTCAAAGCAAAGGCTGAATAATGAACAAACAACGAAGATAGTCTTCATAAATTTGAAATGATAAATCCTAGAGATCCCTAAAAAACCCAGAAGACTTGCAAAAATCTCTAAAAAATTCCCAAGTCCCTAAATGAAAAAGTTCAACCCTAGAAGATTTATAAAATCTCCTTTTTCGGGGGAAAATCCCTAAAGTAGAAGCACTGATGAAACTATAAAAATAAGAATAATCCGAAAGAGGTTTTACCAGAAGAATCACTTAGCTCTTTGAACAAGAGATCAAAATGATGAAAAGCTGTTTGAACGTGAAGCATGCCAACTGTCAAAAGTCTAGTTGACTTTGTATATGATACCCAACGACTGAAACAAGGCAAAATAATGCCAAGTAAGTAAAAATAAATTTTCACACAAGACTACATTGAAACCACAATGGTGAAAACCCTAGGAATGGGATATTTCCAAAAAGGGCATTGTTTATGTTTGAGCAAAATCTGGATGACAACATGGCTTTAAATTAATGAACTTGGATATATAAAGTAATACCTAATTTGATAGCCTAGAGAGATTGGGCTTGTAGGATTAGTATTAAATGAGTTTGTCTTCACTAACTGGTTACCAGATTCGTGATTATTAAGATTTGATTGTTGTTGTTTTTTTTTTAAATGTATTTTCTGTTGTCAAAATTACGTTCTATTCTTTAATCTTCAGTAAGTAATAGTGCTGATGTAAGAAATAAATTATATAATACTAATTTTATTTCAAAGTCAATATCAAAACATATATTTCAGCGAAAAGAGTCTTCTTCAGCAGGAGTGTCGTTTCTGTTTCTTCTTCAGTCTCGATTCTAACTCATACAAGGTACGATGCAACTCGTCCTAAAAATATAGAGTATATAATCACCAGACTATGCTGGTGCAGAGGTTATATATAACTATGCCCTACAGTACCGATGTTATTGGCTTTGATCTTCACCTTAGGGTATTTTAAAGCTCTTACACAGCTTCCCCTCCTAAAAAGTGGCAAATTGCCGACTCAGAACATTATTATTTTTTTTTGGTGAACAAATGGGTCACACACAAAAAAAAAAACACACAACAATGAAATCTCTATATAATACTAACAAACAAAAACTAAATAAACATTACCCCTTACTATCAAAATAGGTCCCGACGCATATTAGCGTGTTTGGGACGACCAAAAAAAGGATACTTCAGCTACTAATACACTTCCTCGGAAGTACAAAGTTCCCACTTTGTTCTGGCTAAATGAAACTTACGGATATAGATTTATAGCCAGAGTCAGGGGTTTGCGAAGGTGTCTTTATGCATCTAACTCCACTTATTCTCCACTTTAAAGGCTTAAAATATTCTATGAAAAGCCAGAACTACAAAAACAGAATTCCAAATATGGTTTAGAATCTGTCTAAATTCTAGGAACCGTCTTGCCAAGGCCAAGAGACCAAGAGAGGCAGACTCTAAGCCCAACTTGAAATTGCTTATTTGAAAAGTTAAGAATAGATAGCCAACAAATTTTTTTAAATAACTTTTTCAGCCCCTATAAGTACGGAATATATAAAGTTATTAAAATGAAAAGACCCTCTCGTGTCCTGATTTGGGCTGCAGGTTTTTCGGGCCCTAGCAAATTTCTTTCACCTAGCAACAAAATTCCAGATACAGCGGAAGCTGGTCTTCTAGAAGTTTACAATGCTTCTCTTTTGCAATGCCAGGCCTGTTCTGCCAAAACTTAGTATATTCGAGAAACCAAACTATCTAGTCTCATCGTTTAAACCCTTTTTCTTCGATTTGGCTATATTTTATTCCAAATACCCCCCCCCCCAAGAACAAATTGTAAGATTTTTTTTTCAATTATGATTGAAATTTTGGGAAAATTGTAATGCAAAAGATTTTAGTGCAAAAGAAAAGAAGAAGAAACAAACCTAAAAAAGAGAAAATAATAATAAGAGAAAAAATAATACCGTTCTTCTCACATGGACGGTAAAAGGGGATTGAATAATAATATAAAAAAAAAATAATACAAAAATAAAAAATGAATGGCAGATCTATGTCTAGATCTGCCATTCAAAATCTTTATTTTAAGATTTTGAAATCTCATTTCAAAACGTTATTTTTAATAGAAATATATTTAACAAAGTTAGTCTATAAAGATTTGAAGTATCTGAATTTTCATTAGGTTAAAAAATTCTACTAAGTGAGAGATACGAAAAGTCTGCATTAATTAAAATATTGTCAATAAGGTTAGATCTTACTAGTATCTGTCTCGGGGTTGGCGTTTTAGTGGATTTGTTTCTTGAATAGGGCTGCCTTGACCCAGTTCACCTTAGAACTACAATATATTCGCAAATGACCGTTTCCAGACATTTTAATTAAAAAAAAAAACACTCAGTCTTGAGTTCTCCGTTTATAGAAAACCTACACACGGCGATAGATACTGGCAATAATCTATCAGCCATCCCCCGCCTTCAACAGAAGGATGGTAATGGATCCTTAGTTGATCAGATGCTACACATATTTTCTGAAGCTCAGATAGTCCAGAACTGATTTATCTTAAGGACAATTTGTTTTGCAATGGCTATCCCTTCGAGTTATTAGAATTTATCATATAGAAATGATTTTTTTTTTTTTAAGGCAGAGTAAGACAGAGTAACTCTGCAATCTGACAGTATTTTCTATGGATGGCTAAAAAACATAAGCCTTTTATCCTATATTTAAAATTGAGACGCAAACTGGGAATAATATTAAAAAAAAAAAAAACATAAGCTTATCGTCAACATTGATAATTACAATAGAAGACAGATTTTTTTTCTACTGGGGCAATGGTAAACCAGATTCATTCTGGGTAAAGGTATTTATAGAGTCCCCTGTTATCCGTTTGTTTGTTTTTTTTTCTACTGGGGCAATGGTAAAACCAGATTCATTCTGGGTGATGGTGTTTATAGAGTCCCTTGTTTTCTGTTTTTTTGTTGTTTTTTTTTTCTACTGGGGCAATGATAAAACCAGATTCATTCTGGGTAAAGGTATTTATAGAGTCCCTTGTTATCCGTTTGTTTGTTTTTTTTTCTACTGGGGCAATGGTAAAACCAGATTCATTCTGGGTAAAGGTATTTATAGAGTCCCTTGTTCTCTGTTTTTCTGTTGTTTTTTTTTTCTACTGGGGCAATCATAAAACAAGATTCATTCTGGGTGATGGTGTTTATAGAGTCCCTTGTTCTCTGTTTTTTTGTTGTTTTTTTTTTTCTACTGGGGCAATGATAAAACCAGATTCATTCTCGGTGATGGTGTTTATAGAGTCCCTTGTTCTCTGTTTTTTGTTGTTTTTTTTTTCTACTGGGGCAATGATAAAACCAGATTCATTCTGGGTAAAGGTATTTATAGAGTCCCTTGTTCTCTGTTTTTTTGTTGTTTTTTTTTTCTACTGGGGCAATGATAAAACCAGATTCATTCTGGGTGATGGTGTTTATAAAGTCCCTTGTTCTCTGTTTTTTTGTTGTTTTTTTTTTTTCTACTGGGGCAATGATAAAACCAGATTCATTCTGGGTAAAGGTATTTATAGAGTCCCTTGTTCTCTGTTTTTTTGTTGTTTTTTTTTTCTACTGGGGCAATGATAAAACCAGATTCATTCTGGGTGATGGTGTTTATAGAGTCACTTGTTCTCTGTTTTTTTTGTTGTTTTTTTTTCTACTGGGGCAATGATAAAACCAGATTCATTCTGGGTAAAGGCATTTATAGAGTCCCTTGTTCTCTGTTTTTTTGTTGTTGTTTTTTTCTACTGGGGCAATGATAAAACCAGATTCATTTCTGGGTGATGGTGTTTATAGAGTCCCTTGTTCTCTGTTTTTTTGTTGTTTTTTTTCTACTGGGGCAATGATAAAACCAGATTCATTCTGGGTAAAGGTATTTATAGAGTCCCTTGTTATCTGTTTGTTTGTTTTTTTTTTTCTACCGGGGCAATGATAAAACCAGATTCATTCTGGGTAAAGGTATAGAGTCCCTTGTTATCCGTTTGTTTGTTTTTTTTTCGACTGGGGCAATGATAAAACCAGATTCATTCTGGGTGATGGTGTTTATAGAGTCACTTGTTCTCTGTTTTTTTTTTGTTGTTTTTTTTTCTACTGGGGCAATGATAAAACCAGATTCATTCTGGGTGATGGTGTTTATAGAGTCCCTTGTTCTCTGTTTTTTTGTTGTTTTTTTTTCTACTGGGGCAATGATAAAACCAGATTCATTCTGGGTAAAGGTATTTATTGAGTCCCTTGTTATCCGTTTGTTTTTTTTTTTTTTTTTTTTTTTTACTGGGGCAATGGTAAAACCAGATTCATTCTGGGTAAAGGTATTTATAGAGTCCCTTGTTCTCTGTTTTTTGTTGTTTTTTTTTTCTACTGGGGCAATGATAAAACCAGATTCATTCTGGGTGATGGTGTTTATAGAGTCCCTTGTTCTCTGTTTTTTTGTTGTTTTTTTTCTACTGGGGCAATGATAAAACCAGATTCATTCTGGGTAAAGGTATTTATAGAGTCCCTTGTTCTCTGTTTTGTTGTTGTTTTTTTTTCTACTGAGGCAATGATAAAACCAGATTCATTCTGGGTGATGGTGTTTATAGAGTCCCTTGTTCTCTGTTTTTTTGTTGTTTTTTTTCTACTGGGGCAATGATAAAACCAGATTCATTCTGGGTAAAGGTATTTATAGAGTCCCTTGTTATCCGTTTGTCTGTTTTTTTTCTACTGGGGCAATGATAAAACCAGATTCATTCTGGGTAAAGGTATTTATAGAGTCCCTTGTTATCCGTTTGTTTGTTTTTTTTTCTACTGGGGCAATGATAAAACCAGATTCATTCTGGGTGATGGTGTTTATAGAGTCCCTTGTTCTCTGTTTTTTTGTTGTTTTTTTTTTCTACTGGGGCAATGATAAAACCAGATTCATTCTGGGTGATGGTGTTTATAGAGTCCCTTGTTCTCTGTTTTTTTTTTCTACTGAGGCAATGGTAAAACCAGATTCATTCTGGGTAAAGGTATTTATAGAGTCCCTTGTTCTCTGTTTTTTTGTTGTTTTTTTTTCTACTGGGGCAATGGTAAAACCAGATTCATTCTGGGTGATGGTGTTTATAGAGTCCCTTGTTCTCTGTTTTTTTTTTTTCTACTGAGGCAATGGTAAAACCAGATTCATTCTGGGTAATGGTGTTTATAGAGTCCCTTGTTCTCTGTTTTTTTTTGTTTTTTTTTTTTACTGGGGCAATGATAAAACCAGATTCATTCTGGGTGATGGTGATTATAGAGTCCCTTGTTCTCTGTTTTGTTGTTGTTGTTTTTTTTTTTTACTGGGGCAATGATAAAACCAGATTCATTCTAGGTGATGGTGTTTATAGAGTCCCTTGTTCTCTGTTTTTTTTTTCTACTGAGGCAATGGTAAAACCAGATTCATTCTGGGTAATGGTGTTTATAGAGTCCCTTGTTCTCTGTTTTTTTGTTGTTTTTTTTTTCTACTGGGGCAATGATAAAACCAGATTCATTCTGGGTGATGGTGTTTATAGAGTCCCTTGTTCTCTGTTTTTTTTTTTTACTGGGGCAATGATAAAACCAGATTCATTCTGGGTGATGGTGTTTATAGAGTCCCTTGTTCTCTGTTTTTTTTCTACTGAGGCAATGGTAAAACCAGATTCATTCTGGGTAATGGTGTTTATAGAGTCCCTTGTTCTCTGTTTTTTTGTTGTTGTTTTTTTCTACTGGGGCAATGATAAAACCAGATTCATTCTGGGTGATGGTGTTTATAGAGTCCCTTGTTCTCTGTTTTTTTTCTACTGAGGCAATGGTAAAACCAGATTCATTCTGGTTAATGGTGTTCATAGAGTCCCTTGTTCTCTGTTTTTTTGTTGTTTTTTTTTCTACTGGGGTAATGATAAAACCAGATTCATTCTGGGTGATGGTGTTTATAGAGTCCCTTGTTCTCTGTTTTTTTTGTTTTTTTTTTCTACTGGGGCAATGGTAAAACCAGATTCATTCTGGGTGATGGTGTTTATAGAGTCCCTTGTTCTCTGTTTTTTTTTGTTTTTTTTTTCTACTGGGGCAATGATAAAACCAGATTCATTCTGAGTGATGGTGATTATAGAGTCCCTTGTTCTCTGTTTTTTTTGTTTTTTTTTTCTACTGGGCCAATGATAAAACCAGATTCATTCTGGGTAAAGGTATTTATAGAGTCCCTTGTTATCCGTTTGTTTGTTTTTTTTCTACTGGGGCAATGATAAAACCAGATTCATTCTGGGTGATGGTGTTTATAGAGTCCCTTGTTCTCTGTTTTTTTGTTGTTTTTTTTTCTACTGGGGCAATGATAAAACCAGATTCATTCTGGGTGATGGTGTTTATAGAGTCCCTTGTTCTCTGTTTTTTTTTCTACCGAGGCAATGGTAAAACCAGATTCATTCTGGGTAATGGTGTTTATAGAGTCCCTTGTTCTCTGTTTTTTTGTTGTTTTTTTTTCTACTGGGGCAATGATAAAACCAGATTCATTCTGGGTAAAGGTATTTATAGAGTCCCTTGTTATCCGTTTGTTTGTTTTTTTTTTCTACTGGGGCAATGGTAAAACCAGATTCATTCTGGGTAAAGGTATTTATAGAGTCCCTTGTTCTCTGTTTTTTTGTTGTTTTTTTTCTACTGGGGCAATCATAAAACCAGATTCATTCTGGGTGATGGTGTTTATAGAGTCCCTTGTTCTCTGTTTTTTTGTTGTTTTTTTTTTCTACTGGGGCAATGATAAAACCAGATTCATTCTCGGTGATGGTGTTTATAGAGTCCCTTGTTCTCTGTTTTTTTGTTGTTTTTTTTTACTGGGGCAATGATAAAACCAGATTCATTCTGGGTGATGGTGATTATAGAGTCCCTTGTTCTCTGTTTTGTTGTTGTTGTTTTTTTTTACTGGGGCAATGATAAAACCAGATTCATTCTAGGTGATGGTGTTTATAGAGTCCCTTGTTCTCTGTTTTTTTTTCTACTGAGGCAATGGTAAAACCAGATTCATTCTGGGTAATGGTGTTTATAGAGTCCCTTGTTCTCTGTTTTTTTGTTGTTTTTTTTTTCTACTGGGGCAATGATAAAACCAGATTCATTCTGGGTGATGGTGTTTATAGAGTCCCTTGTTCTCTGTTTTTTTTTTTTACTGGGGCAATGATAAAACCAGATTCATTCTGGGTGATGGTGTTTATAGAGTCCCTTGTTCTCTGTTTTTTTTCTACTGAGGCAATGGTAAAACCAGATTCATTCTGGGTAATGGTGTTTATAGAGTCCCTTGTTCTCTGTTTTTTTGTTGTTGTTTTTTTCTACTGGGGTAATGATAAAACCAGATTCATTCTGGGTGATGGTGTTTATAGAGTCCCTTGTTCTCTGTTTTTTTGTTTTTTTTTCTACTGGGGCAATGGTAAAACCAGATTCATTCTGGGTGATGGTGTTTATAGAGTCCCTTGTTCTCTGTTTTTTTTGTTTTTTTTTTCTACTGGGGCAATGATAAAACCAGATTCATTCTGAGTGATGGTGATTATAGAGTCCCTTGTTCTCTGTTTTTTTTGTTTTTTTTTTCTACTGGGCCAATGATAAAACCAGATTCATTCTGGGTAAAGGTATTTATAGAGTCCCTTGTTATCCGTTTGTTTGTTTTTTTTCTACTGGGGCAATGATAAAACCAGATTCATTCTGGGTGATGGTGTTTATAGAGTCCCTTGTTCTCTGTTTTTTTGTTGTTTTTTTTTTCTACTGGGGCAATGATAAAACCAGATTCATTCTGGGTGATGGTGTTTATAGAGTCCCTTGTTCTCTGTTTTTTTTTTCTACCGAGGCAATGGTAAAACCAGATTCATTCTGGGTAATGGTGTTTATAGAGTCCCTTGTTCTCTGTTTTTTTGTTATTTTTTTTTCTACTGGGGCAATGATAAAACCAGATTCATTCTGGGTAAAGGTATTTATAGAGTCCCTTGTTATCCGTTTGTTTGTTTTTTTTTCTACTGGGGCAATGGTAAAACCAGATTCATTCTGGGTAAAGGTATTTATAGAGTCCCTTGTTCTCTGTTTTTTTGTTGTTTTTTTTCTACTGGGGCAATCATAAAACCAGATTCATTCTGGGTGATGGTGTTTATAGAGTCCCTTGTTCTCTGTTTTTTTGTTGTTTTTTTTTCTACTGGGGCAATGATAAAACCAGATTCATTCTCGGTGATGGTGTTTATAGAGTCCCTTGTTCTCTGTTTTTTTGTTGTTTTTTTTTCTACTGGGGCAATGATAAAACCAGATTCATTCTGGGTAAAGGTATTTATAGAGTCCCTTGTTCTCTGTTTTTTTTTTGTTTTTTTTTTCTACTGGGGCAATGATAAAACCAGATTCATTCTGGGTGATGGTGTTTATAAAGTCCCTTGTTCTCTGTTTTTTTTGTTGTTTTTTTTTCTACTGGGGCAATGATAAAACCAGATTCATTCTGGGTAAAGGTATTTATAGAGTCCCTTGTTCTCTGTTTTTTTTTTGTTTTTTTTTTCTACTGGGGCAATGATAAAACCAGATTCATTCTGGGTGATGGTGTTTATAGAGTCCCTTGTTCTCTGTTTTTTTGTTGTTTTTTTTTTCTACTGGGGCAATGATAAAACCAGATTCATTCTGGGTAAAGGCATTTATAGAGTCCCTTGTTCTCTGTTTTTTTGTTGTTGTTTTTTTCTACTGGGGCAATGATAAAACCAGATTCATTCTGGGTGATGGTGTTTATAGAGTCCCTTGTTCTCTGTTTTTTTTGTTGTTTTTTTTCTACTGGGGCAATGATAAAACCAGATTCATTCTGGGTAACGGTATTTATAGAGTCCCTTGTTATCTGTTTGTTTGTTTTTTTTTCTACCGGGGCAATGATAAAACCAGATTCATTCTGGGTAAAGGTATTTATAGAGTCCCTTGTTATCCGTTTGTTTGTTTTTTTTTTCGACTGGGGCAATGATAAAACCAGATTCATTCTGGGTGATGGTGTTTATAGAGTCCCTTGTTCTCTGTTTTTTTTTGTTGTTTTTTTTTCTACTGGGGCAATGATAAAACCAGATTCATTCTGGGTGATGGTGTTTATAGAGTCCCTTGTTCTCTGTTTTTTGTTGTTTTTTTTCTACTGGGGCAATGATAAAACCAGATTCATTCTGGGTAAAGGTATTTATTGAGTCCCTTGTTATCCGTTTTTTTTTTTTTTTTTTTTTACTGGGGCAATGGTAAAACCAGATTCATTCTGGGTAAAGGTATTTATAGAGTCCCTTGTTCTCTTTTTTTTGTTGTTTTTTTTTTCTACTGGGGCAATGATAAAACCAGATTCATTCTGGGTGATGGTGTTTATAGAGTCCCTTGTTCTCTGTTTTTTTTGTTGTTTTTTTTTCTACTGGGGCAATGATAAAACCAGATTCATTCTGGGTAAAGGTATTTATAGAGTCCCTTGTTCTCTGTTTTGTTGTTTTTTTTTCTACTGAGGCAATGATAAAACCAGATTCATTCTGGGTGATGGTGTTTATAGAGTCCCTTGTTCTCTGTTTTTTTGTTGTTTTTTTTCTACTGGGGCAATGATAAAACCAGATTCATTCTGGGTAAAGGTATTTATAGAGTCCCTTGTTATCCGTTTGTTTGTTTTTTTTTCTACTGGGGCAATGATAAAACCAGATTCATTCTGGGTGATGGTGTTTATAGAGTCCCTTGTTCTCTGTTTTTTTGTTGTTTTTTTTCTACTGGGGCAATGATAAAACCAGATTCATTCTGGGTGATGGTGTTTATAGAGTCCCTTGTTCTC
Source organism: Artemia sinica (assembly GCA_027921565.1). Lineage (NCBI taxonomy): Eukaryota > Metazoa > Arthropoda > Branchiopoda > Anostraca > Artemiidae > Artemia > Artemia sinica. Next base: position 48,598,219 of record CM051261.1, on the reverse strand, counting down.
TGTTTTTTTTTTCTACTGAGGCAATGGTAAAACCAGATTCATTCTGGGTAAAGGTATTTATAGAGTCCCTTGTTCTCTGTTTTTTTGTTGTTTTTTTTTTCTACTGGGGCAATGATAAAACCAGATTCATTCTGGGTGATGGTGTTTATAGAGTCCCTTGTTCTCTGTTTTTTTTTTTCTACTGAGGCAATGGTAAAACCAGATTCATTCTGGGTAATGGTGTTTATAGAGTCCCTTGTTCTCTGTTTTTTTGTTTTTTTTTTCTACTGGGGCAATGATAAAACCAGATTCATTCTGGGTGATGGTGATTATAGAGTCCCTTGTTCTCTGTTTTGTTGTTGTTGTTTTTTTTTTACTGGGGCAATGATAAAACCAGATTCATTCTAGGTGATGGTGTTTATAGAGTCCCTTGTTCTCTGTTTTTTTTTTCTACTGAGGCAATGGTAAAACCAGATTCATTCTGGGTAATGGTGTTTAAAGAGTCCCTTGTTCTCTGTTTTTTTGTTGTTTTTTTTCTACTGGGGCAATGATAAAACCAGATTCATTCTGGGTGATGGTGTTTATAGAGTCCCTTGTTCTCTGTTTTTTTTTTTTTTCTACTGAGCAATGGTAAAACCAGATTCATTCTGGGTAATGGTGTTTATAGAGTCCCTTGTTCTCTGTTTTTTTGTTGTTGTTTTTTTCTACTGGGGCAATGATAAAACCAGATTAAAAAGGGCACAAGCCCTTCCAATTTCCAATTAAATAAGGCCTTTTTGAAGTTTCTACAACATCGCTATCTATAAAACCTTATATGCCCCCGTCGTATAACTTACAACCCTTACCCTGAGGGCTTTGAGGAGGTTATCATCCTCAAAGACCTAATTTCTAAAACTTTTAACTACGTTGAACCAAATGGCTATATAAAATTTTTGATTGGATGTGTTTGGGGAAAAGGTCGGCCAGAGAGGGGGGTCAGTTCCCCTCCAATCCCTTTCGACTATTAAAAAGGGCACTAGCCCTTGGAATTTCCAATCGAAAGCCCTGTTTCAAGTTTCTACGACAAAACCTACGAATAAAACCTTGTATGCCCCCAGGGCATAACTTACAATCCTTACCCTGAGGATTGTGGGGGGGGGGGATATTATCATCGAAGATATGATTTTCGGCCCCTTCAACTAATTTGAACAAAATGGCTATCTCAAAATTTTGATTGATGTGTCTGGATAAATGGTGGGCGTGGAAGGGGTGTTAGTTGCCTTCCAATCACTTTCAAATATTAAAAAAGGCACTAGCCTTTTCAATTTCCAATCAAATGAGCCGTTTTTGAAGTTTTTACGATAACGTTTTCAATAAAAACCTTATATGCTCCCATGGCATAACTTACAACCCTTGCCTTGATGGCTGTGGGGGGAAATGTCCTATTCAAAAACATAATTTCTATCTAGAAATCAACCACGCTGAACAAAATGGCTATCTCAAAATTTTGATTTGATGTGTTTGGAGAAATGTGTTAGTTGCCTTCCAATCACTTTCGACTATTAAAAAGGACACTAGCCATTCCAATTTCCAATCGAATGAGCCCTTTTCGAAGTTTCTAAGACAACTCCTTCGATACGAAGTGCCCTGGTATGGAAAAAAATTGGATACGAAGTCACCCAAAAATGTTTGGGAGAGTGGTTGGGCGTGAGAGGGGGGTTAGTTGCCTTCCAATTACTTTCAACTATAAAAAAAGGCACTAGCCCTTTGAATTTCCAATCGAATGAGCCCTTTTTCAAGCTTTTACGACAACACTTTCTATAAAAACCTTATATGCCCCCAGGGCATAACTTACAACCCTTGCCCTAAAGACTGTGGGGGGAGATTTCCACCTCAAAGATATAATTTCCCGACCTTTCAACTGCGTTGGACAAAATGGCTATGGAAGTTTCTACGACAACGCTTTCTATAAAAACCTTACATCTCCCACGGGCATAACCTACAACCCTTTTCTTGAGGACTGTGGGGGGAGGAGGGGGGTATCATCCTCAAAGACCTAGTTTCCAGAACTTTCAGCTACGTGAACAAAATGGCTATCTCAAAATTTTGATCGGATGTATGTGGGGAAATGGTGGGCGTAAGAGGGGGGTTAGTTGCCCTCCAATCACTTTCGACTATTAAAAAGGGCACTAGCCCTTGGAATTTCCAATCGAAAGCCCTGTTTCAAATTTCTACAACAAAGCTTTCAATAAAACCTTATATGCCCCCAGGGCATAACTTACAATCCTTACCCTGAGGGTTGTGGGGGGGAATATTATCCTCAAAGATATGATTTCCGGCTCCTTCAACTAATTTGAACAAAATGGCTATCTCAAAATTTTGATTGGATGTTTCTGGATGAATGGTGGGCGTGGAAGGGGTGTTAGTTGCCTTACAATCACTTTCGAATATTAAAAAGGGCACTAGTCATTTCAATTTCCAATCAAATGAGCCCTTTTTGAAGTTTCTACGACAACGTTTTCTGTAAAAACCTTATATGCTCCCAAGGCATAACTTACAACCCTTGCCCTGAGGGCTTTGGGGGGGGGGGGGTTGTCATCCTTAAAGACCTAGTTTCCAGAACTTTCAACTACGTTGAAAAAAATGTTTATCTCAAATTTTTATTGGATTTGTTTGGGGAAAAGGTGGGCGTGAGAGGGGGGCTAGTTGCCCTCCAATCACTTTTGACTATTAAAAAGGGCACTAGCCCTTTGAATTTCCAATCGAATGAGCCCTTTTTGAAGTTTCTACGACAAAGTTTCCTATAAAAAAACATTGTATGCCCCCATGGCATAACTTACAACCCTTGCCTTGAGGGCTGTGGGGGGAAATGTCCTATTCAAAAACATAATTTCTATCTAGAAATCAACTACGCTGAACAAAATGGCTATCTCAAAATTTTGATTTGGTGTGTTTGGAAAAATGTGTTAGTTGCCTTTCAATCACTTTCGACTATTAAAAAGGACACTAGCCATTCCAATTTCCAATCGAATGAGCCCTTTTCGAAGTTTCTAAGACAACTCCTTCGATACGAAGTGCCCTGGTATGGAAAAAAATTGGGTACGAAGTCACCCAAAAATGTTTGGGAGAGTGGTTGGGCGTGAGAGGGGGGTTAGTTGCCTTCCAATTACTTTCAACTATAAAAAAAGGGCACTAGCCCTTTGAATTTCCAATCGAATGAGCCCTTTATGCCCAGAGGGCATAACTTACAACCCTTGCCCTAAAGACTGTGGGTGGAGATTTCCACCTCAAAGATATAATTTCCGGACCTTTCAACTGCGTTGGACAAAATGGCTATGGAAGTTTCTACAACAACGCTTTCTATAAAAACCTTACATCTCCCACGGGCATAACCTACAACCCTTTTCTTGAGGGCTGTGGGGGGGAGGTGGGTGTCATCCTCAAAGACGTAGTTTCCAGAACTTTCAGCTACATGAACAAAATGGCTATCTCAAAATATTGATCCGATGCGTGTGGGGAAATGGTGGGCGTGAGAGGGGGGTTAGTTGCCCTCCAATCACTTTCGACTATTAAAAAGGGCACTAGCCCTTTGAAGTTCCAATCAAAGTAGCCTTTCTTGAAGTTTCTACGACAACGTTTTCTATACAAATCTTATATGTCCCCAAGGCAAAACTTACAACCCTTGCCCTGAGAGTTGTGGGGGGTTGTCCTCCTCAAAAACATAATTTCTATCTGGAAATCATCTACTCTGAACAAAATGGCTATCTCGAAATTGTATTGGATGTGTTTGGGGAAATGCTGGGCGTAGAAGGGGTGTTGGTTGTGTTCCAATGACTTTCGACTATTCAAAAGAGCACTGGCCATTCCAATTTTGAATCGAATGATCCCATTTTGAAGATTCTACGACAACTCCTTCAATACAAAGTGCCCTGGTCTAACCCCCAAAAATAAATAAAACATTTTGCCAGCATCGTTCTTTACTTAGGCAGCGCGATTGCGCTGCCTATGATTGCGAATTGAAGAACTGGACCGTAACAAGCTCACAGAAGAGATACCTTGCGACGAGGATGAAATAAAAATAAATTAATTAAGAAGACTGTATTGTTAACTCGCTTCGCTTGTTACTATAATTAACTCGTTTTTATTGTATTCTCGTATTACATAGTTGAATTAATTTGGTAACGAGTTTTAATAGTGATTAACTAGTTAACAAACCAAGCGAGGTAACAAATCCAGTTCTTCAGTTCAAAATCCTTCTAAAGATTGCAGTATACTCAATGTGACATATGCTTGACTTTTTCAAGTAGTTCATTACCCCGATAAATAACCGCTTGATCGAATGTACATCCTTGTATTTTATGTAGTGAACATGCCTTGCAGAGAAATAATGGAAACTAAATTAACTAATTAACGAGTTAATCCAACAGTTCGTGGTAACAAACTGTAAGTAAGGAGCAACAGGGGCTCAATAGTAATCGAACCTCTAAAAAATGGAATTTTGAAATCTATAGATACATCAAAAGAATTTTCTTATTATGCTGATTTCAAATATGTAATATTTGATAAGTTGAGTGTTACCCATCAAAGGCTACAAGCCTGAGACAATTTGCCAGATTTTCGAAAAAAGCCGGAAACGCCCTCTAAAAGCCAAATAATCTTAATGAAAATCACATCAGCAGATTTTGCGCATCAGAGATCCCTACTGTAGAGTTCCAAGCTTCTATATGCAAAAATGTGGAATTTGTATTTTTTTACCGGAAGAAAGATGACGGATGCGTGTTTATTTTTTTGTGTTTTGTTTTATTTCTCCCATGGGTGGTCGTATCAAACAGATGGTCTTAGCTCTAGACGGTTGAACGAAAACGTCAATCTTCGGCAATCTGTCATCCTTCAACCGCAGAACGTGCCCAAGCCATTTCGACCTTTCTCTCATTATAACCCTAGAAAGTGGGATCAAACCAAACTGTTCGTACAGCCTACTATTTGAAATACGGTCAGTCAGCCAGGTACCAGAAATAATCCTCAGACAATTTCTCTGGAAAAAATCTAGCAAATCTTCATCCGCTTTTCGGAGCGCCCATGCTTCAGAGCCATATTTGACCACTGTCATCACTGTAGATTCCAATATTCTAATCCTGGTTCACAGCCTTATCTTCCTATCCTTCCAAACTTTTTTCAACTAAGAAAAAACACCCTGAGCCTTGGATATTCTACTTTTAACATCTTCACAGCTCCCACCGTCTTTACTAATAATACTGCCAAGATAATTTAAGCTGTCCATTTGATCAATTTTTTGGTTACCCTATGTCAACTTTTCATCTTCAGTTATTCCTAGCCTTAGCGACTTAGTCTTATTAACAATAGTTTTCGAACCTATTCTAGCACCCTGAACTCGTAAAAATTCTAAAAGTTTATTCATTTTGCTCACATTTTCATCAATGATGCTTAAATCATCAGCATAATCTAGGTCCAGGAAAGTTTTTCTTCCCCATTTTATTCCATGTTCTCTCGTTGCCTCTCCTCTGTTTAACTCGTGATTGAATACGAAACCAGCTGCTAACCTCATTTCCTACCTTAACCGCAGCAGTGTTATTCTCGTACATAGCAGTAATCACTTTAATGTATTTGTCTGGTATACCATATAAGGATAAGACCTTCGCTAAAGCTCTTCTATTTACAGAATCGAACACTTGCTAATAATCTATTAAACCTCTACCCTTCCTAGAACCGCACTGTTCTCCTCTTAAAACTTCGTCTACAGCATCTCTCAGTCTAAAAACCATCATACTACTAAGTAGTTTGCTACCTACAGAGACCAGGCTAATGCCTCTATAATGACCACACTCACTCTTATCACGTTTCTTATACGGTGGTTTAATTAAGGTTTTCCTAAAATCGCTGGGCACTTCTCCTTTTTCATTAATCAGATTCCTAATATTCAGTAACTTATTTCTAACCTCAGAGCCACCATATTTGAGACACTCATTTACCAAACTATCAGCCCCTGAAGCCTTAATATTTTTTAATCCTTTTAGTACTGTCGCTAATTCTGTCTCACAAAACAAATCTTCTTGCACATCTAAGGTATCACAAACTTTTTATTTACCTCTTTATCTTTTCCTGCAACTCTATCCAGGTTTAGAACACTCTCAAAATGTTTTGCCCATCTCTCTTTAGCTCTTGCCTTTTCATCAATCGTGGCCCCATTCCTATCTTTAACTGGGACAAGTCCGGATCGACTACTTCATCTTAATATATTAACATGCCAGTACAATATTTTACTGTTATACTGTCTAGCTGCATCTTCCAGATCCTATACGATTTTATCCGTGGTTTCCACTTCACACCTCCTTAGTTCATATTTTGGTATTTTCTCCACTTTCTTTATATTCCTCTTATTTTCATATGATTTATCACTCAGATAGTTCTTGTATAAGCCCCTTCTCCTCTTTATTAAACATAAAGCTTTTTCACTAATAATTTCAAGCTGCGTTCCTAACTTTCTTCCCTAAGACACCATCAGCATCTTCACAAATTACTTTCTTAAAATTATTCCACCCATTTTCTACATTGTCAAATCTTAAGCTCTCCAATTTAGTATTCAACTCTTCCTGGAAAGTTTCTCTGAAATTCTCATCCTGGAGTCTACCAACGTCATAACTTCCCGGGAGATAGTTATCCTTCCGAAATTTCAGCTTTAAATTAACCATAGATACTACTAGATGGGGATCTTTACTTTTAACATCAATAACAACTCTCCTATATACCCTAGTATCTTGTATTGATCCTACCAGTCTTTGGTTTAATATTACAAAATCAATAATGTTAGCTGTCTTACCATCACATGAATACTATGTTAGCTTATAGGCCATGTTATGACCAAATACTGTATTGGTTATAACTAGATTGTTATACCTACAAAATTACAACAGTCTGTAGCCATTACCGTTTTCTTTTCCTACACCAAGTTTACCTAGGCTAGGATACCATCTATCCCTATTTCTACCGACCTGGACGTTAAAATCTCCAGATAAAAACACCATATTTCTCCCTAGGACCCTCTCTAATTGTTCCTGTAACTGTAAGTAAAATTCATCTGAGCCACTACTATCTCCGTCAGTCGGTCCTACAGGGGTATTTAGCCTACTGCTGTAACTGATACCCTGCACTGATACCCTAGTCGTAAATTAGCAATTAGTATTCTATTATTAATACCTTCACAGCCTAAACAAGACTTAGTAGCTTATTCATTCATCATGAGCCCTACTACCTGTCAATATGCCCCATTCTTCCTGCCTGAGTGAATAAATTCTATATCACCTAATTTCATGCTTCCTACCCCTGGGATATGAGTTTCTGAAACTCCTAATAAGTTCAGTTCGAATCGTCTGAATCCGTCAGCCGAAATTACGATATGATAATTATTTTTTAAAGTCACAACATTACAAGTTGCAATTTTCATATTCTTTAAATCATTGAAATTATTTTGGCCTCAACAAAGAATATGGGAAACTGATCATAGAGGAAACTCAAGTTTGTCTCTGAGGACCCCCCCCCCCCGTATTTAGCATTACCAAGAAACATCGTAAAGGACAAGACAGATCTAAATCTTAGAAACAAAGAATATGGGAACCTAAGGATAGAGGAAACTCGAATTTGTGGAAAACGAACTATCCCCAATTATCATTACCAAGAAAAATAGCAAGGATAAAACAGGCCTAAATCTATGGGGCATTAAGTTTTCCAGCCATATATTTTTCTTTCGAAATGTGAAAAACCACTGTAAAACATTAGATAATTATAAATAACAACGAACAGCTTGGTATCGACCCCCTAAGACCTTCCTTAAATACCTCAAAATGCCAGAAATTTAAGACTTTTGAGGGCTGGACATAAAAAAACATTTTTAACAGTTTGCCTCCTTTTTTCGCAAAGAAACATAAAGCAAAAACAAAAATGCTCCTCAACTAGTCAGAAAAAACTAAAATTACCGTATGAAAACTGTTTTAGTTTTACAATCTTAATACGGCTCTTTTTTCAGCATTATTTTATTCTTTATTGTCCATTCCTTTCGCAATTAGTGGCAATCCTTGACAAACTTCAACATGCTTGGGATTCTAAGATACCTTTTTGGCGTCATTAAAGTTTTTCAAGAGAGAAATTGAATTTTATCAAGAACAAAACTTGATTTATTGTAAAACTTCAAGTAAATACATTACGTCAGACTTACGCTGAGAATCAAGCAAATAAATTTTTTCGACGTGGATCTCCTAAATGATGATGCTAGTGACGTAATATTGTTTTTAATGCAAAAATGTCTAAAAGTTCATAAAAACTGGGTTTTGACTAAGCATTTAAATTGCAAAATTAGTTTAGAGAGTTAAATGAGTCAGTATGAAATCTATTTGATAAGAGTCGGATTGAAAATTTTATAATTGTTTTTTTTTTCTTCTAAACATGTAGCCTATTATATTTTGTCTCTAAGATCAAGTCTAAATTGATTCCAGAAAGTAAAAGATGATAGGCTATTTGAATTCTTTGAAGAGTTTCGTAGGGAACTTTAATGATCCAGTTACGATTGATAACTTTATTTTCAAGCTACACTATAAAGTTACAGCCCCATTGCTCATGTTATTTTCAATAGTAGGAACTTTAAGCCAGTTTGTTGGTGACCCTATTGACTGCCTTGACCATCCAAGTATAAACTCTCAATTATTAGATGAGTACTGCTGGATTCACTCCACTTTTATCAACCTTGCCAAAATGAATGGAACCATGGGAGTTCATTTTCCAGCCCCAGGAGTTGTGAACCACTGGAGTGGTGAAGGAGAAACCTTCAAAGTTACATACTACCCGTTTGTATGTCTTGTTCACTTCTTAGTGGCCTGTCTCTTATGCATTCCTTACTGGATATGGATGACATGGGAAAATGGAATATTGAAAGGTTGGGTTCAACAGCTTCGGTCTCCTGTAATTGCAGAAGAAACGAAAAAAGGAGAAATTAACAGTCTTGTACAAGCTTATAAAAAACGTTTTCAGAATAATAATATTTATGCATGGATTTACCTTTTTTGTGAGTTTTTGAACTGTCTGGGAGTGATTTTAGTACTGCATCTTTTAGATATATTTCTAGGATACAAGTTTTATACCTATGGATTCGAAATCTGGAAGTTTTCTACAAATAAAATAGAAGTAAATCCAATGATTAAACTTTTTCCAACTGTAACACAGTGCATTTATCGCAAGTACGGTCCCTCGGGGACAATAGAAGAATTATCTACCTTGTGTGTTCTGCCTCTAAACATTATCAATGGCAGAGTCTTTGCTTTCCTCTGGTTCTGGCTTGTGATTCTGGAAATTCTATCCATTGTGGCATTTTTGTACAGGATTGCCACATTCTGCTCTAAGTGGGTGCGACGCTGCTCACTCAGAGCACGAGCAACCTTTATCAATGGTGGAGATATAAACTGGATCATTAAAGAATGCAAAATTGGTGACTGGTTTTTTTTGTTGCTACTGGCAAAGAATATGGAGCATTTAGCTTTTAAAGGGTTCATTTTATCTTTTAAAGAAGCTTTGTCCACCGACAAAATCTCTTCGCAATCTGAAGTTTGAAACACAATTAGTGTTTTCGAATATTATTTAACTTTTTTAGTGATTTGGAGGGCAACAACAATGTAGGATTCTTTTGTAAATAAACGACACAGTATTCGCGTGAGATGCAGATTAATGGATAATTCTTCTGGGCTTGGTGTTTTGGTGGGAGTTTTTGGGCTGAAAACCCTCTTGCTACCTAATTTATCTACTATGGGTTGCCTGCCCGTAGTAGCATAATATTTTCAGGCATGAATATATAATGAGCCGTTATAGACTCTCCAATTAGCACCCCTGGTAAGTGCAAAGGCTGAAAGATCTTAATCTGATACTGGGTTACTTAAAAAGTATGTCACCTGTTTTGCTAACGACAAAATTAAAATCCAACCAAAAATAAAAATTTCTACGTCCGTAAAACTATTCTTTAATCTTCAGTAAGTAATAGTGCTGATGTAAGAAATAAATTATATAATACTAATTTTATTTCAAAGTCAATATCAAAACATATATTTCAGCGAAAAGAGTCTTCTTCAGCAGGAGTGTCGTTTCTGTTTCTTCTTCAGTCTCGATTCTAACTCATACAAGGTACGATGCAACTCGTCCTAAAAATATAGAGTATATAATCACCAGACTATGCTGGTGCAGAGGTTATATATAACTATGCCCTACAGTACCGATGTTATTGGCTTTGATCTTCACCTTAGGGTATTTTAAAGCTCTTACACAGCTTCCCCTCCTAAAAAGTGGCAAATTGCCGACTCAGAACATTATTATTTTTTTTTGGTGAACAAATGGGTCACACACAAAAAAAAACACACAACAATGAAATCTCTATATAATACTAACAAACATAAAACTAAATAAACATTACCCCTTACTATCAAAAATAGGTCCCGACGCATATTAGCGTGTTTGGGACGACCAAAAAAAGGATACTTCAGCTACTAATACACTTCCTCGGAAGTACAAAGTTCCCACTTTGTTCTGGCTAAATGAAACTTACGGATATAGATTTATAGCCAGAGTCAGGGGTTTGCGAAGGTGTCTTTATGCATCTAACTCCACTTATTCTCCACTTTAAAGGCTTAAAATATTCTATGAAAAGCCAGAACTACAAAAACAGAATTCCAAATATGGTTTAGAATCTGTCTAAATTCTAGGAATCGTCTTGCCAAGGCCAAGAGACCAAGAGAGGCAGACTCTAAGCCCAACTTGAAATTGCTTATTTGAAAAGTTAAGAATAGATAGCCAACAAATTTTTTTAAATAACTTTCTCAGCCCTTATAAGTACGGAATATATAAAGTTATTAAAATGAAAAGACCCTCTCGTGTCCTGATTTGGGCTGCAGGTTTTTCGGGCCCTAGCAAATTTCTTTCACCTAGCAACAAAATTCCAGATACAGCGGAAGCTGGTCTTCTAGAAGTTTACAATGCTTCTCTTTTGCAATGCCAGGCCTGTTCTGCCAAAACTTAGTATATTCGAGAAACCAAACTATCTAGTCTCATCGTTTAAACCCTTTTTCTTCGATTTGGCTATATTTTATTCCAAATACCCCCCCCCCAAGAACAAATTGTAAGATTTTTTTTTCAATTATGATTGAAATTTTGGGAAAATTGTAACGCAAAAGATTTTAGTGCAAAAGAAAAGAAGAAGAAACAAACCTAAAAAAGAGAAAATAATAATAAGAGAAAAAATAATACCGTTCTTCTCACATGGACGGTAAAAGGGGATTGAATAATAATATAAAAAAAAAATAATACAAAAATAAAAAATGAATGGCAGATCTATGTCTAGATCTGCCATTCAAAATCTTTATTTTAAGATTTTGAAATCTCATTTCAAAACGTTATTTTTAATAGAAATATATTTAACAAAAGTTAGTCTATAAAGATTTGAAGTATCTGAATTTTCATTAGGTTAAAAAATTCTACTAAGTGAGAGATACGAAAAGTCTGCATTAATTAAAATATTGTCAATAAGGTTAGATCTTACTAGTATCTGTCTCGGGGTTGGCGTTTTAGTGGATTTGTTTCTTGAATAGGGCTGCCTTGACCCAGTTCACCTTAGAACTACAATATATTCGCAAATGACCGTTTCCAGACATTTTAATTAAAAAAAAAAACACTCAGTCTTGAGTTCTCCGTTTATAGAAAACCTACACACGGCGATAGATACTGGCAATAATCTATCAGCCATCCCCCGCCTTCAACAGAAGGATGGTAATGGATCCTTAGTTGATCAGATGCTACACATATTTTCTGAAGCTCAGATAGTCCAGAACTGATTTATCTTAAGGACAATTTGTTTTGCAATGGCTATCCCTTCGAGTTATTAGAATTTATCATATAGAAATGATTTTTTTTTTTTTTTTAAGGCAGAGTAAGACAGAGTAACTCTGCAATCTGACAGTATTTTCTATGGATGGCTAAAAAACATAAGCCTTTTATCCTATATTTAAAATTGAGACGCAAACTGGGAATAATATTAAAAAAAAAAAAAACATAAGCTTATCATCAACATTGATAATTACAATAGAAGACAGATTTTTTTTCTACTGGGGCAATGGTAAAACCAGATTCATTCTGGGTAAAGGTATTTATAGAGTCCCCTGTTATCCGTTTGTTTGTTTTTTTTTCTACTGGGGCAATGGTAAAACCAGATTCATTCTGGGTGATGGTGTTTATAGAGTCCCTTGTTCTCTGTTTTTTTGTTGTTTTTTTTTCTACTGGGGCAATCATAAAACCAGATTCATTCTGGGTGATGGTGTTTATAGAGTCCCTTGTTCTCTGTTTTTTTGTTGTTTTTTTTTCTACTGGGGCAATGATAAAACCAGATTCATTCTGGGTAAAGGTATTTATAGAGTCCCTTGTTATCCGTTTGTTTGTTTTTTTTCTACTGGGGCAATGGTAAAACCAGATTCATTCTGGGTAAAGGTATTTATAGAGTCCCTTGTTCTCTGTTTTTTTGTTGTTTTTTTTTCTACTGGGGCAATCATAAAACCAGATTCATTCTGGGTGATGGTGTTTATAGAGTCCCTTGTTCTCTGTTTCTTTGTTGTTTTTTTTTTCTACTGGGGCAATGATAAAACCAGATTCATTCTGGGTGATGGTGTTTATAGAGTCCCTTGTTCTCTCTTTTTTTTTCTACTGAGGCAATGGTAAAACCAGATTCATTCTGGGTAATGGTGTTTATAGAGTCCCTTATTCTCTGTTTGTTTCTATGTTGTAAGGACCCACCAACAATTTGGAGAGAGGTTATTACCTCAGCATCAATCTTAAATCGACAAAGCCATAAAGCTACGCAAAAGCCCATAGAATATTTATTCTGCCTTGGCCAAAAACGTTTACTACATCCCAGGTTATTTCGTTTTGTTTGATAACATCACCCTTATTCCCCATCAAAGGTCTCATACAAGCTTCCAGGGAGGCAGTTTGAATCAAGACATAGATATCTGCCAAAAAACACCCTTAATAGTGACACTTAGGAGAGCTATCTTAGTCCCATTTACGATGCTTTGGTTAATCCAAACTTTTCGTTCTTTTCCATTCATTAATATTCCACAAACAAATGAAAATTCAGATACTTTAAATCCTGAACAAAGAATAGCTTTTAATAAGGTCTTGCAAAACAAGTTTTCAAATAAAAGTTTAGTCTGTCATTCAAAATCTTTTCTATTTATTCGAGCCCTAAGAAGGTGACTTTTATTCAACTTCTTTTAGGTTTGAATTTTTCTTTTTCTTTTTCTTTTTTGAGGTCTGTACTTTTTTTGTACTGAGAATGGTTGAGCAGAGATTCAGGCTGATACATTCACATTTCCCTTTTTTTTCACGGGCAATAAATCAACCCCTTTTGCTACGTTTTCTCGTATTATCACATTGCCTTACATACCAGGTAGGGATTTTTTTTTAGGGATTTCGGGCTCATTTTCAAAAATATCAAAAATATTATTACGGCAACGAAACCGACTGAAATCACTATTTTCAAAACTGTGTTACATGGAAAATATTAGTCACGAGCTAGTCTCTTCAAAAACCCGTTCCAAAAATTTCAGCTACTATGGGCCATGGTTTATTTTTTACTAGGCTGCAGCTACTGCTGCAACTACGACTGAGCATTATATAGAAAATGCAGACTATTCTGTAAAAGTGAGACAAAAAACAAGTTAATAAAAGAACAAATAAAACAGGAGAAACACAACAATACATTGTATTGAAACAGTTTCACTCTAACTTTTAGAGAACAAACATCTGATTTTACAGTTTCTTTTCTGGAAACAGGATTTAGAAAAATAAATAAATAAATAAAACAAAAGAGACAAATTCTAGAAAAATTTTTATGCTGAACAGCTCAGAGTTGACAAATATTCTAAGCAACTACAAAAATCCGACTACCATTCAATCATACAGGGACGTCAATGAAGAGTGGAAGGACGGGGGGGGGGAGAGAAAAACACCTTAAACAGGGGCAATCGAAATTAAACGTGCAATAATAAAGGTCTGAATTATCATTGTATTTGCTTTCTGTGCTTTAAGCAGAGTTCCCAAGAGATGTGCGTGAGACAAACAAAGGTACCCCTGGTATCTGAAGAAATGAGTTATTCCCTCCGTTAGAGGGGCCCCAAAACATGACGTAGAAAGAGCCATCAATATATTTGCTCCATTATATAAATTCTAATTTCAAGCACATTCCCAATTCCAATTTCAAGCACTGTCAATTGGTAGTCTCGTCTGACCAAATTAACTTTTGTTAGAAAAGTAAGTAGTTATATCTTACCTCGGTAAAGGCAATGACGTGAAAAAAAGCTGAAATTTCTCTTTTCCTACTTGGTAAATATTCAAGAGTATGTTTAATACAATAGGAAGTGTCATCCACCTGCCGATAAACCTGGAAAAAAACGGTCATCAAGGAAGCTGGCGACTATTGTAATCACAGTTGTTTATTTTTAGTTATTAGCATTTTATTTGACAAATCACAAATTCTTCTTTAATAACATACTTTTCTTGTTTACCTTTTTCAGGTAAGGCTGATCAAACCAAGAGGCTCAACTTATAGACTACAAAACCAATCACTTGACGAAATGCTTAGGTCTCTATGACTAAGGCCCTGTGGATAACAGATCTTAGAAGTTGGTAAGCTAGGTGATTGAATCTACAGCCAAAATAAGGTCTCCAGAAATATGTTTGGAATTCTGAATTAATCCACATAAAATAAATTTAATTTTTACGTTGGTTTCAACTATGAACTGTGAAAGACATAAAATATGACCTAGACTTAAAGGTCTTTAATTTGCACTGAAAATTAACTTTTGTATACTCTCCATTGTCATAGTAAAAACCCTTGCTTAAATTCATTGTTCTTTTTCATATTCGCCATGAAGGCTGCAGCCAATTAAAGACCAAACCACAGTCCGAACAGAGATAAATTTCTTTTTGAGTGAGAAATAATTTATTAACAAAAATAAGGCTTACATAATCTATCAACAATCATCGGGGAAAAACCATTGGGCTATATATGATGGTTGTTTACATCCTTATAATCTGCTGATATATACTCACACTTCACCTATAAATCAAAAATTATAAAAAAAACTTAAATCATTGACAACTTCCCAGAAGGTAACGTTTCACCCCACTCTTGAACTGGCTAACATTATCGGCCACCTTTATACCCTCCAGGAGAGAATTCTACTGCTGCGGTCCTGCAAATGCGGAAATAAAGATCCTTGCTGAGTACTCCGAGCCTCAGACATTATCCCTGAAGAATGCCTAATTTTATAACAATGATAAAACGAGTTAGACTTAAAAACTTCCCAAAAGCGCTCCAGTGAACAACGATTCAAACATTTATAAAAAAAAATCTATTAACTTGTAAACATTTAGAATTTTCATTTTAGTAAAGCAACTCAAAGTACTATTATCAAATCTCACATAGTCTCCCAAGACCCGAACAACTTTATTTTGTAAAACTTGAAGTCTTTTAAAACTTAACACAAAAGAACTAGTCAACAGCAAACAACCATAAGACAGATATGGATTGATAAGAGAATGATAGAGGATCATTAGAATTCTTGGTTGGAGCTCATTCCTTAGCCTTCTTATAAGTCTAATCCTCTTGCCACTTTTGCTGCTATTGCATCACAGTGTAGTTTCCTGCTCAAATTCCAATCAAGATAAAAACCTAATAATTAAACACTAAAAGCTTGATTTGAGAATACACCGTACAGGAAAATTTTATTTTTTTAAATAATGGGTGTACCAATTCTACAAAAAGTTATGAAATTCGTCTTAAAAACATTAACAGATGGACAGCTAAATCTCATTAAAATTGCCAATTCATTTAGGACCTTATTAGCCTTTTCAATCAAAAGGTTTTCGCAAGGTTATGTTACTGTAAACACAATGTCATCAGCAAATGACGTGATTAGTGTCCCAGGGATATAAAATCACATGGTAATACATAAATTAGGTAAAGTAAGGGCCCAAGTACTGAACCTTGTGGAACTCCGCAATGGAACCTATAACTTCTTGATTTGCAGCCATCAATATTCACTCTAAGCGTTCTCCCTTCAAGATAAGACTCGAATCAATTCAAAGATACATCCTGATACTATCATAAGATCTTTAAGGTTTTTTTTTTCCTTTTTTCTTAGTTTCCCATGAACTTGGTCTGGCCCCGACAACTATAGTATATGATACTAGTTTACTATTTCCGATCGCAAACACGTCCACTAGGCATAAATCAGAAAGGTTTCCCGCCTCAAGTTTCTTTAAGGAGCACGATTTTTTCGAATAACACAGAGAGAAAACTAAGTCAGAACCAAGCAAATTTTATATTGACAGAACTTGTTATTTCAAATAATATCTGAAGTACCTTTAAGGGGCTTTGTTTTGTTTTTTAATTTCCTGTGGACTTTGTACCAACAATTAATAAAAAAAAAACAAAGTTTTTCTGAGGAAAGTAAAGAGAAAAGTTGAAACTTAAAACGAACAAAAATTATTACTTAAATGCATTGTAAGACCACCCTGGCTATACATGACATATGAAACAAAGAAAAGAAAGGGTATCATAAATGAAAAATAAAATCTAATAGGTTAGAAAAACGAGGATTTTGTCAGCCAGTAGCAAAATATGACGACGAAAAACGAGCAAATATTTCGACAAGGACCTCCGCCAAGTCGTCCTCAGCGCTCATAAAAAACAAAAAAACAAAACAAAATCTAACCTTTTGAAGTGAACTCTACAAGAAGAGAAAAGATACTGAATAAAAAAAACAAAAAAACAGCCAGAAATAAATGAAAGACAATTCACCAATTGGATTGGACAAGTATTCTTTGCTTTGCAATATATTTTGCCTGTCTGCAACCACCATTTTCATTAGATATGCGGATAGGTTGTCTAAAGTAGATATTAAAGTTGTCTCTTCTAAAAGAACTAAATGATCAGGATTTTCAAAGATATGGAGGGCTAAAGAAGAATCAAAGGTGTCATTTTTATTTTCAAATCTCAGACTTATCTACTGAAATTTTGTGTAGCCTACATGCAATCGTTCCCCCAGTTGTTGATGGGTCCTACCAATTTAAAACTTCCCACATGAACACGGGATTCTGTAGATACCACTACCCAGTATAGGGTCAGTTTTCTCCTTTCCCGAGTTGAAAAAATGTTCAACTTTTTGTTCAGTTTTGAAAAAAACAGAGAGATTATGTTTTTTTTTAATTTTTCCAAGTTTGTCGCTGAGTTTCGAGATGCATGGTAATGTGGTGAAAGTTTTGTTTCCAATTGCCGGAGTAACTGAATCAAGGGGGACGGGCTCCCTATTTTCCTGATTTACCTTTTTTAATCGTCTATCTATGATACTTTCAATAAGGTTAATAGGGTAGCCACTGCAGAATAGAATATCTTTAACATAATTTAATTTAGATTTTACATGATTACGTGAACAGATTTTTAGAACTTCAGAAAAGTTCCCTTTCTTGGATGTCTTAATTACAAAAAATGCTCCTAGCCTTGAATTTTCTATATATATAGAAAGCCGACCCACAATGATCGGTATCTACATTTCTCGTCCAATTACCCTCCTTCTGTAAAGAAAAAGGGGTAATAATCTCTTTAGTCGACAGAGTTCTAAAAATCTGCCTGTACAACTCTGTATAAATAAAACTAGTACAAATAAACCAACTGATGACATTTCCCTATGTTCGTAGGATTATAGAAACTAGCACTTTACTGAAAACACGAAACAATATAGGAGTTTTATACAATAGAAGTAAACCATTTAAGGACACTTTTTACAGTATAAAAATAAAGCTTTTTAGGCACATTTCATGATTATTCTGCAGACAAGTTCAAAGTGAAGCCATCTTGATAGTATTAGGATTATAGACTACCTTTCGAATTTGTATCATAACTTGAAATTCTCCATTGTATAGAGAGAATAACCGGATTTCCAGAGTTCATATTATGGTTTACTTGTTCTTCATTTCGAGTCACACTAAAGCGTATCTGTATACTCAATCACTTTTGACCTCCTAAACCAAAATTCCTTATGTAATTGGATTTTGTGTTTTCAGTAAAGTGCTAGGTTAATATAATCCTATGAACATAGGGGAATGTCATCAGTTGGTTTATTTATACTAGTTTTATTGATATATGTTAGATAGACCGTAAACTAATAATTTTTGTTCGTTTTAAGTTCCAACTTCGCTCTACTTCCCTCAGAAAAACTTTGTTTTTTTTAAATTAATCTTTGCGCGTTTTTAATTAAAAACGTTGTTAATGACAAATTTCAGTCGCCTACTTGCTTGTAAACCCTGTGGACGTGGTTGGTCATATATCTTTGAATCATTTTTCGTCTTCAATTACCTTCATAAGGCTCACAGAACTTAGAGACTATGTAAAATATCCGTATTGTACGACTGTCTGCCTTAGTTCTGCCCTAAGATGATAGATGGACTATCTTCAAGAAGTGAAAATCATCATTTTTATACAACTCTGAAAACGTTATGCCAGCTTTCCCTCTCATAGAGACTATCTAGCTCTCATGCCTTTCATCACAAAAGAATTACAAAAGATTTATAGGTTAAATCTTCTAATTCATCCAGTATAGTTCCGAATTTTTTCGAACTAGCAAGAGAACGTGCGCTCTTCTAGATTATAAATGAACTGCGTCCTAAGAATTAACTTCTAAGATTTGTATTGCGCATCAATTTCCTTGGTATTCTAGAAGTAACTATTTTTCTTAAGAATATTTTCAAGGTTTTCCAAACCTAAGCATAATTTCCGTATCTATCATAAAGTTTCGTGAAATTATACCATATAATCTGACTTCGAAACAAAAAAGTTTTGCATGTTCATCGTCCCCATCATTCAGTTCTGACTTCTGGGTCAAAATTTACTTTCCCAGTGTCCAAAAATGCAAAAATATGAGGGGCATTCCAAAAATAAATAAATTTTTTATGAACAAGGTAATGGCAATCGTTTTCTATGACTGTTAAGAACTTGTGGACTTTTTAGAAGGTTGAAGGGATCTCTGGATTTCCTTAAAAATATTCTAAAAGGATGGAAGCATTACCTGGAGAAGTGATTTGACATTGAAGGAAGTGATGCTGAAAAATACATTGTAATAATGAATGTTTTAAATCCATTGCATGTTGAAAGATCCATTCCATTGTAATAGAAAAAAGCAATAAACAACTACAAAACTCTGCTTATTTTTTGTAAAGCTCTTGTACTATCAGAGATATGAACCATGTTTATATGAAATTAGCTGAGTATTCCTGCGAAACGCTAAATTTACAACAAAAGTTCATTATCCATACTTTACAAAAACAATACATGTTAGGCACTGAGAACAGAAATGTAGCATGGAACTAGTAGAGTATTCCAGCATTGGAACCGACATTGGTTTTGGTTTAACATTTTAAATAAGTTTAATGCCATGTAGAGTAGGCAAGAAAACATGCGCTCTTCTACATTAAAAATGAACTGCTCGCTAAGGAACAATTTCTAAGGTTTTTATCACGTATCGACTTCCTTGGCGTTCTAGAAGCAACTATTTTTCTAAAGAAGATTTCCAAGGTTTTCAAAACATAAGCAAAATTTTCGTATCTCTAACTTATTTTCACTACCCCCCCCCCTCCATGATAAACACCAAAATTGTTTTAGACATACAGGTGTGGAATAGCAATAGACAAAAATAGTTGGAATGTAACCTGATGACTAAAAAAATATCCAAAGAAAAAAATGCAAATAGGTTTTCAGTACTATGATTTCGCTATAGGCTATATATTACAAAACTTTGTATCTTGTCTATTAAATAGTAAAAATAAGTAAATAATTTGAATAAGTAAACATAAAATTAAGTAATCTTCCTTTTAATGTACAACTTTTGAGTGGTTCCAGAACCACAAGCCTACACTTCTCCAACCCCCTAAGTGGCAAGGGTTTGTGGCATGGATTTAGTAATCTACTAAGAATGTAGTTGCAAACTATAAAACTGGATGACCTTCATTCCGTTTGGAATGAAAATGATTGACAAGTTTAAAAATAAGTGTATCACATTTACAAACATAGTGAATTATTAGTAAAATAATCATATATGAAGGGACAAAATCATGACTGAAAACAAAAAAATGCCTAAGCAGGAATTGAATGTTTCACATTCTGACTTGAGTCTTAACGCGCCAACTAACTGAACTACGTCTCTATTGATCCAATTTAATCTATTGGTAATTATACAACGGTAAATGCGTAACTTGCTGAGGAGGCTTGGAGGGGAGTATAAGAGAGGTGTTCTTTAAATCTCCAGTTTAGGGTTTTGTACCATAATTGTTATAATAGTACCGTTTTAGACTTCTAAGTCTTTTCAATTAAGGAGTGGCGCCAAAAGTGATGTTTTAATGCTATATCGCACTTACGGATGGTAGAATTGATAAAAAGCACTTAGATATGAGCAATAGCTTTCCAATGAGCCATTAAACATAACTAAAAAAGTTCTGGTAGCCTACTAGCCCCAGCTTTTCCACTTGAGGACGTTGCACTAAAAGTGTCATTTTTAGTGTCATTTGGAACTTGCATATGGGGGAGTTTATAGGAAGAATGTAGATAAAAGGGATATCTTTTATATGAGCTGTTGAAAATCTGTGTATGATGTTCTGGTAGCCAACTAGTCCCACCCCTTGAGAAATGACACAAAAAGTGCCCTGTTAGTGGCATATGGAACTTGCAGATGGTCGAATTTATAAAAGGCATGTAGATAAGAGAAACAGCTTTTGAATGAGCCATTAAGCATCTCTCTATGATGTTCTGGTAACCCGCTAGCCCTGCAAAAAAAAAAAAAAAAAAAAAAAAAAAAAAAAAAAAAAAAAAAAAAAAAAAAAAAAAAAAAAAAAAAAAAAAACAGATCAGACCAGACCAGACCAGACCAGACCAGACCATATATAAAAAAAGTGATTTTCCTTGTTGTTCAAGGTGGGGGCCTGTAATTTCCTTGTACAAGGGCTTCAACCATGCTGATTGCAATGGTACGCTTTTCATTTTGATCTGACGCCATTTTCAAGGGATTTCAGACTTTTTTTCGAAATCACCATAAATGTATTTTCGCTATAAACTTTTACTTTTAAGACGAACCTAAATAATAGTTACCATTCCTGAATCAGTGTCAGATGTAATTTTTTTTCACTAGCTAGTTTTTTCTAGACACCTTGTAAAACTTTTGGTTACTATAGACTGTGGTTCGCTCTTTACTAGGTTGCAGCTAATGCTGCAACCATGATTATTGTAGCTTTATACCAGTTTACCCTTTGTGATAGAGGAACGCGTCCACTAGGTGTACATCAGAAAGTCCCCCCCCTAAAGTACCTTTAAGGGGCTTTTTAAAAATTTAATTTCGATAATAAGGACTCGAAATCCAATTCAGAATAAAAAAAATTTAAGTTGAACAGAAATCCTTATTCAAATTAAGCAATCAAATTATTTTTAACCTTTATCTTACCCTACTATGATAACTCCCACCCCAGCCCCCAAAAGCGCGAAAAGAAGAATTACGAGAAATAAAACATAAAGATAAATCTTATATGCAAATAAAACAAACAGAAGTTTTTATCTCAATTGAAAGTAAGGACCAATATTAGAACTTAAACGAACAGAAATCATTCCGTATACAAGGGGGGCTGCCTTCTCCTCAACCCCACGCTCGTTACGCTAAAGCTTTTTTTTAGTGCTTTCAAAAAGATTGTTATTCCACTTCAACGACCCTTATGTTTCAGCAGTCGTTCTTAATGAATTCGGACAAAAAGTCAAACTTTAGGGTAAAGAGCGGTGAGTTTGGGATAAAGAATTTTAAGTTTTAATGTTATTTCTTACTTGCAGTTGAGAAGAATTTTTTTATTTAATTTCTTATCTTCTTCAAATCATGACCAGGCTTAGCCAAGATATGATCTGGGGTACCGGACCAATAAACCACGATTTCTAGCTGTTAAATTGCATATATTCAATAATTGTAAAGTGATTAATAGCGTCCCGCTTTTTCAGTTTTTCAACTTAAGAATTTAAATGTTGGATAGTAATAACAATTTTGGACAAAACACGAATATCTTGTCAAAATTTTCGATAAACAGTAATTTTAGTGATCTTCGACGCGGCTGAAGCCATATCAACCTCTACAATAGGATTCTCTGATGTTTAAATACATTTTGTATATATATGTTCAAATATACTTTTACGTATATGTATATGCTAAATATAGGTATTAAACCTCTGTATATAAATAGGAAAAGAAAAATATTACCATTTAAAATTGTTGAAAACAAAGCTCCTCGTAGCACTTGCGCCCCCCCCCCCCCCTCAAAGACATTTCCTAGTGAGGCTCGCCTTTTCCACCTCTGTGCCGGTAGGCATGTGAATGTAAACATTTTATACTTATATAGAAAAACACTGCCACAATGAGAAGTGTGCTACTAGCCCCGCCCCGTCTCAGCCTCAATAATAAAAGTGAGAACCAGAAACACTCCCATGAATCAAAGAGGAATCAACTCTTGTTATATTTACATCAAGATTCAAAAAGAGTTAAGATATTTGGGTATTAAAATGCACCCTTTGAGGAATCTGTGCCCCCTCTCCCACCTACTAAATGATCCCCGTCCCTTTTCTATAATAGCTGATGCGCACTTACACATCATTGTATATATTTTCATTAAATATGAAGCAAATCAATCGAGTTAAATGAAGCTTTAAAATAAATGTCAAAACATTTTTCTACAACAAGAAGGGAGGTATCACCCCACAGCAGCCTTATTACGGCTTAGTCTAAATCAAGGGAAATGAGAATATTAATTCCTACCCCCCCCCCCATATTCCTTCCTGCATTTACCTGAAGGCTTATGAGAGTTAGACCATTTGGGTCTTTAAATGCGCTCTTTTAGGCACTTGGCACTCCCCTCCCCCACCTACACAATGACCAATAGCCCTCCTTCATAATAGCTGATGCACAGTTATACATTACTTAACAGTATTTCATGAAAAATCAAGTGAATTAACTTAGTTAAACGAAGCACTAAGAAAAATGTCTGTATTAGCCATTTCTCTTGCATGCACAGGTTCCCTGGAGTTTAATGGCTAACCATTTTCATATATTTCATTCCTTGTTTTTATTCCCTAATAAATTAGTTCTTCTACTTCTATAAAAAAAGAGAAAAACCTTTTGAAAGAAACAGAATTATAAATGGAAAAAAAGAACGTAAATCCCATACTTCCCTTGGTGATATCATTTTTAATCCCAAATATTTCGGTAAATAATAGATGGCATTAGTTTTAAAGACTTGATGACATAATATGCAAGCCGTAACAATTTTGCATAATAAAACTAAACTACAAAGATACACTAAACAAGAAAGCGTGCCGTAGCCATGTACACGTCAATTTAAATATCATAGTGAGAACGCCATATTATCGATTAAGATATACCTCCAATAGAAGGACACCAGGTTAACGACAAGTAAGAACTCTACAAGTGCTAGGATAGATCCTAAGAACCAGTGCCATATCAAGAACTTTAAAATTGAAAAGAGAGGGAAATGGGTAAATTCGTGTTAGTTCCTCAGCCATTATAAAGTAAAAAACATGTACATTTTTGAATCTGTACTATTTCTCCAAGAAGTAGGGTTCCAACCAAGCCCCTTCGTGGGTACGACCTTGCGATAAAAGGATCTGTTGCTTGAAGTGTCTTCAGTAAACTCAAAGAAATTAAGATATATTTAAAATTAACTTAACTTTCAATAAAATTAACTTACTCTAGAATAAAAAAGACTCATTCTGCAAATGTCACATTCCCATTGAGATTCAGCATTAGCTCCAGGAATATAACGTATTCTTCCTTGTGGGTCTTCTGCTCCAACTTTCTTTAACTTTAGCTTAGCTAGGGCTTCCCTGTCCACTATTTCTGCCTGAATAGACTGTTTTAGTAAGGGTTCAATCTGAAAGATATCAAGAAACATTCTTTTAATATGTCAAACCACAATTACTAGTCTAGTCTATGAAACACATCTTGACCAGAAAACTCCATGCATTGGCCCCGCAGTAGCTGGGACTATCGGAGCCTCTTTTGCAAAGCAAAGATCAATCCACTGAGCCACCATAGGCTAAACCACATTAAATTTTGGTCACCATTACTATTTTACATTAGCTCTTTAATAAGTTTCAAATCATACGTCTTTAACAATAGCTCAAAACTAAAATTACTCCGTCATAGAGATAATGACGGTTCTATGTTGACTCCGTCAAGAAAGAACGCAGTACTATGATTAGCATCACTAAAACAAGGGCAGTATAGCATTTTATGATTTAACAAGTAAAATATCAAACTAAATTAAATAACAAAAAAAATGGATTTTAATCTAAGTTTTCGAAGATTTATAATATAAATTTACATGAAAACTCATCAAAAAACAGAGCTATGTGCACTGTTGACCAGGACAGGTTAATTTGTTTGCAGTTATATGTGTAATCAAATCATTCCTGTTACGAAACTGTAAGGAAAGAACAGTCTTTGCTAATAGTAACCGAAACACTAAAACAAAACGAAAATTTAGAAAAAACATATACATAACATCAAAATAACCTCCATCTTAGGCTGATTTCAACCAAGTAGCACTTACTATCACTACTAACAACTCACTAGAGCACCGAACCACCTGAGGCAACACACCTACGTACACTTCTTCTCCATCTCAGTCTGTTTAAAGCCCCCCTCTTTACACCTTCCTCAGAAGTTCCAATTTCAGTTTGATCCTTCCTTGTTACCTGCTCCCACCTATTTTGGAAGAAAACCTGCTTTTTCTTTGGCCCTAGATGGTTGGCCAAAAAGGATAATCTTTGGCAACCTGTCGGGCTCCATCCGCAGAGCGTGTCCTAGCCATTCCAACTTTTCTCTCATTATA
Source organism: Artemia sinica (assembly GCA_027921565.1). Classification (NCBI taxonomy): domain Eukaryota; kingdom Metazoa; phylum Arthropoda; class Branchiopoda; order Anostraca; family Artemiidae; genus Artemia; species Artemia sinica. The sequence goes on along the minus strand of CM051261.1, from coordinate 48,573,232 downwards.
GACCTAGAAAGCATAATAGAACCACATTTTTCGTACAGCTTACTGTTTGAAATACGATCAGTCAGAGGGATACCCAAAATAATCAGTGGACCATTCCTCTGTAAAACATCTAATAAATCCTCCACTGTCTTTCGGAGTGGCTCACGTTTCATAGTCATACTTGACCACTGTCATCACTGTAGCTTCCAATATTCTAATCTTGGTTCGTAAACTTATCTTCCAATTTTTCAAACTTTTTTAGCTGTGAAAAAAACCTGGGTCTTGGCTGTTCTACTTTTAACACCTTCAATGCATCTGCTTCTTTACTAGTAATACTACCTAGGTTAAAAAAAAACACATTCAAAACACCCCATATGCTTGCGGGTTGTCAAAAGAGAATATCAGCAATATCTAAGGAGCAGCTGAGGGTATTAAGCTGAAACTTTCAAGGCATATTGAGGGGATCTTGAAAAGTGATGAAGGAGGGGGGGGGGGGCAACTAGCCCCCCTTCTTGCCCTTTTTTAGGTTTCCTCTAATAGATATGCCTCCAAGAATCCCATCCCCCACAAAGCCACGGGGTAAGGATTATAGATTATGCAATTTGCCAATGGTTTACATGCAGGATTTACTATACCGACAAGGGTTGGTGGAACTATGGAGAATTTTGAGGGTTTTGTTAAAATGACATTTCAGGACGTGTTGAAAGAGGTGTTGAAAAGTGGTTAGAGGGCTGTCAGTCCCCTTCCCATTCTCTCTTTACCTGCCCTCCCTCAATAACTTCGATCAAAATTTTAAAATTGACCTTTTCTATAGCCCGCAATTTAAATAGCCCAAAATACCATTTTTGGCTGCCCCCTCTGCTCAATACTGATCGAAATTTTGAAATTGTCATTTTGTTCAAACTAGTCTAAAGGTCTAATAGATATGCCTCCAGGGATGCCATGGTCCCAACAGCCTCGATGCAAGGATTGTAGATTATGCAACTTGCCCATTGTTTACATCCAGGATTTATCATTACGAAAAGGGAAAATGTCCGATTCTGGGTGTATCCGAAAAGGCTATGGGTGTTAAGGTAAAATTTGGAAAATGTTGAGTGGTATGTTAAAAAAAATTGGCACTATGTGCATCCAGTTATCAAAAAGAAGGTGCGATATCCTAAGAACGGCTGAGGGTATTAAGTTGAAACTTTCAGGACATACTGAGGGAGATGTTAAGATGTGGTTGGAGCCAAACCCCCTCCCGCATCCTTCTCAGCTACCCTCCCTTCAAACTTTCTATCAAAATCTCAAAATAGTCACCTTCCTCAACTTCAAACTAGTCTAAATGCCAAATAGCTATTGCTTATGGGGATGACATACCCCCCTCAGGTTTTGCGAGGGATACCGAACACAATCAAAATACATTGTGTGCATGCTGGTTATCAAAAGGGCATAGCAACAATATCTACGACAATATCTACGAAACGACTGAGAGCATTAAGTTGACACTTTCAGGGTATGTTGAGGGGGATGTCGAAAATTAATCGGAATGAACCAGCCCCCTTGTCCTTTTTAGATGTCCACTCCCCTCATACTAATCAAAATTTTGAAAAAGCGATTTTTTTCAAAATAGTCAAAAGGCCTAGTAACTATACCTTCAGGGATGCAAGGCCCCCCACAGTCCTCTGGGCAAGGATTGTAAATTAAGCAATCTGCCCTTTTCTTAGTAAGTTCGATAAGGCTAAGGGTGCGTTCGATAAGGCTAAGGGTATTAAGGAAAAACTTCGCGAAATGTTAAACTAAATCAAAAGATACTATTCTCATCCAGTTTATTAGAAATGGCGTATCTGTAATATCTCTAGAATGGCTGAGAGTATTAAGTTTAAACTTTCAGGGCATGTTGAAGGGGATATTGAAAAGTGGTCGGAGGGCAACCAGTCCCCCTCCCATTCCCTTTTTTACCTTCCCTCCCAACAAAGATATGTGATATCTGCATCCTGGTTGTCAAAAAAGCGTATTTGTAATATCTCAGGAACAGCTAATGGCACTTAGTTGAAACTTTCAGAAAACGTTGAGGGGGTGTTGAAATAAATAAAAAGATGCTAATTAGAAAGCCGATGACGCGAAAATCGGATAAATATTCATTATGTTAACCAATAACAACGTTTATTTATTTGTTATTATTACATTTATTTTGGTCAAGAGTATGCCAGGTCCTTGAGCCGACATTTGGAGGAAACGACACTTAAATTACGTAAACCAATAATTTCAAATGACAAGCTTCATCAGGAGATTGAAAAAATGAATGGAGTTTTTATTTATCTTTTTATTTTCTTTTACAACTGAAAAAGACATGATGTCAACAGCATCCATTAATGATAATCAAAAAAGAAACAAATAAGCAAAAACAAAACAAAAATGAGAAGGGCATAAATATAAATGAACAAATCCAGAATAAATTATCAAGATTAAAATAAACGAAAAAATAAACACTTGAGAGACAGACAAACATAAACAAACAAAAAAGTAACTAAATGACTAACTCATGAAATCGTCGTGGAGCTCGTTACCCTTTACTGAACCTCATATTTTTCTCCTCGCAACCCCGTGTGGCTCGGGGGAAGGGGGGGGGGGTGTAAGGATCACTAAGTTATGGTTTTAAGGAGATCTAAGGAGTAAAGTTATGCAAAATACACAGAAGCAAGAGGGCTCTAGATCGATCTCGGCTATGATACAGAAAACTTGAATGGGTGGCAAATAAATAGATCCTTAGCGGACTACTTTACAGTCTAGAATAATAGCAGAGGAAACGTTCATCTTACTCCGCAGACTAACTTTAATCTTCATTTTAATTTCTGGACATAAATTACGAAAAGGTAGGACTACTGACTTATCAGCAGCGGCGGTTCTGGGATCTCTCGCGCCCGGGTAAAAATCTTGATTACCCACCAACCCCCCCCCCCCGTCTCCCACAATTTTCAGAACAAATTTTAGCCTAATCTAACCAGACATGACGATGTGCCATTCATCCTTCCTACGGTCTAAAGCAACAATATATGAGCTGTCAGCTATATAGCAACGAAAGCAATTGTGAGCATACGAATTGTCAAGATTTTTCTGAGGATTCTAGACGACCACACCATAAGTAGACTTTTAATTCTCGACTCTTTATTAATTTACTTTTAATACTCTTCAATTTAATAAGTAGACTCTTTTATTCTAGTTCTCTCTCATTCTTCCTCTCTTTGTCTCTGACTTATTCTTTGTCTTTCTTTCTCTAGGTAATAAATAAATATTAGATCCTTTATTGACCTAAAGTGCTTTCACTAGGATATACAAGAACAAAAGCATAATAAAAAATGAATAGAACAAACCTCTTTCAGCATTTCGCCACTGACTTTCGAGTCTTGCACCATTGATACAAGAAGTCTATCCAAAGAAAACATTGTTGGCTCACAAGACTCCCTAGCATCTGCAAATATCTGGGGAGCAGTTTTGAGCCACGCTATTGGTGCGAAGTAAGCACTTTCGGAAACTGAGTATCTAACAAAGGAAAATACTATAACAATTCACAGAAACTATTAAAAGTATGAAATAGACAGCGCGTATAAATCTGATGAGGTTACCTCTTAAATCTTAAATGCACATACGGAAGTTACGTGGGAGGATCTTTCCATGGAGGAAGTTTTCATGGGGGAAGGGACATTGCCATGAAGGGAGTGCCGGATTTCCCAGCATTATTTAAAAAACGATGAGAAATTAAATAAAAAAAAGTTTTTCAACTGAAAGTAGGGAGCAACATCAAAACTTAAAACGAACAGAAATTATTATGCATATGATTCGGTTCACCCCCTAGTCATTACCTCGCTCTTTACGCTAAAGGTTACCTCTTAAATACACATAAATTTTCTAAACTATGTTTACGCCCTGGAAGGATTTTAGACTATTCTTTCTGAAGGGTCAGAATTTAAGAAGAGCAGGTCAATTAAAAGTACTGATACAACAACACTGCTGAAAATCAATTATTTTCAAGTTGTTCATGAACGTCGTTCTGACCTTTAATGTTCGCTCAGATACTTCAATAATTGCTGAAGTGCAGTCAAAACATCTGACTTCTCGTCATTCAACAGTGATCAAAATCCATTTGAGTTTACTTTGATTTATGTCTAATTTTCTTATTGTTCGTCTTCCCTAAATGATATAGTCAACCAACACCTGTTAGGACAAATGGCTATTTTTGGGTTATACCATCTCTTGGAAGAATGAGTTCAAAGTTGCTCAAACTGACTTCTTGATAAAATATTAGAAGCAAATATTCATTTTTTCAGTCTTTTGTGGGAAAACTTTTTTAGCCAGCCGTCATTTTCATATGCACTTGCAAACTTAAAACACTGGGAACTTGCATCAACAACACTACACTCACAAAGGTAGAACATAGGCTTTTATTACATTGTATTCCTAAAATCTAATAAATATGCTAAACAATAAAATCCTTGATATTCTTTGCTTGAACACAGAAGTTCCGAACCAAAAATCTGTGCCTATAAGAAAAAAAATATATTTAAAAATATATTTTATAAAATATATAAAAATATTATTGCTAGTAAAAATCAAATTCTTTAATGCAAGTTTAAAGACCCAGCTCATTAAAACTAGAGATAGAGGGCATCATAAATTAAGGCAATTTAGCAGGGGGGTGAAAATATAAAGGGTAATAAGACTGCTAAAATGATGTAGCCACAATGGCCTAGCAATGACCAAGACGGTATTTGGTCAGAAAATTATCAAAAAGTCAACGAAGTACTCGTATAAAGGTAAGACTGCTAAACTACTGATATGTTAAACAATTTGAGAGCATCTTTAAATTAAAGTTGAAATTCCGCAAAGGTACCTTCTTACCCGGTAGTTAAGACGTTAATGGACTTGAAATTGAGAAATGGAAAGGAATATTCCAAGGACAGTTGGATTTGAAACTGAAGAGTTTACAGCCCAACAATGTAGAAGGAAATATAGATGGGCCTAACCTAGAGAGATACATTGTGAAGTCAAAGGCGAAGTATTAGCAAGGAAAGTTAGAAAAGCACCTAGGAGAAGTAGCAAGAAACATCTAAACTTGGTTGAAGGCAAATGGGTTTTATACAAAAAGTTTTCGAGGGATAGCATTTACATAAACAAGAGAGAAATAATGAAAGTAGAGAGGATCCGGAAAATACAGCCAGATGGCATAGTACTAAGATATTGTATTGACACGTTAAGAAATTGAGGCAAAGTACCCAGTCAAGACCACTTCCCTTCAGAGGTAGGTATTGGGTGTAAATTAGTTACAAAGAATGTTTAGGAGAAATAGGCTGAGTATTTTGAGTGTGTTTCAAACCAATAAGATTATAAAAATAATGCATTTGTGAACGATATTTTAATGAAAAGAGTTTAATTTATTCAGGTAGAATAAGATAGTAAAACACTGAATAAGGATCAATCTATCGGTACTGAGAGTATGATAAGTGAGTCTTTCAATAAAGTGGTAATTATTGTCCTAGCCGGCACGTTCCGTTAAACAAAGATTAAAGCTGAAAAAAAAAATGAAGACAAATACGTAGTAAAGTAAATAAATATGGATAGCAGATACTTAATGAATATAATATTCTGAATACCAAGATGGATTGAAAGGGTTAGCAATCTAGAGTGAAAAAGAAACCAAGGAGGCTAAGATGCAACTTAACCCCTTAATACCGAAAAATACTGTAGTGATGTCCACGGAATTGGTGGTGTCCGTGGACAAAAATAAAGAACGGAAGTCCTTAAAAGAAATTTGTCGTTAAAGTAGGAAATATTGAAACACATATCATATAAAATGAAAAAAAATACTTGTAAAAGAAGAAAAAGGCAAAGGTTACCCTGTGGATATTGAGTTTGTAAATGCTCGAGGAAACACAACAATGAATTCCCCAGGATTTTGAACAGTTCTTGAAAGACGAATACCCTTCTCATGAAGTGCACGCGGTGAGATCATGACGGCATCAGAAGGCAACCAAACCCGTTTATTTTGTATAAAACCTGGCCAAAGCTTTTGAACAGCACTTCGGAAAGCCGGCTCCTGGTCGACTGACAATCCATACCTATAGTAAAAAAAGAACTTCATTTAAAATAATTCATACAGACATTGTAGGTCATCCATTAAGAAAGATCATATCGCTTTAATGGGTTCTGCAAAAATGATTCATATTACTCTGTATGTTCCAACTAACCTTAAAACATACTAGTAAATAATAGGAGCCCGTGTTCACAACATTCTTCATAACCATAATAGATCAAATATGAGATTATTCCGACTACAAGACAACCTCCATTTTTTCTTATACGCCGAAAAGTGGGTTTAAAAATAGCTAATGTGCAGATCGTAAAACATCATGTGAATTTCTCTAAGAAAAAGGCTGTTACATTCTTCTGTACACAATTTATACAGGAATATAAAAAAGGAAAAACTGCAAAACAATAGTAGATAAAATAGTTATAAAACAAATAGTAAAAAATGGGCAGACAGAATTTCTACTGTTATGTCTTTCCCAAGGTTATTACATTTGAGAGAAATATACCGTAGCTCCTTATCAGCATTTATCTTGCCTTGTCAAAAATATTCAGAAAAATGGTAAACGCTAGGTACTGTTATCTTCCATCAATTCAATGAAATAGTACAAATATTTAAAACGTTTTAACTAACCACCGAAAGTCTAATGCCGATAAATTTTTTTATTTTTTTTTATTTATTTATTTTTATTTATTTAGTTATTTTTTTTTATTTTTTATTTTTTTTTTTTTAGAAAAGTGTTCAGAGGTTGTGCGAAGGTATAGAAGGTACATATGCCTATGAAATTGAATGAAATGATTTACAAACGTTATCAATACCAGCTAAAGACCGCCACTCTACCCGATTAAAAAAGAAAACAAGAGATAATACTCAGCAATATGATAAACTCAAAACTTCTTATGGACAATTTATTATGCTACATGCACAAAAAACACCCTACAATTTAACGACCTGTTTTTTCGGCTATTAGCAGGAGTTTGCACTTTAAACGTTGCAATTGTCCAAATAAGATTTGATATAACGGGAAAACTTGTTCAAAATAACACTTTGCCTAGATATAGCGCATTATTTGTCCTTCAAATTCGTTACATAAAGTACATGCTATCAGTTGCGGCTGAAAAACAATATAATTCTTTCCGTTGCTTTTTTTAAATTTATGAATCACGTAAATTAAAGTTTAAAGCTCAACTTTTTTCCCCTTTTAAACATATCAGTAAAAAACCATTCATTTACGACTTCAAAATGTCTGAAATCAAGTTACCCTGGGTTCCCACTGATGCGAGCTCATGCAAAAACGCCAGTTTTTGCGTGACCCGTCAAATTTTCTCCGTTTTTTTGCAGCAAGTTTCTGCGTCACAACGGTTCTACGGCTGCGTTAAAATATTTCTACTGAGCCGTTGAAAATCGCATCCGTTATTTTGAACTGAAATATTTGTAAAGCCATAAATTGCAAGTAACTGATAAACTAAACATTTTTATCAAAAGTTTTCCATTAAAGATTGACAAACAACATGAGGGCCCTGTCCTTTTAATACAAAATTTTAATAGGCAAGCCCCGGGGGGATATTTTCAGGGAAATGAGCCAAAGAGTTGAGACTTATATTTTTCATTAGGCATAGTTAATCTAGGCTAATATTGGTTAGCCCCTGGTTTCTAGAACTTGATTAAGCCTAATCCTATATATATGCTTTTTAAATGTCTCATAATATCTTTGTGCTTCAATAGCTGTAGTGGACCGTTACTGTGTGCACATTTTTGCGATTTTTCTGCATCCGCTATCCGTGAGCCGTTTTGCGTTAAAAAAATCGCACCAGTGGAAACCAAAGGTTAGTGAAAATTTTGGCCTATAATATTGTAGGACTAGTTTCCACAGCAAGGAAAATAAAGCGGAAAATCAAGTAGGTTTGTGAAGGATCTACTTTAATAACTAAAGTTTTTCTCCTTTTCTGAAAACTCAGGTTCTATAGAAAAATTCTTCTTTCATTGTGCAGTTGAAAGAAAGGTTCATGCTTATAGCTTGAACATTGGACATATTAAATCCTTTCTCTAAGTTAACCATAGTTTTATGTTAAAAACTTCGTCCAACTAAAAGGCTACAGCCGAAAATCCAGCATCATTGAGGTATTTTTGTTTCCATTCAACAACACAATATGCAACAATATATATAAAAAAATATAGCATTTAGACTATTTTTAGTAAGACATTGAACAACTCATGTTCGGTTTTTATTTCTGTCGATTCTAGCAAATAAACAATGCGTCCAAGCAAAGAAACATACCGCATCAGGAACGGCATTCCGACAGCTTTGACAACTTTGTTAAGCTCTTAAAGCCTTTCAGAGTGTTTACACTTAAAAAAAAAATGAATATAAAGAGGTATTAACTACAACTATGCATCAATCTTTCAGGATTAGAGACAGGGGAAGATGGGGTAGGCAGGAATAATAGTCGAATTTTCCAAGGTCTATTATTCGCACCGTTAAAAATTTAAAGCATTTCTGCCACAATTATTGTAAAAGACGAACGCCGATTTTACACGCTTTTAAGGCTTTTCTTTTCAAATTTATAATCCCAAAGGGACAATCTATATTGCTACTGAACAGAAACCATTTATTGAACAATAAACCCCAAAAATACAAACCAAACATGAAATAAATTAAGCAGAGGTTTTAGACAACTTAATTCCAAAGAGCTAATTAGCGAAGCTATAGTTCTTTGAAATACACCTTTAAGGCTTAAAATTTTTTTTGAGAAGTCAGTCAACCTTACTACATGCTACAAAAATAAGGAATTCCAGAAGCTTCTAACAATAATTCCATCTTTGCCATCATTGTTCCCCACTAAGAAACACCTTGAAATCCCAAAGAAACCAAACATATCTTAATCAAATATGATAGATGACTTGATTAAAATGCTTATTGTCTCAAACCTAGAAACCTTGCTTATATTTTTTTTCTTTGTTTATTTCTTCTTTTTTAGCAATAAAATGTCACATTTGTCTGTAAGGAAAGAATCTGACAGAGTCGCATCAACATAGGATCAAGTCCACTTGGTTTTGTTTTGACACAAGTTGTCTTCATTATATACGTTTTCGATAGATTTTATTTACACGGCTCATACCCAAAGACCTGTGACAGATCATTAATATTTACTAATCATATACATTCTGCCCCCTGGACAGATGGCTTCTCTGGTGTCTCAATATTTATTTGCCGGCATGGGTATCTGCAAATATAAACTCTTCGATTAATATGAAAAATCCCAAAGCCCAAACTGAAAATGAATGTCTAATGACATACGACAAAAGTTTTCTCTAGATTAACAGGATTGGAAGAAAGTTAAAATAGAATATAACAAAGCTTAGGTCTATAAAGCATAGCAAAGGCTTACCATACACGAGGTGAGCCTGAGTGCATGAATTCAATCCAAGGAAGCCCGTGTGGATCACGGAACCAGCAACAAGCACTAAACACCATTCCGAAATGCAAAATTGGGGCAGTTACACCAATTATTCTTGACATACTTCTTAAAACAGATTCACTGCTATTTGTCAAAACCTATAATTATTTGGTATAATTAACCACATGAATATTTTATAAATTAGGGAACAAGGAAAACAATTACAGATTATCTATAAAACAGATAACAAGAAAAGTTATAATTGCATTTTTAGTAATAGTCTAATTGTATTCCACGCTAGCCAACCTCAGGTTGTTTGTATCTAGTAGTGTGTTTTGCGTAATGCAGAGAGGAGAAAACTTGTGGAAGCTTCCTCACTTCTCTACTGAGATTAAATAAAAAAAAACATGTTTTTTAAACTGAAAGTAAGGAGCGACATTAAAACTTAAAACGAACAGAAATTATTCCGTATATGAAAGGGGCTGTCCCCTCCTCAACGCTTCGCTCTTTACGCTAAAGTTTTTTATTGTTTTAAAAAATAAAGCTGTGAGACAGAGTCAAACTTTAGCGTAAAGAGCGAGGCGTTGAGGAGGGGACAGCCCCTTTCATATACGGAATAATTTCTGTTCGTTTTAAGTTTTAATGTCGCTCCTTACTTTCAGTTTAAAAAACATGTTTTTTTTTATTTAATTTCTGATCGTTTTTTAGTTAATGCAGCTTTTGTTTTTGGCTCGCCGTCATTGAATAAGTAAACAAAATTTGCATAAAAATTTTACTTTTCTTTTGCAAAATGGCTGTCTCTAAATTTGGTTCTGACGTAATTTACAAATTAACTTACGTAACGAACTTCTATATTCCTATATTTTTCGTCTGGCAAAAAATACAAAGTTGCAGATTTTTGCAGATATGAGCTTGAAACCTATGTTGTAGGGTTTTCTGATACGCTGAATCTGACGGTTTGATTTTTATTAAAATTCTTTCAATTTTAGGGGATGTTTCCCCCCCTCTTTAGAAAATCAGGTAAATTTTCTCAGGCTTGTAGCCTTTGATGAGTAATACTAAACTTAATAAAATTCATATATTTAGAATCAGTATTATAAGCCCATTCTTTTGATACATTTATTGACATCAAAGTTCCGTTTTTAAAAGTTTCGATTACTATTGAGCCGTATCGCTTGTTTTTTTTTTTATTGTTTTTTTTTTTATTACGTATATGTTATTACGTATATGATGGGGTTCTCCCCTTATTCAATACCACGCTCTTTACGTTAAAAGTTAACAAAAATTTTAATTCACAAACCCCTGAATCACAAAGGCCGTTTAATTAGAATAGATAGCTCTTTTGAAAGCACTAAAAAAAACTGTAGCGTAAAGAGCGAGGTATTGACTTGGGGGAGAACCCCCTCATATACGTAATAATTTCTGTTCATTTTAAGTTCTAATGTTGCTTCTTACTTTCAGTTGAAAAAACTTGTTTTTTTTAATTTAATTTCTGATCGTTTTTTTTAAATAATGCTTGGAAATACGGTGCCCCTCTTCATAGAAATGTATCTTACCCCAAAGAAAAATCCTCCATGGAAAGATTCTCCCGAGTAACCCCCTCCTCCAGCCCCCCCCCCACCAGAAAAAAATTCTTCCTGAAAATGTCTGTATACTTCCCAATAACCAATACAATATGTAAGCAATGGGCAAAGTTCATAACTTGCACCCTTCACCTGGGAACTGTGGGGGATTAAGTCATCGTAAAAGACATATTTATTAGATTTTCGACTATGCTGAACAAAATGGCTATCTCAAAATTTTGATTGGGTGACTTTGAGAAAAAAATGAGCGTGGGAGGGGGCCTAGTTGCCCTCCATTTTTTTTGGTCACTTAAAAAGTGCACTATAACTTTTAATTTCCGTTCCAATGAGCCCTCTTACGATATTCTAGGACCACTGGATCAATACGATTACCCCTGGGAAAAAAAAAAACAAACAAATAAACACGCACCCGTGATCTTTCTTCTGGCAAAAAATTCAAAATTCCACATTTTTGTAGATAGGAGCTTGAAACCTCTACAGTAGAGTTCTCTCATACGCTGAATATAATGGTGTGAATTTCATTAAGGTTCTATAACTTTTAGGGGGTCTTTCCTCCTTTTTTCGAAAATCAGCCAAATTTTCTCAGGCGCGTAACTTTTGATTGGTAAGATTAAACTTGATGAAACGTATATATTTGAAATCAAAATTTAAATCTGATTCTTTTGATGTATCTATGGGTATAAAAATTCCGTTTTTTAGAGTTTCGGTTACCATTGAGCCGGGTTGCTCCTTACTTACAGTTCGTTACCACGAACTGTTTGATATACACAAGGAAAGAGCGAAGAAAAGAAAAAGTTTCTACAATTTTTGCTCTTTTCGGCAAATGACTGCTACAAAATGAAAAACATCCCGACGTTCTCCCATTCGATGTCCCCCAGGCAGGGCAACTCAACTGTTATGAATCCCCTTAACTCCAGTAAAGACAAAACCCCAGTTACTCGCATAAGAGGGGTGTATCCAATAGAGTACAACTGTAGAAATAATTACGTTGATAGAACAAACCAAAACTTAGGAAAACATTAACAACAAAACCAAAAAGCACAACAAAAGTATTAAATTCTGATATTAATTAAATATCTTGAGATTCAGCTTTAAGTAATTAAGTTTTTGATAACCCCGACAATTCTGTACTATTTGACCAAACGATTCCAATTAGCAATGCCGTAGGAATTAAATGAATTGTCCGTGAAGCCCTTGAAATTAATATCTAAATAATAACAAATTCTTAAATAGAGACTTGGGTGAGTATACCCTGTGTATGCCCAAATTTAATTAAATCAGTAGCCAATAAAATCAGTAGCCAATCAAAATGTACCCATACCCAAACAGCAAACAAGACTAGCTGCAAAAAGAGCAAATATTGTAATAAGGATATTATTACAGTTTTTAATCGTTTCAAACAATATAAATCAATAACCTTTTTGTCATTCTTGGCTGAACCTTCGTTAGGTAATGACAATAGTACTCAATCAAATTATATATATGTATATATATATATATATATATATATATATATATATATATATATATATATATAATATATATATATATATATATATATATATATATATATATATATATATATATATATATATATATATATATATATATATATATATATATATATATGTAGTATATCATAGGCTGCGCGCTAGCGCTGCCTAAGTAAAGAACGATGTGGGAACAATGTGTTTTTTTTTTGTTTTTCTCCATACCCAGGCACTTCGTGTCGAAGGAGTTGTCGTAGAAACTTCGAAAAGGGCTCATTCGATTGGAAATTGAAGTGGCTAGTCCCTTTTATAATAGTCGAAAGTGATTGGAGGGCAACTAGCCCCCCCCCCCTACGCCCATCATTTCCTCAAACACATCCGATCAAAATTTTGAGATAGCCATTTTGTTCAGCGTAGTTGATTTCCAGATAGAAAATTATGTTTTGAGGAGGACACTCCCCCACAACCCTCAGGGCAGGGGTTTTAAGTTATGCCCTGGGGGCATATAAGGTTTTTATAGAAGGAGTTGTCATAGAAACTTCAAAAAAGGCTCATTTGATTGGAAATTCAAAGGGCTAGTACCCTTTTTAATAGTCGAAAGTGATTGGAGGGCAACTAGCCCCCCCCCCCCCACGCCCATGATTCCCCCAAACACATCCAATCAAAATTTTGAGATAGCCATTTTGTTCAGCGTAGTTGATTTCCAGATAGAAAATATGTTTTTGAGGAGGACACTCCCCCACAACCCTCAGGGCAAGGGTTTTAAGTTATGCCCTGGGGGCATATAAGGTTTTTATAGAAGGCGTTGTCGTAGAAACTTCAAAAAAAGCTCATTCGATTGGAAATTCAAAGGGCTAGTGCCCTTTTTAATAGTCGAAAGTGATTGGAGGACAACTAGCACCCCTTCGCCCATCATTTCCCCAAACACATCCAATCAAAATTTTGAGATAGCCATTTTGTTCAGCGTAGTTGATTTCCAGATAGAAAATATGTTTTTGAGGAGGACACTCCCCCACAGCCCTCGGGGCAAGGGTTTTAAGTTATGCCCTGGGGGCATATAAGGTTTTTTATAGAAGGTGTTGTCGTAGAAACTCCAAAAAAGCTCATTCGATTGGAAATTCAAAGGGCTAGTGCCCTTTTTAATAGTCGAAAGTGATTGGAGGGCAACTGCCCCCCCCCCCCACACCCATCATTCCCCCAAACACATCCAATAAAAATTTTGAGATAGCCATTTTGTTCAGCGTAGTTGATTTCCAGATAGAAAACATATTTTTGAGGAGGACACTCCCCCACAACCCTGAGGGCAAAGATTATAAGTTATTCCCTGGGGCATATAAGGTTTTTATTGAAATCTTTGTCGTAGAAACTTGAAAAGGGCTCATTCGATTTGAAATTCAAAGGGATAGTGACCTTTTTAATAGTCGAAAGCTATTTGAGGGCAACTAACCCCCCTCTCACGCCCACCATTTTCCAAAACACATCCAATCAAAATTTTTAGATAGCCATTTTATTCAACTTAGTTGAAAGTTTTGGAAATTAGGTCTTTAAGGATGACAACCCCTCCCCCCACAGCCCTCAGGGCAAGGGTTGTAAGTTATGCCCTGGGGCATATAAAGTTTTTATTGAAAGCGTTGTCGTAGACACTTCAAAAGGGCTTATTCAATTGGAAATTGAAAGGGCTAGTGCCTTTTTTAATAGTTGAAAGTGATTGGATAGCGACTAACGCCCCTCTCACGCCCACCATTTTCCAAATCACATCCAATCAAAATTTTGAGATATCCATTTTGTTCAACGTAGTTGAAAGTTCTGGAAATTAGGTATTTTAGGATGATAACCCCCTCAAAACCCTCAGTGCAAGGGTTGTAAGTTATGCCCTGGGGGCATATAAGGTTTATATAGAAAGTTGTTGTATAAATCATAAGCAGCACGATCGCGCTGCCTAAGTAATGAACGGGGACACTCGAGAAACGAGACAAGAAACGGGGACTAAGTAAAGAGGAGGACACTCCCCCACAACCCTCAGGGCATGGGCTTTAAGTTATGCCCTGGGGGCATATAAGAACGATGTTGGCAAAATGTATTATTTATTATTTTTTTTCCTTTCGAGCAGGGCACTTCGTATCGAAGAAGTTGTCGCAGAAACTTCGAGAAGCGCTCATTCAATTGGAAATGGGAGTGGCTTGTGCCCTTTTTAATATTCAAACTGATTGGAAGGCGACTAACACCCCTCTCACGCCCACCATTTCCCCAAATACATCCAATCAAAATTTTTGAGATAGCCATGTTGTTTAACGTAGTTGAAAGTTCTGGATATTCGGTCTTAGAGGATGACAACCACCCTAACAAACCTTAGAGTAAGGGTTGTAATTTATGCCCTGGGGGCATATAAGGTGTTTATAGAAAGCGTTGTCGTTTCCAAAATGACTCATTCGATTGGAAATCGAAAGGGCTAGTGCCCATTTTAATAGTCGAAAGTGATTGGAAGGCTTGACATTTTTATTGTAAAGATCGAAGTGGGTATAATGTATTATTTTGTGTTGTTGTTGTTACACTTCGTATCGAAGGAGTTGTCGTGGGAACTTCGAAAAGGGCTCATTCGATTGAAAATAGAAAGGGCTGATGCCCTTTTTAATAGTTGAAAGTTGTTAAAAATTGCTGAAAAATTTTCTCCAGCATAGAAATAGCAGGCCAAACTATAAAGTCTTAAAAAACGAATAGATTTAAAGTATTATTTTCTTTTTCCCTGAAAAGACTATGTCAATATAAAACGAACAGAAATTAATTTAAAAAACTTTTTCCACAAAATAAGTTTTTCAAAGAAAAGTAAAGAACTCCATTAAACAAAAAATGAGCAAAAATAAAATCAAATAATCTACCAAGCGTGAAACTACCACAAATCAGCATCGATAAATAAATGAAACCCAAAACGAACAGAAATTACAATAAATAACCGAGTCAAACTCAAAACGAGCAGAAATTAACATAAGTTGGGCGCAAAGCCCCTATGCCTTCCCAAGGCCAGAACAAAATTTGCACTTTACTGAAAAAATTATAAATGTTTTTACTTTTACAACTTTAACAAATCAAATAATTTTAACATTTTGATTACTAAATATCAGTATATGTATATTAAACTGACAATGCACATTCATTTGTATTTTTTCAGTAAACTGCAAATTTTGTTCTGGCCTTGGGAAGGCATAGGGGTTTTACGCCCAACTTATGTTAATTTCTGCTCGTTTTGAGTTTGACTCGGTTATTTATTGTAATTTCTGTTCGTTTTGGGTTTCATTTATTTATCGATGCTGATTTGTGGTAGTTTCACGCTTGGTAGATTATTTGATTTTATTTTTGTTAATTTTTTGTTTAATGGAGTTCTTTACTTTTCTTGGAAAAACTTATTTTGTGGAAAAAGTTTTTTAAATTAATATATATATATAAGATGGAAAGGCAGTGCTGAAAAGGCAGTATGAAGCAAAAGCAGTGTGATCTTCATCATTGTTTATATGAGCTTTTCTTGAACAATTTTGAAAACTACAATCATAACTTCCTTAGTCAAAGTGACCTTAATGAGCAAAAAATGATCTCAATAAGACCAAAGTGTAAATTTTTTTTAAAGTTGGGGGCACGGGCACAAAATTGTATTTGTTCTTATTATTTTCTTTCTTTTGATGGGGGATGGCTTGAAACTTCCAAAATTCCAAAATCCATCTTTATTTTTCACATTTATTTTTTTTATTTTTTAATCAAATACAAAATTGTATTTGTTCTAATTATTTCTTTTGGGTGGAGGAATGGCTTGAAATTTCCAAAGTTCCAAAATCCAACCTTTTAATTTTTTTAAGTATGGGGGCACGGGCACAAAATTGTACCTGTTCTTATTATTTTCTTTTGGGGGAGGGGGGGGGGGTAGCTTGAAACTTCCAAATTCCAAAATCCACATGCTCAGTTGTCAACGAACAGCTGCCATACCATAAAACAACTTATAAAAATAAAGTTCGAGACTGAATAAGCTATTAATCAGAAGGCAAGCTATTCCTTGTTTGGCATAAATTGTTTGCTTCAAATTCAATAGAATACTTTCAACAATCTAAAAATTCAAAATAAAATTCTAGAAATAAAATATCTTAAGCTGATGAAATACTGAAACAGTTAAATAGTGGAAACTAAATAAAAAAAAAGTTTTTAAACTGAAAGTAAGGAGCAACATTAAAACTTAAAACGGACAGAAGTTTTTACGTGTATGAAGGGGATAGCCTCCTCCTCAACACCTCACTCTTTACACTAAAGTTAGAATTTTGTCCCAATTCTTTAAGAACGACTCCTGAAGCAAAAGGGTTGTTTAATTAGAACAATAGGAAGCTTTTCTAATAGTACTAAATAAATTTACCATTAAGAGCGAGGTGTTGATGAGGGGGCAATCCCCTTTATACACGTAACAATTTCTGTTCGTTTTAAGTTTTAATGTTGCTCCTTACTTTCAGTTGAAAAGGCTTGTTTTTTTAATTTAATTTATGATCGTTTTTAAGTAATGCCAGGAAATCTGTCCCCATCTCCACGCAGGAACGCCACTCCCCATGGAAATATCCTCTAGACAATTCAATCCCGGTGAAAGTTTACCTCTGACAATTACCCTTAACAACTCCACGCGTAAAATCAAGACGGAGAAGAGAAAGCGAGACGTTTAAAAGAATTTTGTACAGGAAATCTGGCAGATTCCCCCAGTGTATAATTTCCCCTGACAAGTTCAACCCCTAGAAATTTCCCTCCCCATAGAAAATTCTCCCGTGGAAAAACCCCCGGCAAAAAATTCTCCCCCACTCGAAAACGTATTCATTCTTCACAATAACAAATAGTATGTATATAAAATGGGCAAACTTTATGACTTAAATAGCTTTCCCCTGGGATGTGGGGGTGGGGGGGGGGATCAAGCTATATCCAAAGGCATAGTTATTAGGCCTTTCAACTATGATCAGCAAAATGGCTATCTCAAAATTTTGATCGGACAGCTTTGGGAAAAAAGGCGCGGGGGAGGGGGCCAGGTTGCCCTCCAATTTTTTTGGTCACTTCCGTTTTAATTTCCGTTCGAACGAGCCCTCTCACAATATTCTAGGACCATTGGGTCGATATGATCACCCCTGGGGAAAAAAACAAATAAACAAACACGCATCTGTGATCTTTCTTCTGGCAAAATTCCACATTTTTTCAGATAGGAGTTTGAAACCACTACAGTAGGGTTTTCTCATACGCTGAATCTGATGGTACGATTTTCATTAAGATTTTAATACTTTTAGGGGGTGTTTCCACCTTTCTTCAAAAATCAGGTAAATTTTTTCAGGCTCAAGGCCTTTAATCGGTAAGACTAAACTTAATGAAACTTATATATTTAAAATCAGCATAATAAGCCGATTCTTTTAATATATTTATTGGTATAAAAATTCCGCTTTTTAGAGTTTCGGTTACTATTGAGCTGGGTCGCTCCTTACTTACAGTTCCTTACCGCAAGCTGTTTCAAAAAAATCTCATAGACGTGCAGCGGCAATATTGAGGAGCCAAAACATATTAAGATATTGAAATAAAGGTTCAGTTCGTTAATTAAGTCTTTAAAATTACGCTGTAGTCATTAAGATCATGTGCATTTTGCTTCATTGACATTATCATATTATTTAAGTGAATGTAAAATCACTTTTAAAACGCCTCCGCCCATGGAGACAAAATTGTCGCCCATCAACACAATAGCTCTATTAACCTTGATTTGTCAAAAATTTAAAGGTATTTCTAGATAAACGAGGCATTAAGTACTGTCTTAGTGTGATAAGACACAAATGCCTTAATTCAGGGTTTTCTTAAAAATAATTCACCAAGAAGATCATGCCTACCAGCATTCAAGATAGTATAGTAAATGCAGCTTATTTGGAGGCGTTGCAGGATAAAATGAAAAGTTCATGGGCTTCCCAGGTGAGATCAATTTTAAATAGTTATGGCTTATCAGGAGTTTGGAATGAAGGGAAACGGATAGGACTGGGAGTGGGAAATGTAGCAAAATTAGAAAAGGGTGTTCTGGATGATCAGGAGATTCAGAAACGGCAGTATGAAGTTGCGGCAACGGCAACCCTCGGCGTTTACCGGTAATGGAAGGAGGTCTGGAGATATTAAAGCGGGTTTAAATAGTAAAAAAAATTAAGTGGTATATATCAGGGAGGGGTAATTTCCTAGCACTTGGAGAAAGGAGGAAATATTTAGGGAGGATAAGGGTAATGGATGGTCCTTAGTCATACCCTATGTCTGGAGAAAATGAAGAGGATATGTTTCACTTTATGGCCCTTTGTCCCGAATTACAGGATTTAAGCAAGGAATTATTTTATGGTAATGTGAGGACAAGTGAGTGGTTGGTTTCAATAATGGGATCGAAATATTATGGAAAAATAAGAAATATTGTAAATATATAAAGCTGGGAATGACACATAGAGATTTTTGTAAGGGGGGGCGGGTGAGTGCTGAAAATAATGTTGAATGTGTGTACGCTGTTTTTCTGTTTGTTTGTTATTTTTTGGTAGCCATGGTCCTTGTGGCTTTAGAGCATTAAATATCTACAATGTTTAATGTCTATTATGTGTACTATT
Organism: Artemia sinica; assembly: GCA_027921565.1. Classification (NCBI taxonomy): domain Eukaryota; kingdom Metazoa; phylum Arthropoda; class Branchiopoda; order Anostraca; family Artemiidae; genus Artemia; species Artemia sinica. Next base: position 48,554,095 of record CM051261.1, on the reverse strand, counting down.
ATATTTAATTTGTTTTTGCAATCATATGTTATTTAATTGTTACTGTTATTTACAATATGTTTTTATCGTTATGTGTGTTATTATCATGTGTTTTAATTTTGTCTGCAGGTGTTTGTATTTTCTTTTGTTTGCCTTGGCCCAAAGAGGCTTTCGTTTTGCAATAAAATAAAAATATCTAAAAAAAATATCTATCTATACCTCCTCGGGACATAAAGTATTATAGTATAAAGTCTTATTTCTCTCATATATTTTTTGCAACCCTAAATTGGCAAGCAATTCACCAAGGTCTAAAACTGGCATTTATTTCTAGACCTGTTAAACTTCACTTAAAACACAAATCAAGAGCAAAATTAGCGTCAATCCTTTATAGAATAAAGATATTGAAATTCTTGAAGAAACTCTGTTTGCGCTAGGGTTTCTTGCTATAATTTTTACTTTTTTTTGCCAAATTAAAAGTTCTTAAATTATCTAATGGACGATCAGATACGTTAGTTAGTCCCACTGAAGCTAGACTTGACTGAATTTGAAAAAGATATATAGTTAAATTTACCATGTTTGTTCATTCGTGCCCGATGGGAGACAATGAAAGTTGACCAGCTTATCAGTTTGAACGACCTACTGAAATAACACTTACTTTTGGGTTCCAAGGATGTTTAGCTAAAGGCGATTTCGAGGAGGGGAAACCACAACCAGTTTCTCCGGCGTCGACACTCCCAATGAGTACACACGTGTGCTGAAGTTGAGTTTCAACTAATCGCCAAAACCTTCCCTCTATAGTCTCGCAAGTATCAGAATCGTAGGTTAGTTGTGCACTTGCATTCTTAGCAACCCTCTTAAAGTCCTGAAAAATAATTTAAAATTACATTACAGATTCTTCAAACCATATTTTACATAAGTGTTCAGTGTCCGTAAAACCTGGCGGCCAATCGCGTAGGGTCATGCTAAGGACAGTTGAAGTCAAATTTCTTAGGAGGAATTTTATAATCAGAGTCTGGTTATCTTCAGATCATCACAAGAGAGTGCACCATGTTTTAATAACAATAATAATCTATTTCAACCCACTGTACAAGCATGAAATGCACTTAGAGAAGTACAAAATATAGGAAATTAGAGAAAAATGAAAGCAGTATCAAGAAAAACCTCACAAGAAAAATAACATATCAGCTACTTAGACAACACAACTGAGCAATACAGTTAAATTGAAAGTCAAGAATATTATCTCGACACCGGAAGAACCTGTCCACAAGCTGTTCATTTTTGAAGAAATACAAAAAACGCCATATCTATTTGAAATGTACCGGTTGCGAGTACAAAGCGGCAACTGCAGAAGATATTTTCAAAAACGGAAGAAAATAAAATTAATTTTTTTCCGCTCAGATAGTGTCAAAAAACTTCATAAAGGGACCAAGAAGAAGACATGTGGGGCAAAAATGCGTTGTAAAGTCTGCTCAGGGTTAATTTGTGAAATTGGCCTTAAACTCCAGCAAGAAGCCCGTACGATTTTCTAGGCTTTTCTTTCAATGCTGAGATAACGAGTGTTTTAGAAGTCTTAATATTCAAACAAAACGGAAGACGTAAATATTTCAGAGATATATATATGCGGAAATAGTTGCTGGGCCAACATTGATAGTTACGGGAGGTTGCCGAGACGAACGTTAGACGAGAATGCTAGTTTTAGAGGAGGTGACTTGGAGCCCAATCTCATAGAGAGTAGAGCAGGCTAAGTTAACTGCATTTTGGAGAGCTTGGTGATCGTCTGGTAGAAGAAGAATGTCGTCTGTGCAACAGAGGTGGCTGACATCAATGTAGGGCTGAATAAGGAATGGAGGAATATTTTTAGTAACGGTTAAGATGACATAACTGAAAAAGTTTAAACTAAGCACGGAGCCTTGTTTCACACCTTTCCAAACAGTGATGGAATTGCTAAGCGGGATACCTAGCTGCACCCGTATGGAGGGTATTGCCACACCAATTCCATTAGACACCGTATAGAACAGAGTTTACTCCAGTTCTCAACAGATAAAGAACAGCCTGTGAATGAATAATGGAATCCAACGCCTTTGAAATTCTTATCGCACACACATACAGATTCTATTTCAGCATCCGATGACGGTCTAAAACAGCCACAAAAGTTGCGTGTGCGTTTTACACGCCCAAGCCTTCACAGAATGCGGACTGGTGGTTTTCAAGGTTGCACCTTATGGGTAATTGGTCTGTACGATTCACAAACCTTTGGGTTTTTGCCCTTCTTTAGGGTAACAAGACGTTCCGGAAGAGAAGTTGAAACATGTTGCTGAGCAATACAAGCCTGAAATAAAAGTGACGAATATTGTATAAGAAGTTGTGTAGGGGATAGGACGTGGTCAGTTTGCATCCCACCGTTTCCTGGGGTTTTACAAGGTTTCATTAGACGAATTTGGGTCACGACAGCTGAAGGTGTAACAATAACGAAGTTCTTCCGGTGGTAACACTCGGACACATGGCGGAGGATATCATGTATATAGGTAGCTAAAACTGGAGGAGGATCATCAGAGAAAAGCTAGGAAAAATATTTTTGTCACGCAGCAACATCGATCGAGTTAGATTGCGAAGGCACACTTGGTCTCAGCTTCAAAACTCTCTTCCAAAGTTGCTAGGATTATTTTTTATCTCATGTGCTGCCGTTTGGACTTGTAAATTTTTTCAACGGCAAGAGCTTTTCAGAACCCGCGTTTAGTTGACTTAACTATCAAATATAGCACCCAAACGAGGATAAACATAGCATCCGAGCATAGGGTTTTTGAGCCATACTCATGTTAATTTCTGCTCGTTTAGAGCTTGACGCGGTTATTTGTTGTGATTTCTGTTCGTTTTGTGTTTTATTTCTTTATTGATGTCTATTTGTGGTAATTTTATGCTTGGTAGCTTATTTGATTCTATTTTTGCTCATTTTCAGGTTTAATGGAGTTCTTTACTTTTTTTGAAAAACTTATTTTGTGGAAAAAGTTTTTTTAATTAATTTCTGTTCATTTTATATTGACATAGTTTTTTTGTCAGGGAAAAAGAAAATAATAGCTTGAATACTTTTGGTTTTTAACCCTACATTAAACCCTACAAATAGTAGGGTTTAATTTGGTCATATACACCCTCTAGGTTAGACCCCGGCGCCGCGCCGATGAGGGAAGACCGGCGGCGGCGGGGCCAAAAACAGCACGTCGCGCCGCGCCGCCAGTAAGATGTCGGCGGCGCGCCGCCGGCGTGACCAATGTTGACCGCAAACAATGTTTTCATCAGTCTTTCTCAAATAACAGCTTAAATTTACAACAGATTCGAGCCTATTCATGAGTTCAAAAATTCACAAGTCGCTGGCAGGAAACTGGTCTTCTTCGTTATTCATCAAGAGAAGTAGAAATGTGGTAAAAACAAAATGGATGTGGCGTTTCAGAACTCTTGCATAATACGAGTAGTTGAAGTATCTATTAGTTATGTTTTCTTAACATAAATAATTATCAAAATTAGTAGTTTTTTCATCGAGCAATACTGCATACAAAACTTCAAATACCGTATTACAAAATTCGTCAGTTATCTGGGTAAAAACTTTGAATATAACTTTGAACTTAGAAGCTTAATTTTTTCATAATGCCCTTTGCCTATATCTGTTTTGTCACCTTTAAAACAGTTGAAATGGGCGACTTTGATATTGATTGTTTTTTTTAGCCCTTTTGGATTCTTAAAAAGACTTCTTGTATTAAAAACTGGTTTTTAATTACAATTTAAAAAAATGCATTTTAAAGTTTTTCGGCTTCTTTATAGAATATATGTCATGTAGACTAAGGCTGAACTGCTGCTTTTTTATTGCTTTCGGCTGCTCTTTTGGATATTATTCGTTTTTTTCTTTTGGGGATTCATTCCAAATTATAAATTGATAAATACCTAATATCAGTCAAATTATAAACTGCATCTAAAAGGAGTAATTTATCAAATTGAAAAATACATGATGAACACTTCACATGAGAACACTTCAATTACAATGAAACAACAAACACTTAATGGTTTATTCGGTATGAAGAAAAATTAAATGCCAGCTATTTTCTGGTAAAAAATTAAACACTCCTCCGTTTTAAATGTAATTAAATGAAATAATATGCAGACTGAAGTAGGTCCAGGAAGATGTTGAGAGTTTCATCCTAGTTCGTCACTTTTAATCCAAGCAAAATGTTAGGACACATAGTATCAGTTATTGAGTTTAAGCTTTGATTTCCAAATGCTCACAAAAATTACCAAATTTAAGAAAGTCGCAACAATAAGTCGCCTTTGGTCAAAATACTCAAAGACTCCTCTTAGATTCCCACCCAGGCTCAAAGCTTCTGCTATGGTCATTTCCATGGAAATCTCCAAAGAGTTTCTTTTCAAAATAGCTTTCAAGCGTAGTTAGGGGTATTTAGCCTTTTTTGCTTTTCTTCAAAGCTTTGAAAAAAGTGTTATAATATTCCAAATGTTACATTTGTTATATTTGTGCATACTTTTGGTGATCATTTGTGGGGTGATCGAATTTTTTAAACCACTGAAGATACGTAAGAACGTTGCAACATCTAGTACCCTGAGGTCATAAGACTGTCAAAGACTCCTCCTTGAACCTCCCAAATAGAAAGCTTTTATTATGACCTGGCCTTTTAATGTAACTTGGGCACTGGACCAAGGGCGCCGTTGTCACTCGAGCGCAACGTTAGGTGGGGGTGTCGATATCGCTTTCGTCACACCAATTCGTTTTAGTGTGAATCTGCCAGGTACTTATGAATGAATGTTTTCAAATTAAACCCGTTTCATCAATAAGAAAAAAAACGGGTTGGACGCATATGTCCCTTTCCCTTTGGACGATAAAACCATGCAAGTGCTGTATCAAGTACAACTCACGAAAATCTTGATAATTTTTGTCAACTTTTGTACTTTTTGGCATCCCTGCTTTCAATAAAAAAAAAAATCAAGGTACTAACACTTAAATATAACAACTCCCTATGCCCACCCCTCTATGGATACTATCTTGATAGGATACCGTCTCTGCTTTAAATAAAAAAAATAATTAACTTATTGGCACCCCTGCTTTCAAAAAAAATCGAGGTATTATCATTTAAATATGATAGCTCACTACCCCCCCCCCCTCTGGATACCACCTTGATAAAATGCCGTCTCTGCTTTAAATTAAAAATAATAACTATTTGGGATCCCTGTTTTCAACAAAAAAATTTCGAGATATTATCATTTAAATGTAATACCCCCCCCCCCTCTGGATACCACATTGATAGGATACCGTCTCAGCTTTTATTAGAAAAATAAGTTACTTAATAATTAACCAGGTCACTATATGGTTCAAACAAACATGCAAAATAACGTTAAACAGCTTAGTGTTCCTTGAAAAAAATTGAGGGTATGAGTAAAGGGGTACAAAGCCAACAACAAAAATGTCAAAATTATTCAGATACGCCTAAAATTATTGGAAAACTAAGTCATGGATTCGCCGTGGCATTCAATAAGATCCAAAGAATCTAATTAAAAGGGAGCACACACAAAAGCCAAATTAGGCCAGTAGCCTATGAGAAATCGCAAAATACGCCAGACAATGAACAAGTCTTAATGGGGGGCCCTGGGTCTATCAAAATATTTCAATGGTTTCCCAGGGAATTTGATATAATTTTCTTCTGTCTCCACTTTAGATGAAAAAAATAATTATCCTTTTGGCATCCCTGCTTTCAATAAAAAAAAAATAAGGTATTATCATTTAAAAATGATAGCCCCCTATCCCCCCCCCCCCTATAGGCGATAATTTACAATTTATTTATGAGTCATATTTTTGGGGTAGCTTCCGAACAATCGAGTATTAAACATTCAGGCGTTCCACAATTGAGTATTAAACATTAAGAAAATCTCATCGAAACAGCAAAAAAAAAAAAAAAAAAAAAAAAAAAATCTGCAAACTTACAATTCAGCTGTAGAAACAATCTGTCGGCTGTCAATTTCAAAATCCAACTGAAGGCTGAAGCTGTATAGTAGTGAATTCGTTCTATAATTCTATTCAGCTTGAAAATAAAATTCTTGACTACGAACGATGTTAGAAATAGCGATTGGGAAACTACGTTCGAAATGATTTAGACTCATGTTATAAAGACGATACTGTTTTCTGTCAACATATGAAGAACTGTGTATATTGCAATATTTGCAATTGCATATTTCATCTGTCTGGTTTTTATGCAAAGTAACAAAAGAGACAAAACTTAATGAACAAGAGAGTAGTGAAGAATTATGGCATGCAAAGTAATATTTGGCAGGGAAAGTCACTGGTGATAAATCGGTAGGGGTGGCACCGTGATTGCATGATTTTCGGGAATTCGGGGAACCAAATTTTTTTTCGGGGTGACGCATAGATTTTCGGGGAAATACCCGAAAATTCGGGGATAGTGCAAGCCCTGTTTGATTTCTAATCAGGAAAATCGAAATACTAAACCACACGAGAAGGAAAAGCTCCGACTTTGCGGTTGACGCAATAAAGAAAATTAATTTAAAGTCGACCGAACGCCGCCGCCTCTGTCGGAGGCGGCGCACCTTTGGCATGCCAGCGGCGTTATGACACTTCGGTGGCGTTCGACCGGACCTCTCGTCGGCAGCGTTCGGTCGATCCGCCGGCGCTGCGCCGGGGTCTACTCTAGGTGACCTGATAAAAATAAAACTTAATACCATTCTCAAAAATTATATTTATGGTCTTTGACAACCTGGATAAACTTAAACTCTTTAAATTTAGTTAAAGTTAAAGAACAGAAGTAGCAATAGAAGTAGCTCCGGGAGTTTGAACTTAATACCCTCAGTCGTTCTTGGTATATTGCTGGATGTCTTATTGGCAGCCAGCATACACACAGTGAGTTTTGATTTAATTTTAAAGCAAAATTTAGTTTTCAAGGATAATAGACAAAATAAATAATTGCGGGGGATCAACTACCCGGTAACCCTAGAGATATAGTTGCTAGACCGTTCCGCTATGCTGAAGAAAACGGCTTTCTTAGAATTTTGATCGGAAGTGTTTGGAAAATTATGAGCTGAAGAGGAGGGCTAATTGCCCTCCAGTCACTTTTGACTCTTAAAGAGGACACTAGTACTTTTAATATCCGATCAAATTAGCTCCTCTAAAATATGAATGATATTACTAGCTATGATATTGACTGTATGCCCTTTTAATTCCTGTTTGCAAACAGTATTTTCATTCAATTGAAACTCCCTCTAAGCGTTCCCTGAAAGTTTCAACTTATTGTCATTAGTGTCGTCAGTCAAAGTAATAGTAAAAGCAGCATTAAATACATACATACATTGTCTTCTAGCTAGTTCAAAATCCGCCACAACTTGCCCCAAAAGGTCAAACTTAATAATTTAAGCCGTTATTGTGATATTGCTTTGTCACCTATTTGACAATCTCCATGACCATGTTTCTTTTTCATTTAGTTCAACATCGGCCTAAATATTCCTTGAAAGCTCCACCTTAATACCCTTAGCTTGTGTAGTAGCAGTATGGACACAGCCCCTTTGGGTTTTTTTTTCAACATCTCCTTCAGCACATGATGAAAGTTTCTACTTAAAACCACCGACCGTTCCTGAAGCATTTCTGGTACGTCCTCTTGACAACATATGTGGGCATAGTATGTTTTGATTTAGCTCAATACAGTTTCAGTATTTTCCAAAATTTTCGGCTTAATACCCTTAGCTTCAGTAGCAGTAGTAGTAGTACCAGTAGTTATAGTAATAACAGTAGTAGCAGCAGCAGTAGAATTAATAGTAGTAGTCTCGGCTTTAGTGGCAGTAGTAGTAGTAGCAGCAATAATAATAGCAGCAGTAGTAGTAGTTGTAGGAGTAGAAGCAGTAGTATTATGATGCAACTATTGTCTTTTGGTTAGTTCAATATACCCCACAACAAGCCTTGTAAATTTTAATTTCACGCACAAAACTGTTCCTAAGATACTGCTGATATGCCTTTTTAACAACATGCATATGGATGGCGTGTTGTGATTCAATTTACCAACTCCCCTAAAAATTCCACCTTAATATCCTTAGGTATAGTTGTAATACCAGTCATAGCAGTAGTACTAGTACTCAACTTAATATAGCCATTGCAATGACATTGTCGATATGTCTTTTTGACAACCTATATATTCAAGTATTTGAAATTTTCATCTGAATGCTCTTAGTTTTAGAAGTAGTTGCAAAAGAAGTCGTTTTTGGAGCAATAGTAGTAGTAGATTTAGTAAATGTAGCAGTGGTAGTAATATTAGTAGCAGTGTGCGCATACTGCCTTTTGGTCAATTGATCTTCCCCTTTCAGCATTTTCTGAGAGTTCCAACTTAATACAGAAATCAATTCTTCAGGTACGCTATTTTGCAATCTAAATGCACGAAGCGTCTTCTGTTAGTTCGAATTTTCCATTAATTTTCTCTCAGATTTTACCTTCATAGACTTAACATTGATAGTACTAGCACCATAGTAGTTGCGGTAGCAGTAGGAGAAGTAGTTGCAGTGTTAATGATCCATTAGTAAAGTAGTAACAGTAGTAGTAGCAGTATTAATAGCGGTAGTAGCATGTACATCTTGCCTTTTGGTCAACTGAACATCCCTTTCATGATGCCCCGCAAGTTTACCCTGGAAAAGGTAAGCCGTTCCAACAATATTGCTGATCTACGCTTTTGACCCTCTTTTGACGCCCTTTTCACCTTAATACTCTAAGCCTTACAAGGTGTTGCAATTGAAGTAGTAGTTGCAGTAGTTTACAAGCAGTAGTAGCGAATGTAGCAGTGGTAGTAGTGTTAGTATTGACATGCATATATTACTTTTTTGTCAATTGATCCTCCCCTTTAAGTTTTTTCTGAAAGATCCAACTTAATACCCAAATCCCTTGAGATACGCCCTTTTGACAACCTGCATCCAAATAGTGTGTTTTGATTTAGTTCGAATTCCCCCTCAATATTCTGTCGAAGTTTCACCTTCATACGCGTAGCCTTAATTGTACTACCATCATACTAGTAGTGGTAGTAGTAGGAGCAGTAGTAGCAGTAACAGTGAATTATTTTTATTAGTAGTAAACGTAATAGCAGCAATATTAATAGCAGTAGTAGCATGTATATTTTGCCTTTTGGTTAACTGAACATCCCACTCATGATGCCCCTGAAGTTTCCTTTTGATGCGATGGGTCATTCCAAAAATATTGCTGATAAGCCCGTATCAGCAATCTGTATACACAAAGTATGTTTTGATTTAGTTCAACACTCCCCTCAACATTCCCTGAAAGTCTCACCTTCATGTCCTTCGTGTTTTGAGAAAGTAGAAGTCAAACATCCATACCTTTTCTCAATAACACATACTATATTTGAACAATGAATAAATTGCGTAACTTACAGAATTTGCCCAGAGGCCCCGAGAGGGGGAGGAGGGGGGTGCATCCCCAAACGCATAATTACTAAAACTTTCAACAATGCTGAAAAAACATGTGTCAAAACTTTGTTTTGACGCTTTTTTTTGGGAAATGGTGGGCGTAGGGAGGGGGGGGGAGCTGATTAGTCTCAAAACACTTAGAATCTTAAAAAGGACATTATAACTTCAGATTTCAAATCAAATCAGCCCCATCTGAAGTTTATACCACCACCTATTCCATTAAAACCTAATATGACCCCATAGTAAAACTTACAGCCCTTGCTCCAGGGCTCTAGGGAGGGGGGAGGGTCGTGTCAAACCCGGATGCATTGTTATATGTTTTTTGGAATATTTTGAACAAAATGGCTATCTCGCAATTTCAATCAGACGCTTTTGGAGAAAAGAAGGGTAGTTGGGAGGAGGTTAGTTGACCTTCATCACTTTTATCTCTTAAAAAGGAACTAGAACTTCCAACTTTTAACCAAATAAGCATACTCTAATGTTTATACAGCCATCCCTTCCATAAAAACCTTAAATGCCCCCAGGGCATAACTTACAACCCCTGCCCCCATGCTCGGGAATATGTTGCAACCTCAAAAGCCTTGTTATATGATCTTTGGACTATTTTGAATAAAATGGATATCTCAAAATTTCTATTGGATGCAATTCAGGAAAATACGACGCGTGGGGGGGTAGCTGCCATCTGATAACTTTGACTCTTAAAAAAGAAATAAAACTTCTGACTACCAATCCGATGAGCCCCATCCGAAGTTTATACGACCACCCTTTCTATAAAAACCTTATATGCCCACCTGCATAACTTAAAACCCTTGCCCTGAGGGATGGGGGGGGGTGTCATCATCAAAGACACGATTTCCATATTTTTTAACTACGCTGAACAAAACGGCTATCTCGAAATTTTGATTGTCTATTTTTGGGTTAATGATGGGCGTGGGGGGGGGGGGCTATTAGCCCTCCAATCACTTTCGACGATTAAAAAGGGCACTAGCCCGCTCAATTTTCAATTGAATGAGACATTTTTGAAGTATCTATGACAACTCCTTCTAAAAAAAATTGTGCAAACATCGTTCTTTACTTAGGCAGCACTATTGACAATTTATGATATATTGTTCATTTTATTTCCCGTCACCCCACCAACCACAATGCGTCACTTGGATCATTTTTATGGCTCTTCTAGTTTTTTCCTCCAGAACTATACTCTAAACTAAAGAATGAGGAAAAAATACCTTTAAGGACATACTCCTTCCCTTGATAGTACATTCATCTTTTTCTTGCAGTGGATCATCCTCTTCCTCAATTGGTTCATTACTCAATCTTTTCTTGAACCTTTTGTCCTTGGCAGCTTCTGCTTCTTCGTAAAGTCTATTACGTTCTTCTGGCGATAATAGATCGTAAGCTAGTAGATACTTGATATATAGTTCATCTAGTCTTGCGCTTCTATCCTGTGCCCATTTCGGTGCTCTTAAAAAATCACTTACGGCTGCCCATTTCTTTTCTTCAATAATCTGAAAGTTGAGAAATGTGATTATTTCGGCTTTATGATGCACACAAGGGTAGGGTCGACTCCCCTATCCCCCTTCCCCTAAAAAATAAGAAAAAAGTACATGAAAGAACCTCATTAGTACTTTTCCTTCGTCCTTTAAATTTCAACAATAGCTGGAAAACGAGAAAATGGTCAACGCTAAAGATTCATGAATGAAGATTGAAGATGGTGAACGCAACGCTTACATAATAATGAAAGGTAAGAGAAGAGTGGCCCTTGTCAGGACGAACTATATACTTTAGAACAATGGAGGAAAAACCCGAAAGAAGGGAGAGAAGGATCTCTCTAATAATTAAAACATCAAATTCGACATATTTCAGAAGCCTAGAGTAGATGTGTCAAGCTAAAAGCAGCATAAATAGAGATTTCATATTTTTCTGGAGCACGTTCGATTCCGAGCTAAACTTGAAAAAAGGGTTAATGCTGCTGAAAAAAAAATTTAAGAAGAAATTCTGTTTGTCTTTTTTTTCTTCTTTTTTTTGTATGTGTGTTACAATCATTAATGTCCATTAGTCGTGGCTCATTTCATCTTCAGTACTTCTATAAATATGAGCAAACTGTAAATACTGTAATGTTAATTTTTACTGTAAACAATAAAAAATCTCTGATGCTTTTCTGTATGTTTGTTTTTTCTTTGCCAAAATTCAGGAAGGGCAACTGCCTTCCGAAATGTTATGGCGTTGGTTGACTCCGGGATGAGAATTTCAGAGTAACTCTCCAGGAGCAGATGAAAACAAAACTGGAGAGTTTAAAATTTGACAAAGTAGAAGATCGATAGAATAATTTTAGGAAAACAGTTTACAAAGTAGAAGAAGGTGTGTCATGGGGGAGAGTTAGAAATACAGCTCGGAATATTTTCGAAAACGCCGAAGGCTGAGTAAAAAAGAGGAGGGTCTGTACAAGATTTTCTTGACTGATTCGCCACACGGAAATAAGAAGAGAGTAAAGGAAGTAGAGAAGGCAATTAAGTTTGAATTAAGGAGGTGTGAAATGTAGGTCAAAGATAAAATTACCCTAGATCTGGAGCATGAGGTCAGACTGCATAATAGTACAAATTGGTATGAAACTGAGAGGAATTAGTCAGTCTGGACTTTTTCCAGTTAGAGAAAAGAACGGGGCATTCAATTAGTGGTAAGGACCGTGTTAAAGGGAGATGAACAGAACATTTCGAGAATGTCTTAAAATATGATAAAGTTGCAGGAAATGATGCAGAATAGAATTAAAAAGCTTGTGGCTATTTGGAAGTGAAGGAAGATTGAATTTGCGTTTATTCAGATACAGTATCAAAAAAAATTAAAAATAATAAGGCCTCAAATGCTGATAGTGTGGTAAACGAATTCAGTCTACAACTTTTCAATCTCGACAGAGCCTTAAGCTAAGACCTCGTTATCCATGGTAAGTAAGTTTATTTTCATTTATCCTTCTGTCAAAGGCAAGAAGGTGGTAAGGTTTATATTTTGACAGTTTTGTTTTTTATAAAAGTTCTTACAGACGCAAACTTGCCTCTGCAGTGATCATAGCTACCCTTTTTATTTGTGTATCAAATCTGTGAATTTGACATAAAATATGGAGATGAAGAAGAAAAATTTTGAATTTTGACACTAGCTGAGTTTTTGAAAAAAGATGACGCGAAGTTAGAAGTTACTGAAGATTAAAGATTCATTCTCAAAGAATAGAGACTAAAAAAATTACATAAAAAGAGAGGTTTGTAGAGGGTGGCACCGCGCCAAATATATAGGATAATATCTGCTAGTTTTAACCTCATTTTTCAGTTACATTTGAAAAAAAAATCAGTACCTAATAGCATTGAGAATTCTTTTTTCTTACACAAAATGGATCCTTTGCTGCACTTGGTCTACATTTTTTTTTTACCCATCTATCCATTTAAACTTAAGATAAAACATAAACAGACTGAATAACGAATGAAAAAAAAAAATTAAAATGGAATAAACTCGTAAAGTATATATAGTGGACAAAAGCAGTGTGGGATTTAAACAATGTCCAATAATAGGCAGCGCGCTAACACTGCCTATGTAAAGAACGATGTGGGCGCAATGTGTTGTTGTTTTTTTTTTCTCCATACCCGGGCACTTCGTATCGAATGAGTCGTCGTAGAAACTTCGAAAAGGGCTCATTCGATTGCAAATTGGAGTGGCTAGTGACCTTTTTAATAGTCGAAAGTAATTGGAGGGCAACTAGCCCCCCTCCCCCCACGCCCATCATTCCCCAAACACATCCAATCAAAATTTTGAGATAGCCATTTTGTTCAGCGTAATTGATTTCCAGATAAAAAATATCTTTTTGAGGAGGACACTCCCCCACAACCCTCGGAGCAAGGGTTTTAAGTTCTGCCCTGGGGGCACATAAGGTTTTTATAGAAGGCATTGTCGTAGAAACTTCAAAAATGGCTCATTCGATTGGAAATTCAAACGGCTAATGCCCGTTTTAATAGTCGAAAGTGATTGGAGGGCAACTAGCCCCCATAAACAAAAAATCGCGAAGAAAGGAAACGAGGACAATTAACAGCCAGTGAAAAAATTGAAAAATTATGCAAATATTTCGGTCAAGACCTCCGCTTGACCGTCCTCAGTGCAGAATAAAACTGATAAAAATGTAAAAACCAAACCTTAAAATAAAAACACCAAACTAAAATTGGACGACCCTTTCCTAGTAACGGTGAAAGGGTAACTTATTACAACTAGCCCCCCACACCCATCATTCCCCCAAACACATCCAATCAAAATTTTGAGATACCAATTTTGTTCAGCGCAGTTTATTTCCAGATAGAAAATATCTTTTTGAGGAGAAAACTTCCCCAAAACCCTCGGGGCAAGGGTTTTAAGTTATGCCCTGGGCGCATATAAGGTTTTCATAAAAGGCGTTGTCGTAGAAACTCCAAAAAAGGCTCATTCAATTGGAAATTCAAAGAACTAGTGCCCTTTTTAATAGTCGAAAGTTATTGGAGGGCACCTAGCCCCCCCCCCCACGCCCATCAATCCCCCAATCACATCCAATCAAAATTTTGAGATAGCCATTTTATTCAGCGTAGTTGCTTTCCAGATAGAAAATATCTTTTTGAGGAGGACACTCCCCCACAACCCTCGGGGCAAGGGTTTTAAGTTATGCCCTGGGGGCATATAAGGTTTTTATAGAAGGTGTTGTCGTAGAAACTTCGAAAAGGGCTCATTCGATTGAAAATTCACACGGCTAGGGCCCGTTTTAATAGTCAAAAGTGATTGGAGGGCAACTAGCCCCCCTCCACGCCCATTATTCCCCCAAACACATCCAGTCAAAATTTTGAGATAGCCATTTTGTTCAGCGTAGTTGATTTCCAGGAAGAAAATATCTTTTTGAGGAGGACACTCCCCCAAAACCCTCGGGGCAAGGCTTTTAAGTTATGCCCTGGGGGCATATAAGGTTTTTATAGAAGGCGTTGTCGTAGAAACTTCAAAAAAGGCTCATTCGATTGGAAATTCCAAGGACTAGTGCCCTTTTTAATAGTCGAAAGTTATTGGAGGGCACCTAGCCCCCCCCCCCCACGCCACTCATCCCCCAATCACATCCAATCAAAATTTTTAGATAGTCATTTTGTTCAGCGTAGTTGATTTCCAGATATAAAATATCTTTTTGAGGAGGACACTTCCCCACAACCCTCGGGGCAAGGGTTTTAAGTTATGCCCTGGGGGCATATAAGGTTTTTATAAAAGGCGTTGTCGTAGATACTTCAAAAAAGGCTCTTTCGATTGGAAATTCAAACGGCTAGTGCCCGTTTTAATAGTCGAAAGTGACTGGAGGGCAACTAGCCCCCCCCCCACGCCCATCATTCCCTCAAACACATGCAATCAAAATTTTGAGATAGCCACTTTGTTCAGCGTAGTTGATTTCCAGAAAGAAAATATCTTTTTGAGGAGGACACTCCCCCACAACCCTCGGGGCAAGGGTTTTAAGTTATGCCCTGGGGGCATATAAGGTTTTTATAGAAGGCGTTGTCGTAGAAACTTCAAAAAAGGCTCATTCGATTGGAAATTCAAAGGGCTAGTACCCTTTTTAATAGTCGAAAGTGATTGGAGGGCAACTAGCCCCCCCCCACGCCCATCATTTCCCCAAACACATCCAATCAAAATTTTGAGATAGCCATTTTGTTCAGCGTAGTTGATTTCCAGATAGAAAATATCTTTTTGAGGAGGACACTCCCCCACAACCCTCGGGGCAAGGGTTTTAAGTTATGCCCTGGGGGCATATAAGGTTTTTATAGAAGGCGTTGTCGTAGAAACTTCAAAAAAGGCTCATTCGATTGGAAATTCAAAGGGCTAGTACCTTTTTAATAGTCGAAAGTGATTGGAGGGCAACTAGCCCTCCCCCCACGCCCATCATTCCCCCAAACACATCCAATCAAAATTTTTAGATAGCCATTTTGTTCAGCGTAGTTGATTTCCAGATAGAAAATATCTTTTTGAGGAGGACACTTCCCCACAACCCTCGGGGCAAGGGTTTTAAGTTATGCCCTGGGGGCATATGAGGTTTTTATAAAAGGCGTTGTCGTAGATACTTCAAAAAAGGCTCATTCGATTGGAAATTCAAACGGCTAGTGCCCGTTTTAATAGTCGAAAGTGATTGGAGGGCAACTAGCCCCCCCCCCACGCCCATCATTTCCCCAAAAACATGCAATCAAAATTTTGAGATAGCCATTTTGTTCAGCGTAGTTGATTTCCAGATAGAAAATATCTTTTTGAGGAGGACACTCCTCCACAACTCTCTGGGCTAGGGTTTTAAGTTCTGCCCTGGGGGCATATAAAGTTTTTATAGAAGGCGTTGTCGTAGAAACTTCAAAAATGGCTCATTCGATTGGAAATTCAAACGGCTAGTGCCCGTTTTAATAGTCGAAAGTGATTGGTGGGCAACTATCCCCCCCGCCCATCATTCCCTCAAACACATCCAATCAAAATTTTGAGATAGCCATTTTGATCAGCGTAGTTAATTTCCAGATAGAAAATGTGTTTTTGAGGAGGACACTCCCCCACAACCCTCAGGGCAAGGGTTTTAAGTTATGCCCTGGGGGCATATAAGGTTTTTATAGAAGGTGTTGTCGTAAAAACTTCAAAACAGGCTCATTCGATTGGAAATTCAAAGGGCTAGTACCCTTTTTAATAGTCGAACGTGACTGGAGGGCAACTAGCCCCCCCCCACACCCATCATTCCCCCAAATACATCCAATTAAAATTTTGAGATAGCCATTTTGTTCAGCGTAGTTGATTTTCAGATATAAAATACGTTTTTGAGGAGGACACTCCCCAACAACCCTCAGGGCAAGGGTTTTAAGTTATATCCTGGAGTATATAAGGTTTTTATAGAAGGCGTTGTCATAGAAACTTCAAAAGGGGCTTATTTGATTGGAAATTCAAAGGGCTAGTTCCATTCTTAATAGTCGAAAAGTGATTGGAGGGGAACTATCCCCTGCCACACGCCCATTATTCTCCCAAACACATCCAATTAAAATTTTTGTGATAGCCATTTTGTTCAGCGTAGTTGATTTCCAGATAGAAAATACGTTTTTGAGGAGGACACTCCCCAACAACCCTTAGGGCAAGGGTTTTAAGTTATATCCTGGAGCATATAAGGTTTTTATAGAAGGCGTAGTCGTAGAAACTTCAAAAAAAGCTCATTCGATTGGAAATTCAACGGGCTAGTGCCCTTTTTAATAGTTGAAAGTGATTGGAGGGCAACTAGCTCCCCCCATGTCCATCATTCACCCAAACACATCCAATCAAAATTTTGAGATAGCCATTTTGTTCAGCGTGGTTGATTTCCAGATAGAAACTATGTTTTTGAGGAGGACACTCCCCCACAACCCTCAGGGCAAGGGTTTTAAGTTATGCCCAGGGGGCATATAATGTTTTTATAGAAGGCGTTGTCGTAGAAACTTCAAAAAAAGCTCATTCAATTGGAAATTCAACGGGCTAGTCCCCTTTTTAATAGTCGAAAGTGATTAGACGGCAACTAGCCCCCCCCCCCCCCCCCACGCCCATCATTCCCCCAAACACATCCAATAAAAATTTTAAGATAGCTATTTTGTTCAGCGGAGTTGATTTACAGATAGAAAATATGTTTTTGAAGAGGATACTCCGCCAAAGCCCTCAGGGCAAGGGTTTTAAGTTATGCCCTGGGGGCTTATAAGGTTTTTATAGAAGATGTTGTCGTAGAAACTTCAGAAAAGGGCTCATTTGATTTGAAATTCAAAGGGCTAGTGCCCTTTCTAATAGTCAAAAGTGATTAGTAATATTTTTTTGTTGTTGTTGTTTAGACCAGGGCACTCCGTATTGAAGGAGTTGCCGTGGGAACTTCGAAAGGGGCTCATTCTATTGAAAAGAGAAAGAGCTGATGCCCTTTTTAATAGTCGAAGGCAACTAATCCCCCTTCCACTCCCGCCCTCCGATTTGCCCATTATGTTTAAAAACTAAATGTTGCATCAAGATTAAATCAAAATGCACTGTGATAATGCTAATTCCCAATAAGGCATCTCATTAGCATCCCAAGAACGACTGAGGGTATTATGTTCAAACTTTCGAGGCTACTTCTGCTCTTAAAATTTAACCAAATCAAAATAGTGTAAGTGTATCAAAGCTATCAAAGAAAGTAAACAGATTTTTTTGGAAATGGTATCAAGTTTTCCATTTCAGGTCAACTAGAGGAGGTATGACACTAAGTTAAACAGTACTATTTGTGTCCAGATTTTTAAAATGGTGTATGTTGTTAAAAATTGCTGAAAATTTTTCTCCAGCATACAAATAGCAGGCCAAACTATAAAGTCTTAAAAATCATAAAGATTTAAAGTGTTACTTTCTTTTTCCCTGAAAAGACTATGTCAATATAAAACGAACAGAAATTAATTAAAAAAACTTTTTCCACAAAATAAGTTTTTCAAAGAAAAGTAAAGAATTCCATTAAACAAAAAATGAGTAAAAATAAAATCAAATAATCTACCAAGCTCGAAACTACCACAAATTAGCATCGATAAATAAATTAAACCCAAAACGAACAGAAATTAAAATAAATAACCGAGTCAAACTCAAAACGAGCAGAAATTAACATAAGTTGGGCGCAAAACCCCTATGCCTTCCCAAGGCCAGAACAAAATTTGCACTTTACTGAAAAAAATATAAATGTTTTTACTTTTATAACTTTAATAAATCAAATAATTTTAACATTTTGATTGCTAAATATCAGTATATGTATATTAAACTGACAATGCACATTCATTTGTATTTTTTCCAGCTGGAATTTGACCAGCTGGAATTTCTCTTTTTAACTAAATTAACTCAATTTTTTAGAACTACATTTATACTTTCATCTTTTTTAATTCATCTTCTTCTTATTTCCAATTCACCAGGTATTCGTAAACATCGTAAAATAATCATTAACTTTATCTAAAGTCATAAGACAAGAGCCGTGTCGCTTAAACATTTCTTAATGTATACTACATATTTCATGTTCAATAGAATTTGACAGATACAGATCAAAATCACACAGAGAAAATTATATTGGCAGTCTTAGATGGCCACATCTCTCCAAATACCCTAGAAAATAAACCTGTTCTATAGAAGCCATGTTTTTATTCTTCCAAGCGAAGTTCCAGCAGAGGCATTTAACCTAGAGATTAAACTGGGGAAAAACTTAGTCGCACACAGGCACCTTTGAATTGTATGACACTAGGATATACACTATTTAAACATACTTAACGGCCTACCTTATTCAGTCCTCCATTGGCTTCCACGGCGGCTGAAAGCATAGGTAAATCAAGTTCAAGTCCAGCTATTATTGGCAACTGGCTAGTTTCAATCCCTTGACTTAGTAAGTGACGTCGTATTGCTGAATATTCTTTAACGTTCGGGCCAAATCTATCAAATAACTTATGCACATGTTGCTTATAACCAACAAAACGAAGATCTTCGTTAAGAATACAACTAGACTTGAATGAGGTAGGAGGAATAATTTTACAAATTCCGAATTTCTCAGCTTTTTGAGTAATTTTCTCAATATAGCGAAAAGGATTGGAGAATTCCTCTTCTGTTGGTCTAAATACAGGAGCATCAATAATATCATCAGGTAGAAAATCAGTACAATTTTCATAAATATTCAATGAATCACCAGATATGAATCCATCTTCTTTTAAACGTTCGAAATATGTACTTGACCTTGTTTTACTCCCTACTTTCTTTGCATGGTTTTTCTTTAGAGAGAGCTCGGCTTTTCCTAGCTTAACTGCAATTGGATTGGATAATGAGCCACGCCTTGTTTTTGCCGGTTCTATTGTAGTGGTAGTTGAGCGAGTATTTCTAAAAAAGCTGACTGGGCCATCTACCTCATCAACTTTAATGCGTTTCAATATCTCCAGGGGTAATTCTTCTGACATCCTTCTTGAAGCACTGGCCCGTGTTCTCAATGGCTTATCTTCTACTTCGCTTAAAGGGGACAACGAAGCAGCAGTTTTTTCAACAGGTTGAGACTTCGTCCTGGTTTTTAACTGAACTTTCTTTTTTTGTTTCAGATCTTGAACTAACGAAACTCTTTTTGACAATTGCGTTTTTAATTTTGGCTTGAAAGTGCTAGGCTCTCCTACCTCGGTCACTTTTCCAGATCGTAGAGTCCTGCAAGCTGTCTCGCTTTCAGCTTGCTGTAATTGCAACTTAGTCTTTACATTTTTAATTAAGGGTGTACCAACTGCAATAGGACGTAGCATGGGAAATCGTTTCTTAGGCTTCACTTCTTCCTCAAATGGGGGATCTTTCTTCAAACTTGCTAAACTCTCTTCTGATGAAGACACAGATGAGCTAAAAGAGCGCCATTATAGTTAGACCAAACAAGTAAATATACAGATCAGAAATTGTGAAGCTATTTGCAAGCTATAATGTTTTTTTTTCCTGTTTTGAAAAATTACTCTTTTTCAGTGACTTTTAAACTTGATTTTATACAAATTAGCGTCCTTTTCAACCTAGACTTTAAAACATACCAAGACAAAAAAATAAGACGTAGTTTTCTTTTTTCTCCTGTTTAATTAATTCATAGCATTTAGAAGTTTCTCTATAAATAAATTACAGACTAATGTAAATACGGAGCTAAAAAAAAAAACAAAAAAAAAACCTAAGCCAACAAATAAAAAATCTAGGATTTGCACTAGAGGAGGATTGTGAAGAATTTGCTGATCAGAAGGAATTCGGGCACCTCAGTGATCTTATCCAAATTTCTTTCAAGACTTATGCAAGGTTTAGTCCATGCCCCAATAAAGCTAAGTTCAGACATAAGACATTTTGGATGTTTTGGTAGATTTTTCAGTGGACAGTACATCTTTTACTAGATAGTAGACACTAGATCTTTCAGGGAACAGTCAATTTTTTAGGTCAAGATGACCCACCAGCGACCAAGCAAACGACAATCTGAATTCAATTTGTATGTATAACTGAAGTTAAAATTAACTGAACATTTTCTAAAAAAAATTCTATAGCAAAGAAAAAAGCTTTTAATCTTGAAGAGGTATAATAATACCATTATCACAATAACACGAGTGAGCAAAGAAGATTTTTTTTTTTTTTTTTTTTTTTTTAGTAGATCTTTCAGAAACCTTTCTAGGACATTAAAAAAAATACTTTGAACATCTATGTGAAAGAGAATACCAAAACATCAAATGCACCAGTAAACAAACCATAATTTTTTACTCAGTTTAAGCACAATTCAGCTGTCCTTTGTCTAGTATCTAAAAAACTTAGCATTTATACACAAATTTGATTTTGAATTAAGGATGAACCTCTCCTCATCTTAAAACGGGGAGTCTAATACGGTAAACATAATTTTTCCATTTGCTACATTTTCTAAGATTATGGAATAGCCTATTCAGTTTTCCCAAGCTTTATTGAAAAGTAGGTAATAACGCTATAACACAAAATCATACTCTCGTGAAATTTGGCAAAAATTCAGTGGGTTATTCATTTTTCGTACGATTACTCTCTTTAGAAGAATTAAATACAAACATTCGCTTTATCCGTCTTTGTTTCTTCTCACACCAAATTTGAAATAATTTCGCGACTTTCTGTTTCTTCTTTAGGAGGCCCTAGTTTTAGCAAGCTAGAAGGAAGTCCTCTTTGCGGTATGGCATATTTTTGGAGGTGAAATTAACTCTGTAGAAGTACAAAAATACGGGCAGGCGTTTTTAGTTATGCCCTGGGGGCATATATGGTTCATATGGAAGAGATGCACGTATAAATTTCAAAGAGGGCTCATTTGATTGGAAATTAAAAGTTCTAGTTACTAACGCAGATTTAGCCTTTCTTGCCCTAGCTTTTGTTATCACTAAACGGAAAAAAGTTAATAGGAAACGTCGCTGGTCTAAGGAGTGGTTTAAAAAGAGAAACCGCTTCACTCATGATCATTTACTTAAAGTTCTACGTGATACTGAACCAGATGGTTACGGGAATTTCAATAGAATCGATACCTCAGTAGTTTCGGAAACTTTCTATACCACATAGAGAGCTGCAGGATGTCATCTGTTGATGCTTCAAACCTCTTTTTATTCTCGATTACCTTGTGATCACGATTGAAGTTCGCTCGTAACACATTTATTTTATTTTCTAATTCGGAAACGGTATATTCTGGTTTCAATACCTTTAACGCCAGTACATTCCAGTCAAATGCTACATTCTTTTCATTTTGGTTAGAGCAGTCTTTACCTTCCACCTTCCACCATACAGTGCGATCCCAGCGTAGCTTTATCAATGAACAGGTAAACTTGCGTTCAGACTTTTGACTTTCCAAGTCATGAGGAAGGGATATGTCCTCCATGGCTACTGGTGAGTGACTAACGCAATGTTTAATCAAAATGGTCATAGACGGTCAAGCAACCTCATCAACCGTTTGAGTCATTCAAACTTTTTATCAATCACCGTCAATCAATTGACTCAACCGCAAAACAGAATCTTAGGCAGTCGCTCGATTAGAGGCCTTTGATTAAAACGATTGCTGACTAGGGCCTCCTAAAGAAGAAACTAGAACTTCACAGAATTTCACAGCGAACACTTCACAACCCGAATTGAAAATATGTTTTTAATTAAGACTGATGGGTTGAATGATGCACACGTCAAGGGACTAACAGAATCGCTTGATCAAGCCACTTTACCGTCTAGGGCCTACTTTAGAGAATGTAGATTGTCAAATTTGAAAACAGGACAAATAATCGTCAAGTCATTCCCTTCAAATATGGAATGAACAAAAGGAGCGATAACACTCAACACATTTAAATTACTGCTTTCTGTCCCTCCACATCTTTCTCTCTGAAACTTCCTATTGCAATAATTCGGTCCCTAGAAGAAGTCTCCAAAATACCGATACAATACGGAGCGGTTCATCAGTTTATTCCACTCCTTATACCAACAAACTTTCTTATTAATTTTCTTTTCGGCTTATGAACAAGCAAAGTCAAGACAAGAAAGACCAGGTCTCTGTTAGAATTTCGCATCAGGTACATCAAAACCCGAATCGAAAACTAAATTGAAATTTTTTGATCAAGATTAAAGGGTTTATTTAAACACAAGTCAATCGATTGACGGAATCACTTGAAGAAGCCGCTTGACCATAAAGGGCCTTCTTTAAAGGTCACAATTAATCTCCGTTGCAAATTGAATTTGGTAGAAAGTCTATTGTAATAATTGCACAAAAGAGCGACATAAAGTCTTTTGTATGACCGTAGCCAATACGCCCTACAAAAGTTGGTAGGGGTTTGTCTCCTAAACTTGTCCATAGGTATTTTTATTTGTCAAAATGTTAGGTAAATACAAGACACTATTTTTAGAAGTTAAGGAGTGTTTCATTTTTTAGTATGGGACGTGGTCGTCTTTTACTAGGTTGCTGCTACCGCACCAACCTTGATTTTACTAGGTTGCCTCTACCACCGCTACCACGATTAATGGTACAGTTACTATGAACTAGAGTTCGTTCTTTACTATAATCTAAATTTAATCCAATCATTTTTCACTCTTAAAAAAGGCAATAGAGCTTTGTATCGAATAAGCGGTTTCCTAAATTTCTACAACTACCCATTCTATTCGAAATTGCCAAGAGAGAGAGAATAAAATACACAGAAGACACATTTTTCTTTGCTGAGTATTCCCAAATGAAGGCGCTTTGATTGTTTCCTACATTTGCCTTTTTAATCAAAACTGCCCTCTCCTTATGATAACATTTTTAATAAAAATTGCATTTTATTTTTATTATTTCAGTTACTACGAACTTGAGTTCGTTCTTCATTATAATTTAAATCACTATATGCCGTGGTTTGTTCTTTAATAGTTTTCAGTTATCTTTACAACAATGATACCGATTACAATTACATAATCCCCATTTATAATGAACCTTACCAATATTTTCTGTAAATTTTTATTATCATTATACGAAAATATTAGAGAGTTTGAACTGAGAACTAAATAAAATAAATTTTAATTTCAGTTTTTTTTAGTTTCAATTAAAAAAAAGGTAGAATTATTGTCGAAACCCTAGTGAATTTTATATGATGCACTTTTAGTTTCGGTCTAACACCATATTTACAGGTTTTGGGCTATATTGTTGGGTTACTATTGGCCGTGTTCATCTTTTACTAGATTGCAGCTAGATGTAGCAATTTCCTTTAAAATGAGCCATTAAACATCTTTCCATTATGTTCCAGTGCTCCGCTATCTACCAAGAAAAAAAAAATATATATGTTTTCGATGCTGAATATCATGGTGGCAGCCACTTTGCTTGTTTTTCAAGCATATGTATTTTCTTGTTTTGTTAAAGATTAATTAAAAAAAACTTCCCGAAAAATAATTTTTTCAAAGAAAAGTAAAGGCCATTTTAAACTTAAGCTCAGCAGATACAAATACCTTTTAAAATTCAAACTCAAAACGACCAGAAATTACTATTAAAGAATAAATGAAACCCAAAACGAACAGAAATTAAATAAACAATCATAGCAAAAACATACAGCAAGTAACAATATAAATCTTAAAGCGAGTAATGC
Organism: Artemia sinica; assembly: GCA_027921565.1. Taxonomy (NCBI): domain Eukaryota; kingdom Metazoa; phylum Arthropoda; class Branchiopoda; order Anostraca; family Artemiidae; genus Artemia; species Artemia sinica. The sequence continues at coordinate 48,530,069 of CM051261.1, read as the reverse complement.
TTAGATTGAATATGAATATCAAGCTTAAAACGAACAAAATATTTTCCTATTGAAGTATAAATGAAACTTAAAACGAAAAGAACTTAAATAAACAATCAATGCAAACAAACATACAATAGATATTAATGTAAATTAATAAATAAATCTTAAAACGAGTGAAACTTAAATTGAATATGCAAATCAAGCTTGAAACGAACAAAAAACACCAAAAACAAGAGTTTGGGTATGATCTCCTTCTCTCACCGTAAAAGTCTAAAACCTACTGCGTCATTGGCGCTTTACTGAAAACCAATTTTATGACAAATATTTTCTTTTGTACTTAATATTGAAAATAAACATTAAAATTATAGTAACATTTTGAACGGATGAGCTTTCAGCAATTATTATCATTATACATCAAATATTCAGTTTAATTTATTAGCTCTTTTTAAAGTTGTTAAAGACGAAAATAGTTTCCCTACGAACAAGTGTTTGGATAATGCCTCCTTTCCTAACTGTAAATAAAAACAAAAAGCCTACTGCGTCATTGGTGCTTAACTGAAAACGGATTATACTACAAATATTTTCTTTTCCAGTTCCTACAGTATTGAAAATAAAAATACAATTACAGTGAAATCAATTCTTGAACTGATGGATATTTCAACAGCTAATATCATTATACATCAAATATTCAATTTGATGTTGTTTATACTTTCCAAGACTGTTCAAGACGCATATAGTTTTGAGTAAAGCGCCAATGACGCAGTAAGTTTTAGACTTTTACAGTGAGAGAAGGAGGTCATACCCAATCAATAGGAAAATATTTTTAAACGTTTTAAGCTTGATATTCATATTCAATCTAAGCATTACTCGCTTTAAGATCTATTTATTCATTTATATTATTACTTGTTGTATGTTTTTGCTATGATTGTTCACTTAATTTCTGTTCGTTTTGGGTTTCATTTATTCTTTAATAGTAATTTCTGGTCGTTTTGAGTTTGAATTTTAAAAGGTATTTGTATCTGCTGAGCTTAAGTTTAAAATGGCCTTTAATTTTCTTTGAAAAACTTATTTTTCGGAAAGTTTTTTTTTTAATTAATTTTTGTTCGTTTTAGATTGCAAAAAATTTCAAGTTTTTAAAAATTCCTTATTTCAAAATCAAACTTAAAAAAAAATCAAATATTCATCAAAGTAACAAAACTGATATCAAAGTAACAATATCAAAGTGAAAAAATGGGTTTGTGTCAACCTCGGAGTTTTTATTATCTGATGTTTGAACTATTTTTAACAAAATTAATATCTCAGAATTTTATCGGATGGGTTTGGGGAAAAAGGACGTGGGGGACTAGATTAACCTTCGGTCTCTTTTGACTCTTTAAAAGTGAACTAAAACTTTCTATTTTCAATCAAATGAGCCCTCTCTGAAGTTTATACGAGTATCACTTCTATAAGAACCATATATATCCCCAGAGTATAACTTACAACGCCTATCCCTGAGCCCTGGGGGTTTGTGTCGACCCTGGAGTTTTAATATCTGATGGTTGAACTATTTTTAACAAAATAGTCACCTGAAATTTTTATCGGATGTGTTTGTCCATCCGATACACCCAAAGGCGTGGAGGGCGGGAGGGGCTAGTTGCCCTCTGATCTTTTTTCACTCTGAGAAAATGAACTAAAGCTTCTAATTTGTATTCAAATGAACCCTCTCTGAAGTTTATACGAACATACCCTCCATAAGAACCATATATTCCCCGAGAGCAATACTTACAACACCTGCCCCGGCCCGGGGGGGGGGGTCGACACAGGAGTTTTTGTTATATGATCTTTGAACTATTTTTAACAAAATGGGTACCTCAAATTTTTTATCAGATGTATTTGGGGAAAAAGAGCTTGGGCGGGGGAGGGAGCAGTTGCCCTCTGATCACTTTTTACTCTTAAAAAGGGCACTAGAACTCTCGATTTACAATCGAATGAGCCCCCTTTGAAGTTTATACGACGACCCCTTCTATATGAAGTGCCTCTGGGAAAAAAAATGGAGTGTGGGGAGAGGCTAGCTGCCCTCCAATCGCTTTTGACTCTTAAAAAGTGAATTACAACTATCAATTTCAAATCAAATGAGCCCTCTAGGAAGTTTATACGAGCATGCCTTCCATGACAACCATATATGCCCCCAGGGCATAACTTACAACGCCTAGCCCCGGGCCCTGGGGGGCTGTGTCGACACCGGAGTTTTTTATTATCAGAACTTTGAACTACTTTTAACAAAATGTCTATCTAAAAATTTTTATCTGATGCATTTAGGGCGTGGAGCAGGGGGGCTAGTTGCCCTCCGATCTCTTTTGACTCTTAGAAGGTGAACAAGAACTTTCAATTTCAAATCAAATGAGCCCTCTCCGAAGTTTATACGATCATCCCTTCCATAAGAACTATATACGCCCCTAGAGCATTACTCATAACGCCTGCCTCCGGGCCCTGGCGGGTCCCGTCGACACAGGAATTTTTCTTATCTGACCTTTGAACTATTTTTAATGAAATGACAATTATAAAAATTTTATAGGATGGCTTGGGGAAAAAAGGGTGTGGGGGGGGGGCTAGTTGCCCTGAAATCTTTTGACTCTTGAAAATTGAACTAGAACTTTCAATTTCAAATCAAATGAGCCCTCTCTGAAGTTTACATGAGCATCCCTTTCATAAGAACCATAAATGCCCTTAGGGCATAACTTAGAACGCCATCCCCTGTGCCCTGGGGGGTTGCATTGACACCGGAGTTTTTCTTATCCGACCTTTGAACTATTTTTTTTTTCAAGATGTCTATCTCAAAATTTTCATCAGATGGGTCTTGAAAAAGAAGGCGTCGGGGGGGATAGCTTCCCTCGGATCTCTTTTGACTATTAAAAAGTGAGCTCGAACTTTCAATATCCAATCAAATGAGCCCTATCTGAAGTTTATACGAGAATCCCTTTCCTACGAACAATATATGCTCCAGGGCATAACTTAAAACGCTAGCCCCCGGACCCTGGGGGGTTGTGAGGACACCTGAGTTTTTGTTATATGGTCTTTGAACTATTAAAAAAAAAACTATCTCAAAGTTCTTATCGGATGGGTTTGAGGAAAAAAGGGCGTGGAGGGGGTGGGGGGGCTAGGTGCCCTCCAATCTCTTTTGACTCTTAAAAAGTGAACTAGAGCTTTCAATTTCCAATCAAATGATCTCTCTTTGAAGTTAATACGAGAATCCCTTTCATAAGACCATATTTACCCCCAGGGCATAACTTACAACGCCTGCCCCCGGGCCGTAGTGGGTTGTGTTGACACCGAAATCTTTGTTATATGATCTTTGAACTATTTTTAACAAAATAGCTATCTTAAAATTTTCATTGGATGCATTTGGGGGAGGGTGGGGGAGGGGGAGCTGGTTACCCTCCAATATCTTTTGACGCTTAAAAAGTGAACTAGAACTTTCAATTTCCAATCAAATGAGCCCTCTGAAGTTTATACGAGCATTCCTTCCATAAGAACTATATATGCCCCCAGGGCATAACTTATAACCCTTTCCCCTGAAGACTGTGGGGGGAGTGTCCTGCTCAAACATATAATTTCCAGAACTTTCAACTACGTTGAACAAAATGGCTATATCAAAATTTTGATTGGATGTGTTTGGGGAATGATGGGCGTAGGGAGGGGGGCTAGTTACCCTCCAATCACTTTCGACTATCAAAAAGGGCACTAGCCCTTTGAATGTCCAATCGAATGATCCTTTTTTGAAGTTTCTACAGCAACGCCTTCTATAAAAACCTTATATGCCCCCAGGGCATAACTTAAAACCCTTGCCCTGAGGGTTGTGGGGGAGTGTCCTCCTCAAAAACATATTTTCTATCTGGAAATCAACTACGCTGAACAAAATGGCTATCTCAAAGTTTTGACTGGATGTGTTTGGGGAAATGATGGGCATGGGGGGGGGGTAGTTGCCCTCCAATCACTTTCGACTATTAAAAAGGGCACTAGGCCTTTGAATTTCCAATCGAATGAGCCTGTTTTGAAGTTTCTACGACAACACCTTCTACAAAAACCTTATATGCCCTCAGGGCATAACTTAAAATCCTTGCCCTGAGGGCTGTGGGGGAGTATCCTCCTCAAAAACATATTTTCTATCTGGAAATCATCTACGCTGAACAAAATGGCTATCTCAAAATTTTGATTGGATGTGTTTGGGGGAATGATGGGCGTGGGGGGGGGGGGCTAGTTGCCCTCCAATCACTTTCGACTATTAAAAAGGGCACTAAAACTCTCGATTTCCAGTCGAATGAGCCTCCTTTGAAGTTTCTACGACGACCCCTTCCATATGAAGTGCCTCTGGGGAAAAAAAATAATAATAATAAATAATAAAACATTGGAGCCGTATGGCCTTTACTATAGGCAACGCTATAGCGTTGTCTCTGAAAAGGAACTTTAAGTTTCCTTTATAGAGTTTTCGGACAAGGCGCTTCTAATGGTGAAACCATGACTAATTGCTCCACAGTTTTATGGGATAATTTTTGTAAAAATATTATCACGTCATAGAAACCATAAACTGAATGGTATAATCATGCTAGAAGTTGCCACAGTACAATGGATTGAGGACTCTCCTACGAGTATGAAGGATTAGAGTTCAACACACACTGTGGTAACGGTCAATCTTAACAGTAAAAACCGCTGTTAAAAAAGTCTTATTGTTATAATGAGAGCTATTGGTAGCCTTGTTTAGACAATTTATAAGTACTGCAATCCATCCAGGGAATGTGCAATCTATTAGGACGATAACAGTTTCTTTTTCTGTAATTTTTGTAAAACATTTTTTTGGAGATATTCATAATCATTGATTAGATCTATTACGTCCATGTCGTTTACTTTGCCCTTAGGGTCTACTATTGTCAGTATTACAGTCAGACATTTACAGCCACTGAAACAAGAAAAAGCTGGCGAATTTCATGAAAATCGTGTAAATATAAGGAACAATCATTTTGATATGTTCATCCAGTCAAAGGATTTATTGTGTATCTGGTTCGTTATAATGTAAATATTACAAAAAAAAAAAAAAAAAAAAAAAAAAATCTGAGATTACAGACTACTTTTTACTCCTATTTTTGTCTAAATTACAGCCAGATTTTGCTATTTCGTTCTAGTTTTTTTCTTTTTTTAAAGAGGGATTCCGTTCTTTAATTTTCGGTTACTAAGGGCAAGAGTTCGTTCTTTACTAGGTTGCATCTAAGGCTGCAACCATGGTAAAAATCGTTCTTAAAATTAATTATACTTAATCGTCCAAGCGATGTAGAAGAAGGGCCATGAAAAGAAGCCGACCAAATTGTCTTGATCATCAAAGCTATGTGTGTTTCTGAACGGGTCCAACGATTTAAGAATTTGTCTGATAACAATATCAGGCAAGGCAGCAAGGCATCAGATCCAAGCAATAAAAGGATATGGAAAGATTCGGAGAGAATATTACCCGAGACATCTTACAAACAAAGGGGGCGTGGAATGTACATATAAAAGATGATAATGTGAACTACAGATGACACAGGTTTGTCGAACTCACTTTAATGTTTCCCAGTAAATATTTTTTTTTTAGAAAGATGGGCCATTTTACTGACAAGCTCAGTAATCTGAGTTAAAAACTTGTGATTTACTTTATTTTCTTGGTTCTGTTTTTGATTTTCTATTACAATATTTTCCAAATGTATGATCATACTCAACATTTTTCGCATCTCCTGAACGTTCAAGTGTAACAAAAAACATCCCTAGTGAATTATATTTAGTTCTCTCTCTTTCTTTACCAAGGCGTTTAGAAGTATCAACTGCTTTAATATCATAATATCAACCTTTTTAAAAAATGGAACATAATCGTCATAAACATGGAACACCATAGAAAATTTTCCTGAACGTGCTGATGAATGTTAGCAAACCGATATAATTAAGAAGTGTATTTAAAGGAGACTGGCTGTGGAGGGAAAAAAATAGATGGCTTTGTGGTTTCAGCCACTTTTCTTGTTTTTCAAGCCAATAAATTTTCCTTGTTGTTGAAGCAAAGGGACGGCACGTTTTCTATATAGGGGTATCAGACAAGGCGGTTCTAATAATATACTTCTTGTTTTGATCTGTTTCTAATTGTTAATAGTTATGAGTTATTGTATTTCTTAGTATGGGACGTGATCGTCTCATACTAGTTTGCTAGCTACTGCCGAAACCCTGATCGATGCAGATTATTGTGAGTACACCCACTTTTGTAGTTTTTCAAGCTAATGGATTTGCCTTGTTATTAAAGCAAAGGAACTGTAAGTTTTCTTTACAGGAGTTTCGGACAAGGCGATTTTAATAGCATGCTTTGTTTTTTTTTTTCATCAGCAGCTGTTTTTAAGGCTTTTATTGGCTGTTTTATTTCATAGTATGGGACGCAATCGTCTCTTACTAGGTTGCTAGCTACCGCTGCAACCCGGATAACAAAAACAGACTAGTCAAAAGACTAGTGAATTGCATCATCGTGCATTTGATGATTAAATCGAATAGTTAAATTACTGTGGGTTAGACTTTGCCCTTTACTATAATACTCTGAAACTCTGATAACAAACAGGAAAAGCCGACGGTTTTTTCTTAGTTGGAATACAGTAAGAGACAAACCTCAGTATGGTACTATCATAGGCAGCGCAATAGCGCTGCCTAAGTAACAAACGATGTTGGCACAATGTTTTATTAATGAAGACCAGGGCATTTCGTATCGAAGGAGTTGTCGTAGAAACTTGGAAAAGGGCTCATTCGACTGGAAATCGGAACGGCTAGTGCCCTTTTTAAGGTCGAAAGTGATTGGAGGGCAACTAACCCCCTCTTACGCCCACCTGTTCCCCAAACACATCCATTGAGATAGCCATTTTGTTCAACGTATTTGAAGGTTCAGGAAATTAGGTCTCTGAGGATGACAACTCTCCCTCCCCCACATTCCTCAGGGCAAGGGTTGTAGTTATGCCCTGGGGGCATAAAAGGTTTTTATAGGAAGCGTTGTCGTAAAAACTTCAAAAAGGGCTATTTTTTGGAAATTGAGAGGCCTATTGTCCTTTTTAACAGTCGAAAGTAATCGGAGCGAGAATTACACCCCCACCCCAACCCCCATCATTTCCCCAAACATTTCCGATCAACATTTTGATAGTTCAACGTAGTTGAAAGGTCTGGAAATTTGAGGATGACACCCCTCCCCCCCCCCGATAGCCCTTAGGACAAGGGTCGTAAGTTATGCCCTTGGGGCATATAATGTTTTTATAGGAAGTTTTTTCGTAGAAGCTTCAAAAAGGGCTCATTCGACTGGAAATTGAGAGGACTAGTGCCTTTTTATCAGTCAAAAGTGATCAGAGGGCAAATGCCTCCCCCCCCCCCCACGCCCATCATTTCCCCAAACACTTCCAATCAAAATTTGAGATATCCATTTTGTTCAGCCTATTAAAAGAGCTCATTCGTAAAATGGCTCATTCGATTGGAAATTGAATGGGCTAGTGCCCTTTTTAATATTCAAAAATGTTCGGAGGGCAACTAACCCCCCTCCCACGCCCACCTTTTCCCTAAACACATCCAATCAAAATTTTTAGATAGGCATTTTGTTCACCATAATTGAAAGGTCCATAAATTATGTCTTTGAGGATGACACTCCACCCCGAAGCAGCCATCAGGGCAAGGGCTTTAAGTTATGCCCTGGGGCAGATAAGGTTTATATAGAAATACTGATCGTATATACTTCGGAGGGGGGCTCATTGGATTGTTAATCAGAAGTTCTAGTATCCTTTTTAAGATTGACAGTGATCGAAGGGTGGATACCCCCCCCCCACCCCACAGCCTCGTATTTTTACGATCACGATAAGAAACATAATCGGAATGGGAATATTTGTATGCTGCCACTGCTATTACAATTAATTACAGCAGAGTTAATTATTAGTAGTATTTTTATTCGTCGAAAATTACTGTATACAAAACTTCGAATACCGTATCACAAAATTCATCATTTATCTTGGAATATTAGTGCAAGTCGAAAAAAAAAACTCCTTCAGGCAAACTTCAGAAGTATATTAGAACTACGGGATGTGGCTATAGTTATTGCGAATGAATATCAACTTATCCACTCTGTGTGGACTGAGGCCGTTTCTCTTCTAAGTCACTATCATAGTCACAATCTGGCCTACCACCAAAAATAGTCTTTCTGTGGTCACACGAACAGAAACTAAGAAAAAAAACTTTTTCCACAAAATAAGTTTTTCAAAGAAAAGTGAAGAACTCCATTAAACCAAAAATGAGCAAAAATAAAATCAAATAATCGACCAAGCGTGAAACTACCACAAATCAGCATCAATAAATAAATGAAACCCAAAACGAACAGAAATTACAATAAATAACCGAGTCAAACTCAAAACGAGCAGAAATTAACATGAGTAGGGCTCAAAACCCCTATGCCTTTCCAAGGCTAGAATATAGTTCGCACTTTACTGTCAAATGAATGTGCATTGTCAGTTTAATATATATATACTGATATTTAGTATTCAAAATGTTAATATTATTTGATTTATTAAGGTTATAAAAGTAAAAACATTTACATTTTTTCAGTAAAGTGTAAATTATGTTCTAGCCTTGGGAAGGCATAGGGGGTTTTGAGCCCTACTTATGGCCGCTAGCCCATGGGCACCCTTTTAGGCGTAGTATTAGCTTATGTCTTTTTTCCTGGTGAAGAAGAGCTATAATTGTAGTGTCAAGGCATCCACTATTGATTTTCTTAATTCCGAGAACCCCAACTGCCATTTTTAGACTCACTTGGGCAGGCAATACTCTTCCCTTAACAAAATGGACAGTCACCAACCACTCACCAGCCTTTAGCGACAAGCAACATCTGATCTTCAGAACTGCTAATGGTAAGAGAACTTATTTCTCCTGCCTTGGATTTTTTCTTAAAAGAAGCTTTTCTTGCGCCGCGGTTGGCGCTTCATATTTGTAGAGGAACTGACCCGACCCCCCAATCTTAGCACTTATTACTGGCTTTGGTTCATCCACTCTCGCCAGCATATTCTACAAAATACCCTGCCTCATGGTCATGCCATGGGGGGAGAGGGTCAGTGACTGTCCGATGACTGAAACTAGCAGCGGTAAGCCCTTAATTGTGCCTACTACTCTCAGGGGCACCACGGGACGGTTATCTCCACTACCCAGTGGTTATAGATACCCCAGTGCTTATTAAATATAAAGGAATAAAATATTGTAGATAATAAAAGTATTACAATTTATAGGCTGCCAAAACTAAATAAAATAAAAAATATGTGTCATTTTCTTAATTTCAGGTTTTGATACTTTCTCAGCAATAGAATACCTTTTTTTTAGATAGTCCACCTGACTACTTGTACAGTCTCTAATTTCTCTTTCTTTTCTTGTTTTTTACCGAAGACTAGTAAATTGTTTGAAAGGTGTCCAAAAAATAAGCTCTCCTCTTTCTTCTCGTTATTTTTTGTAAAATAATCTTTTCAAAAGGGCTTGACGAATTTATTAGCTAAAAAATAACGTTATTAGAGAGATAGGAGAAAACTTACAGGAAAAAAATAAGATATAAGTATCACTAGGGAGGGGTATAAAAACGAGTGATAAAACACTATGGGTGGATACCCTGCATCTAGATCAGGGATGCGCTTTGAAGGTAAACTAAGAAGGCATGAACACCCTAGCACTCGAGTATCATAATATTTGCGCCAAATTTCCTGATACAGGATGAAATTGGATTCTCTTTTATTCAAGCATAAAATACAAGGTAAACATACCTTCTTATGCGATTCATCATTGGTTTCTTCTTCTCTAGTCTTTTCTTCTTCTTCTTATTAAGTAAAAGTGGAAAAGTGTTTCTTCTTACACGAGTCAATTGTCGCGTGGGACGTACGACAGCTTTTGCTACTTGATCAGTAGATTTTTCCTGGGCCTTGTTTTAAGTTAAAATAATTAATATAGTCGCTTTATAGGAAAAACACTAGCAAAATTAAAAAAAAAATCGTCCTTAACAATAAAAAGGTTGTACTTTTCAAGTACCTGAACTCTGAAAGAGGCATCAATTCTTCTCTTCCAGGGAAATGTTAAACCTTCAAACGTGAGAGGAAAATTAAAATAAAATCCTACTGGACCCTCTATAAGCAGAAGTGTCTTCACATATAAGCGTCTTATACAGATTAAATAAAAAAAACAAGTTTTTTTAACTGAAAGTAAGGAACGACGTTAAAACTTAAAACGAACAGAAATTATTCCGTATATGAAGGGGGCTGTCCCCTCCTCAACGCCTCGCTCTTTACGCCAAAGTTTTTTTATTGTTTAAAAAAATAGAGTTGTGAGAAAGTCAAACTTTAGCGTAAAGAGCGAGGCGTTGAGGAGGGGACAGCCCCCTTCATATACGGAATAATTTCTGTTCGTTTTAAGTTTTAACGTCGTTCCTTACTTTCAGTTAAAAAAACTTGTTTTTTTTATTTAATTTTTGAACGTTTTTGAATTAATGCAGGTTTTGATTTTGGCTCACCGTACATGAATAATTAAAACAAAATTTGCATATTATATTTGGTTAAATGGCTTTCTCGAAACTTGTTTAATTTTATTTACGAACGTTTTTATTAGTAATAAATATACGTAACTTAGAATTAACTTACGTAACGAACTTCTATATTCATAAATTTTTAACACGTATATTAGGGGGTTCGCCCCCTAGTCAATACCCTGCTCTTTAAACTATAGTTCGAATTTTTTTTCCAGTTCTTTAGAAATGACCTCTTAATCACAATCAGTTGATCAGTTGAAAAACTTGTTTTTTTTTATTTAATTCCTGATCTTTTTCTTTAATAATGCTGGGAAATCCGGCGCCCCCTTCATAGCAATGTCCTTTCCCCCATGAAAACTTCCTTCATGGAAAGATCCTTCCATATAGCCCCCGACCCTCTCCTTCCCCCACCTACCAGAAAAAATCTCCTCTGAAAAAGTCTGTATACTTCCCAATAACCAATACTATATGTTAACATTGAGTAAAGTTCATAACTTTCAGCCCTCCCCCTGGGGACTTTGGGGGATCAAGTCATCCTAAAAGACATTTTTATCATATTTTCGACCATGCTGAACAAAATGGCTATCTCAAAATTTTGATCAGGTGACTTTGGGAAAAAAATGAGCGTGGGAGGGGGCCTAGTTGCCCTCCATTTTTTTTGGTCACTTAAAAAGGGCACTAGAACTTTTAATTTCCGTTCCAATGAGCCCTCCCACGATATTCTAGGACCACTGGGTCGATACGATCACCCCTGGGAAAAAAAAAAAAAAACAAAAAAAAACAAACAAACAAACAAACAAATAAACACGCATCCGTGATCTTTCTTCTGGCAAAAAATGGAAAATTCCACATTTTTGTAGATAGGAGCTTGAAACCTCTACAGTAGGGTTCTCTGATACGCTGAATATGACGGTGTGATTTTCATTAAGGTTCTATAACTTTTAGGGGGTCTTTCCCCCTTTTTTCGAAAATCAGCCAAATTTTCTCAGGCACGTAACTTTTGATGGGTAAGATTAAACTTAATGAAACTTATATATTTGAAATCAGAATTAAAATCTGATTCTTTTGATGTATCTATTGGTATCAAAATCCTGTTTTTTAGAGTTTCGGTTACCATTGAGCCGGGTCGCTCCTTACTTACAGTTCGTTACCACGAACTGTTTATTAAACTGAAATTGTGTTCAGTGTACTACAAGTATGCAATGTTTTTGCTGCGATCACCACCATGGACAACCAATAGGTATGTTACCCGCCAGTACAGTGTTACCAACGCTGATGAAGCGGTTCTGTCGCAAATTGATCGATGCAATTTGTCTTTCAAGTCCCCCCCGTGGGCCAAGGTTTTACAACAGTAGTCGACATTGGTTTCTCGTTGTTGTGTTTTAGTTTTGTTTGTGTCGGAAGAATTAGTGCCTGTGTTTTTTTTTTTTGTGCTCCATCTTTTTTTTAATTGATGGGTATTAAACGCATTCATTCATTCATAAGTAAAAAACAACGTTTAAACTTATAATGAAGAGAGATTACTTAAAATATGAGGGGCTTCCGCAACTTTGTAACCTGCTCTTTACAATAGAGTCTTACTTGTGCTTTATTGACAGCTCATTACACTGGGAAAATAAAAGCATTTGGTTATTACAAGTGTTTTATTTACCTATTGCTTTTCAAAACGTTTGAAAAGGAATTGTTTCCGTTTTCAGTCTCAGTGAAAACAAAACGCTTGCTGAGCTTGCATTTACTAAACAAACAAGGATTCAAATCTCTAACTTTTTTCTGAATATTTGGTCATTTCAAGTGAATGACTAAATATATGAAGCATTTACAAAAAGCGCACAGCCGAGTACTGACACACTTTCCGAGTACACTTAAGCATATAATCGTAGAATAATGACAACTCCCACTGTTGTACGCCACGTTTGCATTCCCAAGGAGAGATACCATCGTCAGACCATTTGGTCTAGTGGACCTAGGCAAAATTTGTATCCCGTATATGCAATATAAATAGTTTACTAAAAAAAACTGCTATCCCATATAAAAAAAAATTTCAGATAAAGACAGGGTTTCCAAGTTTTCTAGACTTACCACCAAGCTTCTATTTGCATCTATTTTTTAAGAGTATTTAAGTAAGTTCTACCTTTTCTATAGTAGTTCAAATTTTATTGTACTATATTCATCTGCAACTCTAGTCAATAAATCCAAAGATTACAAGAAAAAAAAACCACACAGTTAAAACCATTATAAAAAGAGTACTATTTAATCACCACTTTGCTTTTATACTACAACTAATACTACTAACAACTCACCGAAGTACCAAGCGGACTGGGGCCAACACAGCTATACACACTCCTCCTCCATCCTAATCTAATTTAAAGCCTCCCTCTTCATATCCTCCCAGGAAGTTCCATTCCCATAAATCTTTCTTTATGACATCCTCTCACCCCAAATCCGGACGACCTGCATTCCGTTTGTCCCTAGACGGTTAGCCGAAAAAGAAAGTCTTTGGCAATATGTCATCCTTCATCCGCAGAACGTGCCATAGCCATCTCAACCTTTCCCTCATTATAACCCTAGAAAGCAGGATTGACCACACTTTTCATACAGCCTACTATTTATATACGATCAGTCAGCCGGGTACCCAAAACAATTCCTAGGCAATTTCTCTAGAAAAGCAAATCTTCCGTCACCACCATTTTTCGGAGCGTCTATGCTTCAGAACCACATTTGACCACTGTCATCACTGAAGCTTCCAATATTCTAATCTTGGTTCGCAGATCTTCCTATTCTTCCGAACTTGTCTCAATTATGAAAAAACACACTGAGCCTTGGCTATTCTACTTTTAACATCTTCACTGCTCCCAGTGTCTCTACTAACAATACTACCGAGGTAAGTAAAGCTGTCCACTTGATCAATCTTGTCATTACCCAATGTCACTTTTTCATCTTCACTTATTCCTAGCCTTAGCGACTTAGTCCTTTTAACATTAATTTTCAAACCTATTCTTGCACCCCCGAACTCACAAAACCACTAAGGTTCATTCATTTTGCTCGCAATTTCATCTAGGATGCTTAAATCATCAGCATAATCTAAGTCCAGGAAATTTTTTCTTCCCTATTTGATTCAGTGTTTTTTCATTGCCTTTCCTATGCTTTTATCATCTCGCTAATCTATTTTTCGCTTTCAATTTTAAATTTTCTTATAATAAGATGAGTGTCATCTTTTACCACTTCTTTAACAAGTGTGATCACCATAATTTATTTACTTTACAGTGAGCTATGATTACAGTTTAACTTAGGCTTCTATGGATACAATACCCATTTTAAGCTTTCTATCACAATTCTTCAATAATGATTGGGCTCTATTAGGTGTGTCTTCTGTAATATAAATGCTTTCTTTAGCATGACTGTAAAAATCTTTAGTGCTTTTGAGTGATTTTAAAGGTAATAGGCAAACAAAACTCCAACAATTACTGTCCAGGTACACTTGAAGCATTCTAACAAATTTCAATTAAAGCACAAGTTGAAGTCCAGTGCTAAGAGCGGGAAGTTGAGTAATTTCACCTCGGTATAAGTTTTTACGTCAACTGGGAAAAAAACTTTTATAAGTGAAGTTCTATCTCATTAGTTGGTCTATGGGCAAAATGCAGTTATAAAAAAAAACACCAACTTTATACTAACAAAATGTGCTAATGTACAAATGTGTGAGTTGCTTTTAAACTTGGACCACTATTGCTGTTTTCCATGACATGTTAAAGCACATCCTTTTTTTTTTTCTTCTTTTTTTTGCAACAAAATTGGGGGTTGTATCAATAACCGGAATAGTTTTCTACTAAGATCCACTGATCGCATTAATCTACTGTATACTGCTAGTGACACACAGTTCCTTATAACCACTTACGGACGAATAAAGCTTTTAGATATTCACAGCTTTCTGCAAGGTTCCTTGTGAAGGTAATCATTGCAGAGGATTTTATGAGGAGTTACTCACACTGCTTTGGTTCTGGCTTGGAAAATATTGCAGAAGATAGGAGGGGTAGCTAGTTGTTGAATACAGTCATCGCCGCCACGTCAAAATAGCTTCTTAAGCAAACGAATGCAACTGCAACGGAAAGTGCATTTTTGAAGTTATAGACCTTATCCCAAGTGGGGGCTATAGAACAAAAATATGTTGTAATTAGTTTATCACAATGATATAAAGCGTCTAGCTTTAAGTTTTTAAGTAGACCTGACACAAAAAAAATCAAAAAGTGGCCAGAAGTTCCCACGGTCTGACATTCAATACTGCTTCGAAAATGGCTACCGTTGAAATTTTTTCTTTTTTTTACCTCAGTTAGTGTATTATACTGAATCTGAGTGTCCAAAGCATCGTATTTAGATAGACACACAGGTATGTATTTATTCACATACAATCAAAAAAATCAATAGCCGGGAATACAGAGAAAAAAAAACTCACATACAAAGTGAAATGACAGGAAGCCCCCTTAAATAACTACCTGCCAAAGACCAAGCCGAAACCAAGTGTCAAGTGCAATAAACATTAACACACACAATTCTAACTTGGCCCAGACGTCAATCACATGCAGCAATTAAGAAAATAAAGTCAAATTATTCAGAAATCAACAATGATTTTAGAATTCTTCTGAAGGTACCAAACGAGTGGCCCTTTTTAGCGGCACCCATGTAAAGTATTCCAGGGAGCTTGGGAATCAACCACAGGATTGAAACCCGATCTGACTGATTGACTGAAAGGAATTCCAATGGTACCAGAATTACAAAGATAAGCAGAAAAGTCATAGAAAAGAGAAAGAGCATCCCAGGGACATCACTGTATAATTGAAAGAAAAAAAAAGGGCACAAATGGAAGAAAGATTGAAGAAAGTGACTTGAAATCCAGCAACGGCTTATGAACCGAACTATTTTTGTTTCAAGGATAAGGCTCCTCGCTTTGTTATATACCTTAGAGGGCGTTATCAAATGGGAATAAAAAGTTGATGTCCATACAGTAGGGCAATAGGAGACACATGAATGAACCAAACAATAAAAATAGATTTTAAAATCGACCCAGGAAATATGTGTTTGAGCTTTTTCAGAATCCAAAGATTCCTCGAAAACTTCATTTCAATTAGACTAATATGACGCTGAGGGAGATATTCTTATAAAGAAGAATAACCAGGAACCGGAAATACCGATCTCTATGTCTACCAAAAGGACCCATTGAATGATGGATTTCCGAAAGTTGGGCAAGCCGATAAATTTTCCAGAAAATCAAGAAGTTCGACGTACCAACATTTAGGGTCAGGCAATTAGCTTGAAACTATAGAATCACTCTCTAAAAGAAAACGATGAATTTAATAAGGATCTCAGGCTTCGTTCGGACAGCAGTGCCAAGGGTACTGTCGTTAGCGAAGGAAACTAGAATGTCCTCACCTATTGATGGAACTCTACATTTGAATAGTGGAAAGATTCTTGGAGACATAGAGAACGACATACTATTAGTACTGGGTTTGTAACTGTAAAAACAAGAGCTTTAACACAAATTATGACAGAGCTGCCCCTAGACCTGGGTCTTGCAGAAAACCAAACTCACCTCGTGACGGTGAACAGGGAAGAGGATCCATGGAGGTAACCCTTCCAGACAAATAGGAATCAAACCAAGCGCTATCATTCCTTCTTATAAGATAATGAGATAATCTTGAGCAGAATTTGGTGGGTAAAGGAATCAGAATCTTTTCAAGCGCCCGAAACTATAGCACCAGGAATCAGACCAAGATCCAGAGCCAAACGTAGAAAACCTAAAAGAGTAGCACGCGCATGCTCAGTTGAGCACTTTACCCGGAAGCCAAAATGAAAATCATGAAATTGTGCTCTCTCTATTTTTTTCATCTATGAGAATTAAGACAAAGAATTTCCCAAAGCAGACAAGTATATAGATGAACTCTAGATCAGCCTCGAAACCAACCCCGCTGCCAAAAAAACATTTTCCTCCATTTTTAATTATGATTTTTATACAATTTGCGAAAAAGAGCTTCCACGGGGCATTAATTTACTGGAGAACGTTGGACAGCGACAGATTTGGATTCCATCAAGTCCGTGCCAATCATAAAAGTTTAAAACTCCCTGATATCCACAAAACAGAATAGCGGTCATATTTAATATAGGTCTAAGAAGGCCATGTGAAATGTATATTTACATTTTTGATAATATAATTACAAAAACAAAACAAAAAAATGACCCCAGGACCTGGTATTAGACATGATGGCCAAAATACTTGTAACTGAATCTTGCTCCCCTTACGTAACTCAACACAAGAGCAGTGATAATCCAGGGAATGAATCTTGGGCTATTGAATATAAAGTGCACAAAAAGATTGTCATAATCACAAATGGACAAGAGAGACTTTCAGGCATAGTCCACCCTTTTTTGCTGCTACTTGGATTACTTCACTCTCAGCCCCTACACAGAATTAAAAAAAAACTCCTACCCATATACTTTTCACAAGCACTTGCACTGTTATGAAGTATATAATTCATTTAAAATAAAAACTTTACAAATAAGAATTTTTTCAAAGAAAGGTAGAGAACCATATAAAAATTAAGACCAGCAGTAATGAGTCATATTATAATTCAAAGTGAAAATGAAAAGAAATTACTCTGAAAGAGTAAATGAAACCCAGAATAAACAGATGTTTAGAAAATAAATGATAACATCAAACATAAAGATAACAGATCCTGATATACATGAATATATCAGGATCTCAGGAATATACATGAATATATAATTTAAATTGAATATTCAAGTCAAACTTAAAAAAATACTACAAACAGGCGTTTGGATACTGTAACACGATGCATGTACATAATATCTGCTGATTAATTCAGTATTCACTAAGTTTTAATTAAATACCATTTGCCAATCATGAGATATTGCAGATACGGCCTTTTGACAGCCAGTATACATATAGTTGTATTTCGATTAAATTCAGCACTCCCCTCAACATTCTATGAAAGTTTATTGCACACATACCATTTTGACTACCAGGATACACTTGGTATCTTTTGAGTTAGTTCAACATCCCAATTGACATCCCCTGAAAGTTTCAACTTAATAATTGTAGCAGTTCCTGAGCTACTGCAGCTACACACATTGAAAACTGGGTCACGCAGTGTCTTCAAGTTCAATATCCCCCGCAACATTCTCAGTATGCTTCAACTTGACACCCTTTCCTAACTGTTCTTGAAATATTTGAGATTTATTGTTTTGACAGCCTGGATGCATATAGTATCTTTTGATTTTGTTTAACAACCCCCCTAGCGTTCCATTAAAATTTCAACTTAATAAACTTAGCCATTCGTGAGAAACTCCAGGTAAGCCCTTTTGGCATCCTGAATAAACTATGCCATTTTGACAAGCAGGATGGAGTTAAACTCATTTGATTAGTTCAATAGTTTTAGTTGTAATGACAGAAGTTGCAGTAGTATTTGCAGTCACGATCACAGTAGTAGTAGCAGCAGCCACAGTCACAAGTTGTAGCAGTTGCAGTCATAATTTGTCGCAGCTCTAGCTGCTAGTAGTCAAAAGTAACAGTCGAGTAGTGTTCTTATTTCAGTCGCAAGTAGTCGTGGCAGCAGTAATAAGCTGTCGCATTCATAAGTGGTCACAGTCGCAAGAAGTCATAATCGTAAGTAGCCACGGTCACAAGTTATCACAGTCCCTAATAGTCACAGTAGCAAGTAGTCACAGTCTCAATTAGTCACTGTCGCAATTGGTCACAATCGCAATCGCAAGTAGCCTTCGTCGCAGTAACAGTCACAAGTAGTCGCAGTCACTAGTATTTGCAGTCGCAAGTAATGACAGTTGAAAGTCCTCAAAGTCGTAAGTACTCGCAGATGCAAGTAGTCACCACCGCAGTCAAAAGTAGTTGAAGTAGCCGTCGCAAATGGTCGCAATCACAAGTAGTCGCGGTCCCAGTTGCAAGTAGTCACATTTGTAAGTGGTCACAAGCAGACAAAACCGCAATCACAAATAGGTGCAGTCGCAAGTAGTAGCAGTTGCAGTCATAGTAGTAGCAGCAATAGTGGTTTTGAAAACTTAATTTAATACCCTTAGCCACTCCTAAGGCATTACAAATACGCCTTTTTGATAACCTGGAAGCATATAGTCCTTTCATTTGACTTAGCATCCGCCTCAAAATTCCCTGGACATTCACCTCAATACTCTTAGCCTATTCTGTCATACTTAGGATCAAACTCCCTTCCGCCCCCTTCCCAATGACAAATCCGGTATGAAAGCATAATTTATTATCAAAAATAGCATAATTTATAACCATTTCCCTGGGGAGTGTAGGAGGCATGGCATCACCAGAGGCATAGTTATTGGACTTTTTCACTATTCGAACAAAGTGGTTATTTTGTAATCAGTGTTAAGGGGGATGGGGTGGTGTATTTAAAAAGGACTAGGGGACCCTTTACCATCCAAGCATTTTCCAACATGCCCTAAAAGTTATAAGTTCACATCCTTTAAAGAGATATTGCTGACGCACCCTTTTGACAACCAGTACGCAGGTAGTGTGTTTTGATTTTGTACAACATCCCCCTCAACAATTCCTGGAAGTAGTCTCAAGTGAAAGTAGCAGTCGCATTTTTCATATCCACGGTCG